>VYXF01000461.1:638772-696687 GCA_013397295.1 Polioptila caerulea
ACAAAAACCTTGTAATGAAAACCTAGCCTGACTGAAGTCAAAGGGAATTCAGGAAGTGAGCTGTATTAGATGGAGATGAACACTTTGTCAATACTTTGAGCCCATGGCAAATTATCCTGAAACAGTCTCGTTACACCAATTTAAAATTTATTTAGATAATTTAAAAACATTTTTTGGTTTCTGAGTAATTTAAAAATATTTTCACAGTTGCAAGAGAAGTTCTATGGTTCATTTCTTGGAAATGAACATGAAAATTATCTCATTATTTCATGAACATGGAAATTCCTGCATTCCTATTTTTTGAGACCAGTGTCCTGAAAAAGGGTGTCCAGTTACAGTCATATAAATGACTGCATACACCTAATACTTTTTAAAGAATTATCTGGCCTCTGTGAAATCAGTGAGAGTTTTGGCACTGGCTTTAGTAAAACCAGAACTTAGTCTTGCATATTGCTGCAGTGAGGGCAATAAGCCCTTAGAACTTGTACTTCTCAGCAGTATTTTATTAAGTATATAATAATGCCTTCACTTTGAAAATACACAGAACATGCATTTTTTGTATTTAGTATTTCTAACAGATTCTTATCCATGGACATACTCATTTACCTACAGTGTATGCTGAGAATCTGAACATTTAAAATATTTTAAAAAATCATTCCATAGAATCATTCCCCAATTTTAAATGCTTACAGCACAAAATATTACTTTTAGCAGTAAGAAATATTTTGTGTCACTTGAACATTTTTCTGAGAAGTCTTTAAAGTAAAGAATTTAAGTATAAATAAAGGCTTTCAGGGTTTTTTTGTAGTTCTGTTAATTTTATTAATAGAGAATTAAATATATAGTAATAACTGGTCATGAGAGGAAAATAAAGCTACAGAGCCAGATTCTTCTTTTGCTTTACACTCTGAGAAACATTATTAGTTTATAATTGAGTGACTCTGAATTTACAACTTGTCTGATTAATGCAGGCATATGGCACTTTGTATTTCAACTGTTCTGAATGTCTTTCTAGAAGCATTTAAAATTGTTAAGTAGTATTTACGTGCTCTTCCCTTTCTCTGCTTGTTTGTGCAGTTTATTCCTATGCCAGTACTTTATGGAGTGTTTCTTTACATGGGTGCTTCATCTCTAAAGGGAATTCAGGTAAAAAGGATTTATAATGATTGTGTTATTGATGATGCTTTCTATGAAAAATATAGCTGTTCTTATTATGTTATTGTATTAGCTTTTGTGTATAATCTTAAAGGAATGTTGCTAACCTTAAATTTTGGAAAGCGACTCAATTTAAAAGAACAATGGATAATGGAGTCTCTCTAAATTGGGTATTTCGTATAGGCAATGTGCTCCATTTTTTTTTCCTATTTTTTGAGTGCTGATTTTTCTGTTCTGTCTTGTTATCAAGGGAATTTTGCTGAGCCTAAGAATTGAGTAATAACTATCAGGTGCTCTTCTCTCTGCTGCCTCCCCATTCACTTGTTCCTTTGCAGGGCTACGCTTACCTTGAACTTTGCCTTTAGGGCTAACTTGCCCTAAAACTAACATAAGTGAAATTTTGAAGGTCTTCCCTGTTCAAATAAACACTCCAGGCAGGGAGGGGGAACCAGCCACAGGACTTCAGGGATGAAGGGTCAAGTTTAGTGGAAGGGCAGCATTCCTGCAGTGGCTTTAAGTAGGAGTAGCTGGCAGAAACCAGGCATTCCAGCACTCAGGTTGGGGTTGTACCGTGTGCTGTTTCTCCTGACTGACTGCAGCATTAAATGGCACAGTGTCAAATTCTTTAGCCCACGAGGCAGTGACACACCTTCCAAGACAATTGAGAAAGAACAATCACACTGTGAAAACACAAGTTATACTGTGCAAAAGGTCAAATACAAAAACCAAAGAAAATGTCTGATTGGGTTTTTTTCATTATATTTGGTTGCAAGTTACCTCCATTTGTAGGCAAAGCTAAGAACCTTTTTTATTTATTTTTTTTTTGACTGGTGGTCTCTATTCAGAGACTCTTTTATAACTTTGCCTATCTCTTATCCTTTGGGTTGATATTCTCAGATATGTAGTTTGGCTTTTTCTGAGGTTTGAATAATTTCAATTTAATATGGTTCAGCTGTTTCCCAGAACAGGGCTATGAGAAAGTACACTACACTATAGAGGAGTGTTTTTAAGGCATGCTGAAATCTGGCTATCTTTACTTGGAAAAGTGATAGCATCCCCCTCCTTGTCTCCCTCCCCCATGCTGGGACAAGGAATGGAGATTTGATAAGATGGCTTTTGTGGGAGGATGTGCTTTTTGCTGTTTCTGTGAAAAAGAAATATGCTCAAATCTGGCCAAATTATAAGCCTTAAAAAAAATGCAGTTTGCACATGCTCAGTAAAAATTTCCAAAACTTGACATTGCTGAAGGCTGTGTGAATATAGCAGGGTTCATCCATGCAGGGAGAATTGCTGTATCACCATCATCACTACTCCATGACTTAAGAGTCTCAGGTCAGTATGGAGCCAAATAGCCCTGAAAAATAGGAACCTCTCATAGAAACCTCTCACATACATTCCTAGCAGCATGGCAGTCAACTTTCTGGCATTCATTCTTTTTTTTTTTTTTTTTCTGTTTCTGGTTTTGTGAATAAAGTGAAATATGGAGAAGAAAACAGCCTGGGATAAAGTGTCTGGTGAAGAAAAAGAAAAATTGTTCATTCACAGAAAATAAAAGACTGCAGAGGTCCCTCCATGAGCAGCTTTTTATGTGCTAAAGAAGGCAGAGTCTGGGATGTGTTAGGAAAGCAGTGTGATTGTGCATAGGCCCAGCAGGACCAACCAGCTTCCATTCAGCTGATTCACAATTGATTCACGACCACTCTGGGTTCTGGCTTGGCCTAACCTTATGAGTTCATGTCTAGCAGTATTATTGCAAAGTAACCACCTTCTTTGTGTGTAACATCCAATGCAGTAACCATGACCAGGGTATTTCCTGCAGTGTGCCTATATAGAAGGGCATTCAGCAGAATTCAGTGTCAGCACATCTGCAGTACAGCCTAGGGAGGCACCTGTGTATTAAAATGGAAAGGAACTGAAGGGTGACCAACCAAGTAATTAAACTTTGCTTAAATAACACGTTTCTCATTCGTACTCTGGTGCCTCAGTGGGCAAGAAAATAAATCCTTTGCCACTGCTGGGCTAGTCTAGATTAAAGGCTTATGGTTATAACTGAGGGAATCTCTTCTGTGCTGCTGAAATTATGTAGATTTTGCCTTTAGACTAACAAGCTAGATTATTTGGATATTCAGGATCTCTTAGGCAGTGTGTGAATGCCAGCATAGATGATCCTACACCTCATTTTGATCCAAACTTTTAAAATTTTCTCTTTCAGCTTTTTGACAGGATAAAGTTATTCTGGATGCCTGCAAAGCACCAGCCAGATTTTATTTATCTAAGGCATGTTCCTCTTAGAAAGGTCCATCTCTTCACTATAATTCAGCTGAGTTGTCTTGTGCTTCTCTGGATTATAAAGGTTTCAAGAGCTGCCATTGTCTTTCCCATGATGGTATGAATATTTTTTATTTCCTCTAAAAATCCCTTTTCACTTGTGGATAATTATTATTGAAGAAAAAATAATTTTTTAAGTCAATTATAATATTGCTTTGATTCTGTGCTCAAGGACGATTTATAATGCATTAAGTAATGAAAAATTTGACATTTAACCTCTGTTTTAAATCCTATGTGTGGATATCCCAACTTATATTCTCTTAGGGAAAATTCTTCTCTTAAAGAAAAAATACTAAAATTTATTTGATATTCTTTATTTAAGGAATATTACTAAATCCTGTTACAGAAAAAACCATTCACTTATTAAGGAAGACTGTTTATTGAACTGAGTAGCCTAACAATTTTGTGTGTTGGGAGAAATAAAGATGGTCTGCTGCTTAAGTGATTTCGCTGATGATTTCACTAATAAAAAATAGAAGATATTTACTGATGTCAGTGATTTTTAAATGCTTCAAGCCATACTTCATTTGAACAAAGGCATAGCAGCTGTTTGCTTATTCAAATTAAAGGATAAAATTCCAGCTACAAACTGGTCACTTTTGAAAGTATTCCTCTACAAGTGTATTTGTCTGTTTAACTTAATTTCTTAATTTTTTTGAATCACCATCTTTGCAGGTCCTAGCTTTGGTATTTGTCCGAAAACTCATGGATTTCTTTTTTACCAAGCGGGAGCTCAGCTGGTTAGATGATTTGATGCCTGAGAGCAAGAAAAAGAAACTGGAAGATGCTGAGAAAGAGGTGGGTCATGGTTTCAGGTTTCTTTCTGTGTAGCAATTTATCAATTTCTCCTTCAGACATTTAGAGAAAATTCTGTGAGGCACATTCCATGCACCAGGCAGACTTCTTAACAGTATCTAAATGTAATAGTGTCATATTTTGCACAAGTATTTTTAAGGTTACAAATCTGATAGGCTTAGGTGGGGATGTAGGTTCTTAGGCTGCCATACTGTCATATAAAATATTACCCCCAGTACTCCTGGGGATTGCTTCTGAGACCCACTCAGATGGTGCAGAGAAGAACCTGTGCCTGGAGGAAAGTGCTCAGATCCTGGCCCTGGGGCACCTGGGGGCTGCACTGGGCCAGGTCTCATCCCAGCAGGAGGTGCTGAGGAGGGAAATGCAGAATTTGGGGTCTCTGGATGTCCCAGCTGCCTCTCAGCCTTGTACAGGGCACACAGCATCACTCTGTGCCCTTTCTGCTCAGCAGTGCCCTAACCCTGTGCAGTGTCCCAGTGTCACCTGGGGCCAGAGCTACCCTTCTGCTACTGCAGAAACAATTTACTTTGACTTTGCAATGAAAAGGTCAGTGACACTGCTCACCCTGTTAACCAAATGCTCAGACTCTGACTTGCATCCTGTGGCATTACCACCCCGTTGGCTGTTTCAGATCTGGACTCCCCATCTTATTTCAAAGAATATGCTTTTCAGGTAATTCCTTATCAACTTGAAAATGATCCTTAGGGATGCCCTGAGATGTCATCCAAGACCAGTGGAATGTGTGCATTAAGGATGCCCATTAGTAGTTTTATTTGCAGAAATAGGACATGAGCTAATAATTTGAAGGTGTAACTATACAAACTAGATTACTCTGCCTTTAGGATTGATTCTTCTGTGACCTTTGATAACTCCCTGCCTCATCTGTAACCTGGAGGACTCTTAACTTTGATTTCCTTGACACATTCAACATACTGTCATGGAATATATTTTGGGGAAAAGATTCTACCTATAAGAAACATCAAGATGATTATTTACTATTTAGTATGTGCCTGTTAAAACCACCAGGCTGAAATTAAAATATGTGAGTCATTGTTTTCTCCCTTGAATCAAAGCAGACCAGAGAGTTGTTTCATCACGGTGTCTGTTGTCATCACAATTTAGAGTAATCAGAAGTAACCAAGGTATCTCTCTTCTTGTGGGTCTGGTTATTGGAAAGAATTCCTTGTTATCCTTATGTTTTGGTTATATGTCACTTTCCTTCCCTTGCTTGATAGGATGGCATCAGAAAACAAAACTGGGAAAATCTTCTGGTGTTACTTTATTTCATTCACTGTCTATTTTGAGAGGTTATTTTTACATATTTTGGCATTTCTAAATATTTAGAGCTATTATTAAAACTGTTCAACTGTCAAAAACTTATGAAGCTGTGAAGCCTGGAAATGACAAAATTAACTAGTAATAAAAAACTTCTGACATGTAGCCTAAGGAATTAATTGGAGAGTTGCTATCACACAGCTTTTAAAAATAGAAGTATTCTACCCACAAGAATATTCAGAAATATAGTTGACAGGATCTGAAACTTACTTGATTGGATCCTAATTTCATCACTTAAGTTGTTTTTATATTTTTAGGCCATGTTTTTTCCAGGGCTTTGTACATTTATAGTGGATATGATACGTGCCTTCTCCTCACAGACCTCCTTTGGAAGCCACTTTGATGTTAATCAATGAATTCTTTCTGAAACAAGAATGAGCAAAGGACTTTCACATTTGAAGAAAAAAAATATTGCGACTTTTGAAATATTTGTAATAATAAAACATTGAAGAAACAAATTTCTGAGCAGAGGAAAATTAAATTCTACTATTTTGAAAAAACGTACTGGCTCTTGTAGCTAATACCAGCAATCAGTGTTTGTGGTGCATGTGGGGCTTTGGTGATCTGCCAGAAAATGATAAACTCTGTAACAGTTTTCATCAGTGCCTGTCTGAAAGCATGGGTTGGCTAAAAGCAGAGCCATCTAAGAAAGGGAGAAAGCTGTGGGGCTCTCCCGGTGTCTGCTGGGCTCTCTCACACACACTGCAACAATTCAGAGCAGGATTTGATGGTTACGGTCCTGCCAAGACGTGTTAACCCCCCTAGCTGTGGTTATCCTGCCCTGAGGGGTGTGGACATGGAGAATCCTCTTCTGGAGGACTTGTTTTCCTTTGTTCTTGCAGGCAGGACACAGTGCCTGGGAGCTGTTCTATTCTCCTTCCCTCCTGCTAAGACAGATTTACTAAATTTGCAATTACTTTATGTAAGGTTTTTGGTAGGTTTATCTCCTAATTCTCTTCAAGTAAAAACTAATTTTGGGTCTCTTGTTTCACTACCTTTCACTGAAAAATCAGTATTAAAATCAGCATTACCAATATTAAAACTGTGTCCGCAAACTTAAATCATCTTCCTTAAGTTTTGCATGTAAACATCAATGCATATATCCTGTTAATCAATGTTATTTAAAATTCATCAGACAGCTTTTCACTCACTGTTACTAATTTTCCTCTTCATTCTTACAAAACAATGCTCTATTTGGCATGGGAAAATAGCATTAAGTGAAGATACATCTTTTAAAATAGAAGGTTTTTAATGTCAACTATTTAAAGTTGGAAAGGATCTTACTTTAAGAACTTCAAATAAATACTTAATATTAAAGAAAATGGAAAGACTATTACAATACACAAATTTCACTTTTCATTTTTTCAGATCCTGTCTCATGTCTAAATTTCTTTGTTTTAGGAAGAGCAAAGTATGTTAGCAATGGAAGAGGAAGGGACTGTTCAGTTACCACTAGAAGGACATTACAGGTAAAATATACCTTTCCTCTTTTAGGTGAGTTGCAATTAAATAAACATGCCACAATATTTATTCTTAATGCTTACTAAATATCAGGAGGATGTTTGTTGGATGTTTCAGATCAAATTTCTCAACCATACACTGCAGCATTTAACAAGATCAGCCCTTTCCTAGTCTTTCCACATGATCTCACATTCCCTAGGAGAAAGACACACTAGTTGGAAGTTTTCCACTGGGCAAGACTGCAGGATCAGACTGTTCACAATGAACTTGGGCTTCTGACATGCACAGTGCAATAGGAAGATGTAGAGCAGGTCAGACCCTTCACCCTGATGCAAGCAGGGATCCAGGAAAGGTTTTGAACATGCTGCAGAAAAAGTAGGTTCTTACAGTATTACATTCTAAAACATTCTGATTAAATCCTATTATGTAAGATAAGGAGTGAATCAACAGCTGTCCCAGGTAGATAAGGCATAATGCAGGATTGACACAACTAAAAAAGCATGAACATCTATGTTGTAGATAGTAATAATACATGTTGCCAGCCCATAAGGAATGAATATAATTTAAAGTTTTCAGAGAGAAATTCTTAATTAAAGATATGAAATATCTGGGGACAGTAACCTCTGCATTAATGTGAGTTCATAGGAACGCCATTTTGGAGTGACCTTCTCTCTAACATTTTGACACAAAGTTACCCTAATGTCTCCGAATGCAAATCAGGACATTTTTAACTGTGCCTCTGAAAAATCCCAGCCTATTCCTTTTGACTCATCACACTCTAATGGTCTGGTTTTTTTCTTGTTTTGTCCGTACCTTTTTGTTGTAATTTATATTAGCAGTGTGTAGCTTCATTTCTCTTGCAGTGTGATTTCTCTCAGTCTCCATTGTGTGTTGATGTTGGTAGAGTTGCCTGGATAACCCCTGACTCTGTACTGTAAGGGTTTCAGTCCTGTAGCTAAAAGCAAGTCAAGATATTGGTGGTTAAAGTGGTTCCCCAAAACATACAACAGCAAGTTTTCTGAGGGCTTACTGAATGCCAAGTGTATGTAACCATGAAGTCAGGAATAATGTACAGGCAACCCCTTAAACATTTAAGACTTGATTATTCATAAGTGTATAAATACATGTTTGGAGCAGTCCAGGTAAAGTAAAGATCATAATGGCTACAAAGTGTGACTCAAGGCTACTGATTAGTTTGTTTAACTGGAGCATTTTTATTCGCTCTCTTAAATATTCTATTTTGTTAAGGCTTTTGATTGCTTTTAAAATAATTTAAAAAGTAGGTGGAGTTTCAGAGTAAAAGTAGGACCTTTTGGGATTCATGTTTAATCCAACGATGCCACTATCATGCTGTGAGATCCTGGGCAATATTTAATTTCACACTTCATTTTTCTCTTGTTTATTAGTTGGGAGTGACACAATTAATTTTATTGATGTTACTGTGATTAATTGCTGTTGGAGGAAGAAAATACTAAAAAAGCACTAAGATGTTCCGAGAGAGTATTTAAGTAATTGTTCAGGACTTCTTGTTAAGTTTAACATAATTTTTTAACTTATATTGCACTTAATTATTGCCATCACTATCAGTTTTCAAGGACTTTTATTGAGTTAATAAATAACAAGACTGATTGCTGATTGCTTTATGGTGTATTTACTTTCATTCTTGTCTAGAGATGACCCATCTGTGATAAACATTTCTGATGAAATGGCAAAAACTGCTGTGTGGAAGACACTGTTGATATCCTCAGACAATGCAAAAGACAAGGAGTCAAGCTTTCCTTCTAAAAGGTCTTAATTTTTTTTTTTTTTACTTCATTATACCATGTATGTTGGTGTCAAACCAATATTAGAATATTTTGCAAGGGATTAGAAAGTTTTCTAGCATTTTGTAGCTTTATTTCTTATGTCCAGTCATAATATTCTAAGCTCAAAACAAAAATTCACTATTTATTTAACAATAAAAATCACAACTATTTGCATGGTACTTAGTTATGCTCCAGTGGAAAATGAAGTTGAGCATGCCTGATGCTTGTGTAATGAACCACCAGCCTTCACCTGGATATTGCACAACAGCTGTTGTGTTTGTTCTGCTTGCTTTTGTTCTTTCCTCTTGAAAAAGAAGTGCTCATCACTGCCTTGGAAATAGCTGTATGAAGAACCCAGTACTCTGAATGCAATCCAGTAATATTTGGAGTGAAAATAATTTTATGATTGCATAATTTCTTTACATTTTTCTGCCTACTTCAGTTGTACTCAAAACAGTTAAATAATTTGAAATTTTAGTCCAGCAAAATGAAGCCACAATATTGTATCTGTGCTACAGAGTCACTACAGGAATAAGAAAAGATTAAATTCAAGCACAGTGCGATTTTCTACAAGAATTTTTTCCTCTGCTTCCATAAATTTAAAATTTAACTATTTTCTATTTAATTGTTTTGTATCACACTTCTGTCATAAGCTCCCCTTCCTAATCACTCTAGAAGCTGATTCCCCAAAGGTAAGACCCTGTCCCCAACATTTTCCTTGATTGTGTCTTTCAGTTCAAAATTATGTCACCTTGGAACCCAAATGAGTTGACTTTTTGTAGTTTTTGGGGAGACAGAATGAGAAGAAATTTTAAATAAGAACGTAAAATGTCTTCATTAAAGTCCCAAATATTAGAATTTGAAATTTACTCTGTATTTAAAATAGTGTACTGAAATAGTGTAGTGCATTCAAATTTCAAAGTGAATTTATTCCTGGTCATCTTTTTTAAAATACAGAATTGTATTCTGCCCATTTCTAAATATACTTTTGAAAAGCCCATGTTTGAAACAGCTAGTGATTGTTTCGAGGTGAACAGACGCAGTAAGAGAACACTTGTAGTGATACACATTTTTTAATTTTGTCACCCCAAAATGGCATGCTGCCTTTCAGTGTTGTTCCTTTCCCTGTACTCCACAAGTAAGACTGAGCAGTTGATGACCAGAGAACCTTCACTTCAGACCCATGGAGCAGCCCACTAACGTGGTCATTCTGATGATATTTCACTGACAGTCAAAACAGTGTAGCTCTTGTTTGCCTTCCACCCTACACATGGACTGAAAAGGATCCTGTCACTGAAATCAGTGTGGAGCACGGGAGGAGGACGTACTGGAGAGTCTTCTTATGTCAAGAGCCTCTGTTGTCCAGGCTGTGAAAGCCTGGAAAAAGACAAGCACCTGATGTGGTACATTCACAGCCCCTGGGTACACAGGAGTTGTAATTTTCCTGGTGTTGCTTTCTTTGTTGGAATGATAGATAATATAAACATGACCCTCTGAACAAAGAGCATCCACAGAGACTGGCTCAGATAAGAGATCTGGCCTTTAAAGTGCAGAGAAATAGAAACTAATTTTCTAAAGGTCTCATTTTCAATCTGTTCTTGTATCTTTGCTCTTGAAAACAAAGACTCGGCAGAAAAGATTTTTCTGGTTTTTGCTATGAGTGTCCTGTTGTAAAGGAACAGCATTAAAGACTCTGAAATCCTGCATTTTTAGGCACTCTAGCTTGTCTCAGATTCTGACAGAGGAATAGATTCAAAGAGCTTTAATTCTGAAAGACTTTCTTTCTTATAAGCAAAGCCACGAGCAACTTTAATCTTAAGTCATATTAGGGATAGAACTACAAAAATATTATAAACCATAATGCATGTATCAATGCATGAGGATATAATTCAATCCTAGGTAATTACTGAGGGAAAAAAAGCTTGGAATGATAGAAATTGTAAAAATAATTTTTGCCAATTATCAAGATCATCAGTATTAGATTACACAATTTCCACAGTGAAGTGTACCTTATCATAGAGGGGGAAAAAGGTCTCATTTTGAAATAAATTTTACTGATGCCTTGTGAAGTTCAACTACATAACATTTAGTACTCCCTTTCTGCTGTCAGTTCTGCTTCCTTATATCTCAAAATATTATTAAATGGGGATAATTAAATTATGACAGTGTACTATGATTTTATGTAATGCCTTTTATGCAAGGCATTGACCAATTAACAGAAAGTTACTCATAGTAATTAAGTGCTGAATTGACTTGGCCAATTATAAACTCAGATCACCCACAAAAAGAGATTTTACCTAGGAAGGGTTTATACAAATGACTTCCCAGCCTGATGCATGGATAATTTCTTTCACAAGAGGTGCCCTGGCCCTGATTCTGTGAAGTAGGATAGTGTGAGAGAGTTCTTACATCCCAGGCTCCTGAATGTTTTTATCTGTCTAAAGAGAGGACTTGCATGGGATTCAGTCAAGTTGCCTAGACATAGAGGCACCTAAAGTTTACCATTTTCTTCATTTTTTAATTGTTAAAATTCCCAGGGATCTAAAGGTCTGCCTTTGAGCCTTTCTTGGAAGAACTGAACACCCAGGCACCTACCTGAAACACAGCCCTCTTTGGTACATGTAAATAAACATTCCTCTGTCTTTGCATATAATATTAAGCCTATCAGAGAGCAATTTCAAAGCACATGCAGATCTGACCATGGACAGGAGATGGACTTAGCTGGTCTTTTAAAGTATTGGAGTTATCTGAGGCATCTGTCCCTTTCTAGATGGTATGAGTGAGTTCCCTCTTCTACCTGAAGATATGAAAATCCCACATCCCAGACCTTCCTGCTCAGGCTTGTTAGACTACTCTCTTGGTAGGGAGGAAGAGAGCTCCAAATCCTTTACAGATCCACCACTGATGCATTTTACTGGAAAAAGACTGGACTTGTCCTTTTTTTTCAAATTTCTCAAGGCATTAAAGCCCACATCTGCAGGAGCTGCTCAGAGATGTGAATCCTAAATAGAAGGAAGACTTTCCTGGTATCACAGAGGCACCTAAAACGTGGAAATATTATAGACTGTAAGGCACACAACACCTCAGTGTTTGCTTTTACTAAGCACAGGTAACTCCCTGCCTGCTGTACTGCTGCACTTTCAATTCATCCCCCTCCGGAATTTGTTTGCATACCCTTTGTGTGCAGAAAGTGTAACATATCCAATTCTATCACTGTTCTACAGAAGGTGACAGATTTGGCAGCTGAAGTGGCAGAAGTTGGTATTCTTTAGCTATTTCCATTAACACCTCTGGAAGCTGCCATAGGCATAGAAGTAAGCTTTGGCTGAACAGAATTGTATCCTTAAAGCAATTTTTATGTGAAGAAAAATGTCAAATGATTGTAGAATTGTGCATGAATCGCCTTAAGAATTTGAGAATTGATCTTGCTTTCTTTGAGCCTTATATAACTCAGCCTATTTCTCATTCATTCTAGTTAAGGAATTATTCCCATGAAACCTGGTAGGTTATGTGCTTGCTACAGGTTTGTTCTCAGAACCATCTGGTTTTTTTTTAGATACCCTGCCACTCTTTGTTGAAGGCTTGATTTGCCTGTGTTGTGGAAGCCTCTTTGCATTTTCATACTGTGATTGAGACTCATTGGAAGAACATGACTTTTTATTTATTTACGCTGTTGTAAATTAGGACACTCACACACACAAAAAATCATCTGCTTTGCACGTATATTGCTTTCTGTAGGCAAATCAACATTGTTTCAACTGGGGAAAAAAAGCAGAATCCAAATTTGGTTTAGTGTTCTGAATGATATGGCTTTTGTCTGATCTTTTCAGGCTTTTTTTTTTTTTAAATTAATTTTCTTACAATGTATGTGTGAGGAAGCATGTATTACACTCCACATGGGGAATATTGTCTCTCCCCATTCTCCCCAGACTTCTGCTCTCCCCAATCAAGATTGAAAGCCAAATATTTGTTGGATATTGGCTTGCAGTACTCTAGTTCAGAAACATTCCTTTTAAATGCACAGTTGAACAAGAGAATACATTTTAAGGACAAGAAATACTTACTGTGACCTCTTGTTTGTTCCATTTAAGAATGTGCTGGTGTTGTCTGAGAACTGGACCATTACCATTATTTAGTAAATTAAGTTGTATTTGCCAAAAAAGAAAAAAAAGTGCCTATCTTTGCTTGCATGCTGGCTGTCTCTGTATATCTTAAGTTCTTTACCTACCTTGTCACTAAAATGCTGCCTGATGTCTTCTACGCCATTCAGCACAGAAATTTTCACTTGCTTTCCCAGTTTGTGCTATGAAGCATGAAAAATAAAGTATCTGTGCAATGTTTGCTTTCAGGTAGATAATTTATATATGTGTGTGTGTGTGTATGTGTGTGATAGTGCTACCATAACTCTTTATTTTTTTTGTTTCCCCTTTCGTTTCCTAGTGCTGAAATCAGAAAAGAGAAGAAAGCTGACTCAGGGAAAGGTGTTGACCGTGAGACTTGTCTGTGACTTGCTCTTCAAGTAATTTTTTTACAAATGAATTAAAGGAGTGCCACAACCACTAAATATAAATGATTTACCTTGTAACTTTTGTCTTTCATCTCAAACTAGCACAGGTAATGTAGTGCAATACTTGTCTCATTCCACCTTGTCTACCTTGTCTAGTACCAATGTAAATGTCTGCAGTAGCCAATGCAAAACATCTTTGTGTTTGTTGCTGATCTTGGCCATTTATCAGTACTCGTGTCAGGAATATAAGAAGCAAATTTTCTTTCAAATTCAACTTTCCTGTTAATAGGTTTGTACTGTATTTTGCTACTTTTTCTGTGTGAGAATACTTAATAATCTTGATGAACTTGAAAAGCCTTGTTCCAATTTTTTTTTTTCAATCACCTAACTAGTAAATGATTTCAGGAGACCCAAACTGACAAGCAAACATTAAAAAGTTTATAAAATAACAACTGATTGGACCCTGTGAATAAACTAACAAGGATAATTCTTTCCTTAATCTGTCCTTTTGAAGTCATGGATTACTTCTGCAATGTGAATTGCAGGGTCAGATTCTGTATTTGTGAGGTTTTCCTTGATTTAATACAGTGTATTTAATATTAAAATTTGTATGTAACTGGAACATAGTCCTATATATATATAAATATATATATATAATTATATATTACAACATTTTCTCACCTTAGCTAAAGAACACCACCACATCCTTTGATGTGAAACATGGGTACAGTATTTCTTAAAATGCAATTTGTGATTATGGTATCTTATCTTGCATTGTATGAATGTTGCCATGGTTGGCCAAACAAATGCATTTTGTCATTAATCCCATTATTTTATAATAGGGAAAATTTTGTAGATATAAAATATACCCCACAAGCAGTTTTATCACCTGCCCAATGATCTTCCTCTTTATTGCCTAAAATTCAGCCACATAAAGGGCATATTTATATTGTCTTCTCTCCACTAACAGCTGTAAATCTCTTCATGTCAGATTGTGTATAATACTTACATGGGTATCCTGCTGTTGTTTTGTTACAGCTCTTTATTATTCCATCAAGTACATATTGATTAAAAGATAATAACAGAATTGCAAAGTAAAATGTGGCTTTAAGGCTACTATGTTTTTCATGGATTTTGTTACTGCCCAATCCTTCAAGCTGTTCTTGCATAAAAGACTGTGAGATTAGGTATTGAATGAACAGGGATGTGGAGCTGAAGTTTTATTGTGTTATTTGGAATTCACTGATTTTTAAATTTTTTAAGACAAATTTTTAAATTACTAAAATGAAAGCTAACTCTCAGTACTATACTGTAACTTTGACTCCTAAAAATAAGAATTATAGTCTATAGCAATCTCTGTAAGAACTCATCCATAGGGCTCTAACATTCCCCAGCTTTCCCAGATATGCTAATTTTCTATACACCTCGTGAACAAGTTTTTGCATTCAGCACATTTAAAGTATTCCAATGTTTTTGTGTATGTGAGTGTGTATGTTTTAATAATGTTTTAGCCATAAATAATTGCATTTTGCTGCAAACTTAATAGGGCCACTGTTCTAAATTTACCTTAGCATTATCAAAGCCCATTAAAAGCCATTTTTATGGAGAAAAAAAATCTGATGGACACAAAGAAGGATTCACATCTAATTCAATGTTTGTATATGTAAATTTAGGAAAAAAATGCTGATGCATTAAGGTTAAATGCTTTGTTTTGTGTACTTGATGATAAATTGTAAGATTCCAATTGTTTTAAGGTTAGTGTAGAAGCTCAATACTGGTTTGTCCTGAAAGCAGCCTGATGGTGTTCTAACATGTTGCTGACTTTGTTACAGATAATATATACAATCAAAATGTATTAGCTTCATTTGACCAACTCTTAGAATATTAAGAAATCAGTGTATTCAATGGCATTCTGTATTTCTCTTCAGTATTTCAGAGTGGTTTTATTTTAAAACACTCTGTTTTTGCGTGAATTTAAGTGCTTTTCCAATGTTAATCTTAACATTCTGAAATCACACACAATATAAAGCAGATGTAGTGCTATATTTATTTCTAATTTCATATTCCTGGTCAAAATTACTCAATTTCTTGGATGTAATTTATTACAAAAGTTTATGTGTACATGTGAATAGACTATTGTGTTTTTCACAATTAAGATATGTTATGTGAAAATAAATATTTATCCTAACTAATTTTCAATTTTATTTTTATACTGTAAAACCCAGAAGTGGCTTGCAATATTATGCAAAATTTGAAACGTCTACCTGACCTGAATGTGCTTCACAAATTAATGAGTGGTAGAGCCCATGGCTCCCTTTTCAAGTGGGATCTCACTGAACATGCAAGGCTGTGAGTGTGGATTCCCTGGGTGGAGTTGGTGGTGAGGTACCTGGTCTGACCTTAACAGGAAGTGTGACACCAGGGACAGCTCAGAGCTCACTGTTCCAGGAAGAGAATGGGAAAGAAGCTCCAGTTTACTACTCATGAGTTGGTCCCCCTTCCTCCTGAGATGATGTGGACCAAGCAGGAGTAGTTGGATCTTTTTAGAGATCAGTAGGTAAGGTCATACAATTTAAAATGCTTCTGCTCTTCGCAGAACCCTAAATTTCTGCTACTGAAAAACTTCAAGGCCATAAATCGCAGTACTATGTACAGTATTGACTCCATCTTACTAAATCCCTTTTGAGTTTCTTCACCAATTATTAAACCAAAGACTAGAAGTCTCCCAGCCCAAGAATGGTAATAGTGACCCCTCAAGCTTCAGCTGCTTCTGTTTGGATTTTACACAAAGTGTGTTGTACAACAAACTTAAACATCCATTTCACATAGGAAAAAAAATACAGAGGAAAAAGGTAGGTGTGTAACTAACTACCATGTTGCAGTAATTCAGGCATAACTGATTTCTAGCTTTGGACATCAATGAAATGAGCTAGATATGTTCTGTGGCTTCAGTTTTAGTTATTTACCTGTGCTCAAGCAGTTCAAGGAAGTTGTCAGTTCCCTGAGGCAGCTCTATCATCCTATTGCCTGCATTATTTTTGGAGCTGAGGGAGTTCTACCAGAGTGAAAAATTAGACACTGAATTGATGTTAACTTGGACACTTACTATAGCAATAAAACTTTCTTTTGTTTTAAAAGTTGTATCATTGTTTATTAGGAGTATATCTTAGAAGTTGCTTTCCAGACAAAGAAAGAGAATTAACATTGCATTGTGTTATGCCTCGCAGATAAGCCAGTTAAAAGGGGGATGATGTATTGGGAGTACAGAAGAGCTTCCCAGTGAGATGCTAGGCCAGATGCAAAGAATTGCATCTTAATGAAAGACCATATAATTTCTAGTTTCACTTATTTTTTTAAGTGTTTCTTTGATTATACTAATTCTTGCACTTATCTAATGAGAGCCTGGTGAGAGCAGTTTTTTTGTAATACAGAAACACTTTTTTTTGTCTTTATGACAGTCTGAGTGAGAACATTTAAATAAATCCTAACTATCTATCCTTGCATATACAAGTCATCTCATAATGATAATCTTTCTTTATAACCTGTCTGTATGGCTGGGATCTACCTTATTCTGATTTAGGTTTCTTTGCCTTGAGTCAAAAGAATGAGAGATGTGATGATATAACCTCTTGAAAATAACTGACAGCTGTAATCCTGTAGAACTTTAACAGTGGTGCAGTCTACATTAGAGCCACTACTGCCTTGAACCCAAGATGGTATTTGTAAAACCCAGCTCCAGTGTGTTTCAAAAAAATGCCAACAAACAGAACAAAACCACCCATTTTATTTTGTGAGTCAAGGAATTGTTAGTTGGTGAAAAAAAAATCTGATTTTCTATTTGAGGCTTTCTCATTTAAGGACAAGCTGCACAAAGTGTCTTAACATTCTTTCCCATGCTTTATCTGTCTGCATGAGTACTTTTACATTCACACCTAATGTCACTAATAACCCACAATACAGACATAATCAGATGCTGGCATGTAATATCAGGAAGCTAAGTGTTAGAAAATCATGTCACACTCCATTACATGATACCATTACACAAAATCAGAAGCTTCACTGTAAGTCATCCTCAAAATTAATGGGGATTAAAATAAAATTCTAGTGTTCTTTTTCTGAAGCAACATTTTCAATATATGGACTACACCTCCTTTCCTAAATTAATGTCTTTATTATTTTAAAGCAGTACAATTTTTAGTAAAAGTGGATTGCACTTTTCTATGTGAAATTGAGAAAACTAATCCTCAGATTAGATGCAGAAGCCTACCTGGAGTGCTGTAAAGAAAGCAGACATTTATTGGTAGGCTGTAAGGAAAACCAGTTTTGAGACATGTTTTGAGCAGTTTTGAGAGCATGTTTGCAGGAGAGTGATAGTCCAGCCTTTGCTTTAAGTGACTGCTAGTTCACATTGTAATATTTTATGCTTGAATGTAAGAACCATTCCTATTCATCAGTACATGAGCAACTTCTACATTAAAAAAAACTGGAGGTCTTGTTGAGTTCCCAGAGGAGATTTTGCAGTGCAGATTCCCAGAGTAGCAGCTGTTTTTACTAAAAAATAAGCAAAAATCACAGTACTATATGATAGCACACGAAGAGATTCAGTGCCATTTGTTTGATTAGTTATCATTCAAAATCTTTGGGAAAGCTGGTTACGTGCTTTCCTTGCAAGAGCTCCACAACTGTAATACAAGAGACTGCAGAGATAACACACTCACTTCAGGAATTGCAGTATAAAGGGTTTCAATCTGCACATATTAACATTGCAGTATTCCTGACACTGATTCTAAAATAAAAATTATCAAGCCTTATGAATTTCTGCAAAAACATTTCTTCATTATTTTCACAGAAATTTCTCCAGGGTTCATTTTTGATGGAAACATTATTATATTTTTTTCTGCAACTGATCACCATGTGACATTTTGATCACTCATTACCCTGATATACAAACTGGTTTGTTTCTCTTTTAGACTGAAATATCAAAAGGCAATTACTTAAGCAAGTACCATGCTTCCTAGAAGTCTGCAACATCATTCTGGTGATGTTAAGATCTGATTAAACACAATCAATAAAAAAGCAATAGTTGCTTGGCAACAGGAGTCATTATAAAGATTAGCATTTCATTGTGTACACCGGTATCCCAAGAGCTGACTCTTATCTCATCTTGATTTATACTGGCTCAGAGTACGTTATCTTGAGAGTTTGCTGGAGAAGTACCATCACTAACAAGCAAAATGCTGGTGCTAGTGCAGTGAGAAACACTGCTTTATGAAGTGGCTCATATGGGTATAAATATGCTTATGTGCTTGACCGGAGATGGAATGGTCTTTGTCAGTGTACCACTGTGTGAAAGAGAAATACAGAAAATGTTAGTTGCAGCTACATCTAAATGCTAAAAATCAAGCATGACAGACATAAAAAACCTGTGCAGCTGTTTAAAATGATCCTAGCATGAGGCTTTCAGCAAAGAGGCAAAGACATGGTGGGGTAAGAAGTTACCATGACACTTTAGCCCCTTCTTTGCATGTGGGACATGCTCTGTTTTTGTGCTGAAGGTGTGAAAACTTGTGGCTTGTCCTCATGGAGGGTAGATTGAGCTGTTCAGCTACGAGGGGTGCTGACCTCTCCCTCTATATGACCTTCGAGTTTGGCTGAAGGAAAACCATGCATTTGGCCTCCTTCTATACATGATCCTTTTTAGCACTGCTCCCCTGGGGCTGAGAGAATGTAGGAAAGGAAGAGCTTGCACCTTAGTCTGAGAACTTTCATGCACAACATAAGAAAGGGCAAATAACTGCTTGTCTTACACGTTCAATAAACACCAGACGTGACAGACAGGGTATCTGGGATACCTTTCCTTTTATCCTATCTGTAAGACACTATTCATTGCACTTGGGTTTATGCAAAAGTTGGGACTGGCTGTTTGTCTGAGAACACAAAACATTTAAGAAAATGAAAGATTAGGTAAAAAGGGTCGAATGGCAATGCTTTACAGAAAATACGTGCTTTATGTTCACATTTCAGTTACTGAACATGAAATGCAGCTACATTAACTTTCATTTAGGAAAGCAATTAATTTATACCTTACCACAGGGAGCTTATGTTATTATTCTCATTTGTATAATGATAAACAAAACAGAACCATACCATTGCCTGAAAATCCACTTCAGCATCAACAAGAGCTTTGGAAATCTGTGCTGCTTGCTGAAAGTGAACATTATCTGAAAAGTGGAAGAGAAAAAAAGGTAAACAAAAACTGCTTCTGTAATACTCTGGGGGAAAATCAAAGCAATGAACACACTAGACTTCCCAGCACTGCTGACTGGAACACGGATTAGTTGCAAAAAGCAGTATTATTTTATTGACGCAAATGTAACAGCCTTGCCCCTTCATGCTTTTGTTTTGTCAGTAGTAGAATTGCGAACCTGTCTGTAATACTAAAATGTCTAATTAACTGCAACTCACCATCTGCTGTACCATGAATAAGGAGATATTCAACTTCCTTGAATTTTTCAGCTCTGGCCATTACTGTTGAACTCTGGAATTAAAGGAAAAAAAAAAGAAAAAAGGTGCTATTTATTAGGATATGACTTGCTACCAACTGACTTTGACTGGTGTTGACAGCTTCTGGGGTCCTTCAGCTAAAACCAAGCAGAGCCCTGCCTCCCCCCCTCTGAGCTGCCGTGGGACACGGTCACACATCCAGGGGCTGGGTGCTCCCGCTCCGAGCCCTCCGCACCCAGCCGCGCTGCGGGCGAGGTTACGGCTGCAGAGGAGCGGGCAGTGCCCAGGAGAGCTCTGGAGTGAGAAGCACATTCACTGGAGTGAGGAGTGCACGGCCAGCGTGCTGGTCGCCTGCAGCTCACCGTGTGCCATGGGCTTCCTGTGTGACTGCAGACAAGTTAAAAAAATATTGCCATGGCAACAGTGCACCCTGCGAGAGCGAGGAGCAGATCTTGCCGGGGCTACGCACGTTATCGTCCCCATTACAAGGTTCACGTGCAGGTAAGGCACCAGAGCTAATACTGCCTCAGTCTCCAGTAAAACTGGGTAACAAGAAGTTTAGAAAAATGTGCTCTCTCAATATGAAAGAGAAATGCCTGAACGAAAATCACTAGACCAAATCTCTAAATAGAAGTCAAGCTACATTTTGAGAATGGAAACACAATACAGCAATGCAAAGATGAAATAATCAGTAACTATGATTAATCAAGAAATTTAAAACATAGTAACAAGATACTCCCTCTAACATTCTAGCCCACCTGACTTGCTACTGTGACTAAAGAATGAAGACAGTAAGGATTGCAGATAAGATTTTTAATCTGGGCACCGAAAGGGAATAGGATGGTGCTCTGCCATGAGGAGAGAAGAAGAGGAACAACAGGGACAAGACAATTTAGACTTGATAAGACAACCAGTTAATCTGGCAAGGAAAAAAATACTACAAATTATGAACAGAACAATTTAGTAATTTACTTTTTTTTCCTTCCCCATTTTGTACTAAGGCTGTATCTATCCTTGCACAAGGACTTGCATTTAGTACCCCAAAAAAGTCGAATACATTATGATGTATTCTGCCAAGACACAGAAGTGTTCTAATTTCCTTATGTCCCTTGTACACTCATGAATCTTTAAAGCAAGTACAAATATTAAAATTCTTTTATCATTACAGTGTACCAGAATCCTTCCATACATGAAATGAGTTCTTTGTATGTATTCAACAAAATCTAAAAACCAAGTTCAGCAGAGAGGGCAAACCCCGCCCCCCCCCCTCCACTCTAACACTGCAGTTACCCTCTTTCAATAGTCAAAGGCTAGAGAGCACCAGAAATTCAGTATATGGAAATCCATCAACAGTGGAAGCATGACAGTTTCCATTTAGATGATTTGGTATCATGGAATAAGAATATTTAGCTGTGAGTGCCAGAATATGGAGAGAGCGCTTTGATGCACTGAGGAGCACTGGTAAGTGACAGCTGACCAAGAGAACAAACGAGAAAGAAATAGCCCAGTGAGATTAAAGACAAAAAACCCCCAAGAACAACAACAAAACCCCCAAACCAACCAGTATCCTTTGAGTAAATAATTTTCCACAAGTGCAGGGGGAAATCTTGATAGATTACCTTGCTACGCTTTCTTCCAGAGAACCAATGCTGTTTTAAGTAAACCTGTGAGTAGAAGCCTGATTTAAGCTACACTTCTGAGAACTTGACTTGGCAAAAGCAGTTTTAGAAAGAGGATGTCACTATTTTTCCTCTTCAGGAATTAAATAAAATACAGTTATTTGTAAATATACTTCAGAAAGAAGAAGCATATGAGATACTTTCTCTGCTTTTTTATCACTTGTGATACTTCACTTGCTGTACTCACACTCAACATGAAGAATCCCTTCACTAAAACATGCTTTAAGGACACAGTACCTTTGTGTCCTTAAAGAAGGTTGCAAGATAGGGAGCACTCTCAAGTTGGGCACATTTAGACAACAAAGCAACATCAGCTGAACAAACCTTAAGTGGACAGCAAAAAAATACAACTTTATTTCCCACTTCTGTTTTATAGTTGTACTGCTGGGACAAAGGCTCTGAAAAGGTAACGTGCCCAAGTACTGAGAATTAGG
This sequence comes from Polioptila caerulea, assembly GCA_013397295.1. Taxonomy (NCBI): domain Eukaryota; kingdom Metazoa; phylum Chordata; class Aves; order Passeriformes; family Certhiidae; genus Polioptila; species Polioptila caerulea. The sequence continues at coordinate 660,797 of VYXF01000461.1, forward strand.
CCCTGCTGAGTTGTAACTGGCTTTTCTAAAGATCACACAGCAGTCAACATTTTATCAGCACTCCACAAACAAGTTAAGGTTTGGCTGAAACTGAAGGTCTCTCTCCCTTTAGCATATTCTCAGATAATAGAACAAATGTCAAATCAGTACAAGATGGCATATTTACAAAATTGTACCCTGTTTTGCATAACCTAATGATGCAGCAGTTCTTAAGGACTGAACATTTCAAATCTGCTAGAAAAGGATTGCCAAATCTATGACTGTTTCAAACACTTGCCAAAAGCATATCAAATTCAGAGTGAACTGCAAAATAATGTTCTCACAAGTTGAACAGTCTCTTCGGTATGCTTTACATGGCTACTGTGTCTGACCTCCAGAGCTCTGCCCTGATTCAATCTCAAGTCTTTTGCATCAGGGATGTTTATTCCAGGCACCAGATTCTCTGCCATTCAGCCTAGGATTATATTAGGAGCACCACCTATGCTTGCTCCTCTCTTTTACAAAGCTCTAATTTTTAATAGTTTACAACTATCTTAATAGACACTGAATGTACCTAATTAGCCCACTTAGGAGTGTGAGTCCTGCCTCAGACTTGACTCCTGACAAACAGCATTTAACATCTCAGATTCTCTGCCTTCAATAAACGTAAAACCTAAAGGCACAGTGATACCAAGGTAGGATGTACCCCTCTTACCACAATTAGTTTCTTGAGTCTATACATTCAGTCATTAATAACACTCTACTTGTTAGGAATGTGCCTAGCAGTGCTCATCCTCTCCAAGCAGGTGTGTACACCATCTCATTTCTTTTAAATCAGGGTGCATACTACAGTGGTGTATGCAACTTTGCACTTTTCATGCCAGCTTTACAGCAATGCAGCAGGATAGAGAATATATGATGCAGCACACAAACCTGATTGCACAGAGTGAGCAGTGCAAGCTTTAAGAGCTTCAGCTGTATGTACTAGCTTTCAGTACAGATTCTGCATTTACCTCAAAAAACATTCATTTCAGCCAACAGCTCTCGTCAGTGTCAAGGGGCCAGGAGGCTGGCTGTTGGGACTGGGACATGGAACAAAGGGGCTGTAAGCCAGGAACATACTGGGCTGAAGTCAGTAAGGGTCTTCAGCAATAACAAAATCCCACAATGCTTTCACCGAGGCTACATGAAAAACAACAAACTCACTTCTCAAGCTAACCCATCCTCCAGGTAAAAAGTAAAGTCCAAGTACTGTATTATTTGGAACTTTCAACAACAAATGAGAATTTAAGCTGCATTTTCCTTTCTCCAGGAGCAGCAGCAAAGTGTGACAATTTGATCTAGGCAATTACTCCTCCTCCATCTAGCCACCATTCTCCCCAATTAGTCCTCTGAGTAACACATTTGAAACCTTTAGCTCTTTGGTACTGGCAGTTTCAACGTGGCCATTGCCAGCAATGGATCCCATGCCAAGAAAATCCGACTCCTGGCTTGAAAGGATTAAACAGTCCTCTGTTGCCATCTGTGCCGTGAAGCTGGTGAGTGACTTTGTGCACCCAGAGCGTTAACGTTCGTTCTGCACAGCGACAGTAACTTGTATTTACACTGCTACCTCGCAGACCTCCTACTGTTCCCCCTGCCTTAAAGAAACACTTTTGGAAAAAGGCAGGCAGGTGGCTGCAGGCTGCTGGTCAGTGCCTGCTGGGCCCAGTAGCTCAGTGGTTAGAAGAGGGAGACACAGACACGGTACCAAGTTGTCCAGTAGTCACCACCATTGTCCCTACTCTTGACCAGAATGTCTTCTGTAGCCACTGACAACACCAGAGTACTGTAAATATGTGCCAAACCCCATGTTTCTGTACATATATGTATGTATTTATGTTTTATCATACTTCCAAATCAAGGCAACAACTCCCACTCTTATTTTCTACTCATGACACTTTTTTAATGTGCACATTTTAACCAGTGCTAAACTGTCTTCTACCCTGCTTACCAACCCAAACACAGAGAATGCTCTATCTCCTCCTCTAACATCAATGTTTGGCTCCAGTATCACCATGGCTGGACTCTTCTGTGAAACATTCCAATTAGGCCACAAAGCACCCCTCAGATTCCTCACAGTTCTCCCTTAGCCACTCTATTTTCACCTAGGCCTGAAGTTTAACAAAACCTAACAAAGTCTGGCTGCTCTGCCCTCTGCCCAGCTACATGTGACTTCAAGAAGCCCTTGAGGCAACAAAAATCATCTGGCACATGGAAGAGCAAGTCAAACAATTCATTAATCATGCTATAACAAAGATGAACAATCTACATGCAATTTGCTTTCAGTAGGACACATGGAAATTCTCTCACACTGGTCATAGCAGAGCAAACTTTGGATACCCTGTGTTTGTGGAGACTGGGCCAACATTTCAGCCCTGACACTGCTGGCTCTCAGCTGGTCTGCAATTTGCCCACCTGTCAAAGTGTTCTAATATTGAGGAGATTTTGCTTTCTCTGGAAAAAACTTGCAGATTCCTAAAGCAGGAAACGCACACAATATCCATTTAAAAAAAAAAAATTACATTTCAGAAAGAATGAAAGTATATTTGTTCTTGTGAGAAATGTTTAAGATAAAGCCTACTTTGCTCATGAACATATACATTTCAAAACAAATTTGTTTCTTGGTGATTAAAATAAAAGTTTTTACAGCTTGTTTTACAGTCTTCAAAGTAGTCAAATGGAACTGAATGTAAAAAAAACCAAAACGAAACACCAACACACCAAACAGACAACAGAAACCCCACTCCATTCACCAAGAAGAAGGTGCCTTATGCAAATCCAAACATGTGAAACTACAGCCTCTAACAGCACAATGCAACAGTTCTGGCACCAAAGAAGAAACAAACCTATTTCTCCCCACAGGGAAAGAACTAAACTCTTTAAAGAACAATACAGCAGTTTAGAAATGAGACACACAAAAAATGAAATAAAGTGATTTCTTTCTTACATTATAGTTCTTCAGATTATCATTTGCTGTTGGAAGGCCCATGTATCGCTCTGTGTATATTGAATCTGTAATTTAAAAAAATCCAAAATTAGAACCTGCTACTTAATTTTCAGTCTGTCTACTGCCAATTTTACCCATCGATACAAGCAGTAACAATGCATACTGGAAATCAGATTTTCCACAATGAGGGGTGTAGGTAACCATCGTTATTCAGAATAGTTAATCTCCTTGTTGCCATGGACACCTGAATGCTGAATATTAATACAGTACTTTGTGTCAGTGTTTCCTTATTGTTATTCTTTTAGTAATCCTAAAAAAATTACTGAAAATGTTTCAGTAAATAACTAGCATCTGAAAATAAAATCTCACTTTTTTAATCTAAATGTTTACTACCAAAAATCTATACTATGAAAATATAGTAGTATATTAGGATTCAGCTTGGCTGAAAAAAAAATTATTTTCCACCTTTTTTTTTTGCCATTTCACAATTTGCAGATTTGCTGCTTTGTTTTGAGCCATACAAATTAATGCCCTGCTGCCATATTCTAATACCCATTTGACTTCTCATCAGTGTTGTTGCACTAGAGGTTTTTTAATGCTGAATATGTATGCCCCCATAATCCTTCATTTAACTAGCTAAAAGTGGAATTTTAGAGATCTTGATCATTAAAAAAATATTTCCTGTCATACTGTAATATTCATGTCCAAAATATTATGAAGACATTGCCATATCCCCAACAGACTACTTCCACTGCCTGGCAGTATGATCTGATCTGCTGAATTAGCTATTATATAGCCTCTGTGCTAATTGCAGAATGATAAATTATGCCTTATTTAGCAGAGGTTTGCCAGGGAAAGCTTTCCCTTGGATGCTTTTTCACAAATAAAAATGAGGAAAATGTTAAAATGTGTTCAGATTGTACCTGCACCTATTTATAACTTTACATAATTTTCTTAATCTGACAGGTGGGCCCCTATAACTGTATTCCTAGCCTCATGCAACTACTTGAAACCTTATGCTCTAAAGGCTTGAAGCATGTAGAGACTCGTCCACTTGATCAGGATTTTTTCACATCAAGATATTCTCAAGGTGAATTTGATTTATAAAATCCAAATTTTACATGCTAAAAAAAACCCCTGACCAATCAACCTAAGGCAATTCAAATTCTGTTACTTTGAGAGAGTAAATTACAATGCAAGTTCAAAGTTAATCCTCACAGTTCATTCTTAGAAGTGAAGTTTCATTTTGGAGACACAAAAGTTTAACTGCGATGGATTTCCAACGTACAATACTGGCTTCAAAGCAAACACAGACTCATTACAGCAGTACTACCAATGTTATAATGATTTAGCCTTCATTAATGGTTAAAGAGATTACCTGAAGTTATGGATCTCACTTTTTAAAAGGGGAAATAACATTTAGTGAATTGGTTTAATTTTGAAAATGCAGTGGCCACGAGTTCCTACAAACAGACCAAGCGGCATTTACGTGGCATCTAGTAGATAATCAAAAGTTCTCCGCTACAAATCCACACTTTGCAGCATGTGCACTGGAAGACATATGGGAATCCTTGTAACGAGGAAGCCCTCACATACCATAATATTGCCAGCGTGACACGGGGGCAACCGCTATTCCGCACTTGAACACGCCGCTCCCAGAGCCAAGCACCATGGAGGTCACATATCCCCCATAAGACTGAGAAGAAAACATTGCTGTTATTTTAGTCGGAAGGGAAAGGATGGGGCCCATCTGCTACACAGTTCATCAGGCATTTATAGGCTCAGCGTTTTTCATATTAATGAACTCCATTCTGAATTTGGGTCAGATCTCAGCCAGCCTGCTCAGTCGGGGAAACAGGCACCAAACAGCGCGTGGCAGCTGTGGCGCTGATGAATGGGAACTTGGTGGGGACAAAGGGCGCAAACGCTGCCGAACTGTGACTCAGCTGAGGATGACTGCGTTTGGTAGCGCTGTAGGCAGCAGCAGAAGACAGGAAACAAAACACTGCTGAACCGCTGTGTCCCTTCCCGTGCTGGGGGAGTGGGTGGAAGCAGAGCTCTGGGCCATAGTGTGCCTGATGAGTAGTTGCAACAGGGCATCCAAAAATTTACAGTTCCCTTGGAGCAGGCCTATGGTAGCTCGCTCCCTAACTCTCCCCCAAAGTGTCAGGAGCAAGACTGTGACTGGGGAGTGAAGAATCTGCTGAGTCTGTGGGAGGAACTGTGCAACAACACACTCCTTGCTATGCACAGAAAATTTACTCACAGTCTAGCCTGATACACAGATGAGTAAATATCTGACACACTCGAGCATCCAGGCAGCACGATACCTAAACACTGTCACCAACCGCCCATGACTGCCCTCACAAGAGTTTGAATGGGTTATTTAGGAAAATGTGCCCACCCACATTCAAAAACAAGAGCTATTTTTGGATCTCATTCCTGTCTTAAAACCAGATTACAGGCAAAGGGAATTGCATCTTATTTAAAGTCCTTAAATGTTTGGTCCAAATTCAATTCCTAACTCCTTCCAATGAGATTAGCAAATTAATGCATGCACTTAGCAATTAAACACTGTATATGCCTAACCTGGCCATAGTAAAGATATTACTGCTGAATCTATGGCAAACAAAATTCATGTTCATAGTGACAGGCTGACAATCTGAAAACTCAAGAGACAAAATCTATTTGCCCAGTGTCATTTGTTCAGTCTCCAGATGCATAATCCCACCATAGCTCCAAAGAGGAATGCTCTTGTACTCTTCATCCTGAGGGTCATAAGGACTTAAGATGGGACTGCATCAAATCATTGATTTCTGCAGAAAGAATCTTCCTTTCACTACAGTTAATACCATTACAAGTGACTTCATATAACAAAGATGTTTACACCCAGAAGGAAAGCTATTAAAGGCACCATATTGCCATCATGCAATTTATTCACTGCTGCCTGTCACCTTCAGTGCCCAAATTTCAGTTAACAATTTAATTCAGCACTGGAATCACCAACACTATGAACACACTTAGCTTTGCAGCTGAGGGGGTATGTATGAACAATTAACTATTAAATATTTCCATCTACTGTGCCAGGTTTTAAAGATGCATCAAGTCAGAGAAATCTGTCTTCTGATTGTAAATACCATGATAACCATCCCACACAGCTGGCTCGAGTGTAATTTCACACCTTTTTATAAAAATCAGTCATCCAACTGAAGAAATACTGGTGAATATATACTTGGATTTTTTTCTTTTTAGTATAGGTTCATACTGTACACAGGAACTTGGCAGCATCTGTTTCAATTGGTTTTAGTCCCTCTAGTAGTTCTAATTTCTCTTACAAAGGCTCCTGAATGATTGCAAAAGGGCAGTGTATAAATACACTTTTAAGATGAACTTCATCAGCTCAAGAACTGGATTGTGTTGTGACCCCAGAGGCGCCTCACATGAAGCACTATAGGATCTCACACACATGGCAGCCCACCAAATAGTTGTTAAAATTAAATAGTATTCCGGCCAAAATTGAGTACTTACCCAACCCCAAATAGCTATTCTGTCCTTATCAACAAACCTCATTTCAGAAAATTTTCTGAAAGCAAAGAGAATAAACATTTAACACAGTGCAAGTATCTGCCATTCTACAGATGTACCTATTTCTTGTCAAGTCTGTCTCTTTCTATTCTACAAACAAGCATTTCCCACTACATCGTAGTGACTGCATATGAAAACACCCAATAATTCAGGCATGTGTGTCTTTAGGAAATTTAGAAAAACATCTGTGCATATGACACTCAGAAACCCCTCAACCCACACTCACCAACATTTGTATTGTATTAGGTTAGATTTCACTACCTGCCTTGTCTTTTTTTTAAAGATGCACAAAAATCAAATTGCAGCAGTAAGGAACAGACCAACACACGTAAATACAGTCACCATTAAAAAAACCCAAGCAAACCAAGAATATTGTGAAATTCTATTTGTTTAAACTCCTTAACATGCTAAAATCCCTCACAAAAAACCCTGTAAGATCACTTCATTGCAATTCCAAGAGATCCACACTGGGATTGTTTGTTTCAGTGAGGTTCTACAAGCATAAACCAAGTGACAAACATGAACTATGATTTAAAGGCTGAGTATTTCTCATAATCCTGTGACAACAGAAACTTGCAAAAAGCTTGAAGTAAAACTTTCATCCCCAAGTTCCTTGATAGCACGTTCTTCTACTAATATGACATATATCATCTCTAGAAAATCATCTCCACAAAATCACAGATGTGGTTATTTGGTATTACAGCATTAACTCTCTCCTCTTTTTAAGCATAAAATGATGGTTGGCCTATAAATGACACACTTCAGTGTACAAAATGAAGCAGAATGTAGTCATTTTTTGCCAATATTTTCAAAATGACGATTTGAAACCTTCCCCTTTTCCCCCCCCCTACACAATGAACACGTAAAAGAAGGAGCAGGTATCGACCTTTCCCTGTAGCTCACCTGGCTGCTGCAATCTGATCTTCCACTTCATACGTTCCCAGCCGTCGGTTTATCGCGTGCATGATCGCATCCCCCTGGTAGCCGCTGCCCCTGCCGTCGAAGCTGGCCACGATGATCTGCTCTGTGCTCGCCAGGTAAGTCGCCCAGTTGATCCGGAAGGCTTGGTCTACTTTCTGGCTACAAGGTCCTGCATACCTAGGGGAAAAATGTCACAACGTTCAGGCATTTACTGTCCACATGTTCTCGCATCAAGCATTTGTAATATAATTATTGCTGAAAATTCTGGCCTCTAACACAGGATAAACTTTCAAATTAAAGTGATGAAACAAGAAAAGCATCACTGACTGACTCCAAGGTGCCACTAAAAGCAATACGCTTCTTTAAAACTTCAGCTGTTAATCAAGAAAGCAGAATGGAGTTTTTTTTTGTTTGTTTTACTCTTTTCTGCTCTAGTAAGAAACCTTCATTATTTTGACTTTAAGCAGCTTATCAGAAATCCAAGCCAAGTTTTATTTTGTTTTGGCATATCTAGTCACCTGAGTTTCAAAGCGATGTTCTCTAACTATTTCTGTTCTATTCACCCATGATTTATTTGGTTTAAGTCTTAAATCAATAAATAGCCTTCAACCAGAAAAACGAAAAATATCATTTCCTGCATTTTCAGTGTCTCATCAGTCTGAACTATTAGTTATGCAGGCTGAGAAAAAGGAATCAAAACTATAATTTTAGCTTTTTACTTTAAAATATTTCAGAAGCACTTGATCACTAAGAAATCATTCTCTGAGTGCCTCGATGGTAAAACTCTGTGCAGTGCACTTCTTTAGCCACTGTTCAATAGAGTAAGAAATACAAGAATGGCTCCTATGGCCCTATAGCCCACTTTTATCAGTTCTAAAAGCACAGAAAATACTACTGGGAATCTAATTCAAGCTATAGATCCCTATACTTCCAAAGTAATTTCTGCTATTCAGATCACTGTGAACCAGCGGTGATCCTGACAAAGGTCCAGGTAAGTCAATAAAAATAGTATCATAACCAAAACAAATCTTAAGAAGCCAAGAGCACTGGCTGCTCATTAAAATGTTCAACAGGCACATCAAAAAGTGCTACCAAATTGCATTATATAAAGATGTTTCTAACAACTAACAACCAGTTTCCTTACAGAGTCACCTTCTTGTACAAAAGGAATAACTTAACATTTTTATATTAATGCATAGCTGAAATTCAGTAATTCTCATTTAGAAAAAACATATCAGGCTGAGGAGAAGTGCCTGAGGAAGGCCAGACCAATCAGCACATGCTCATGGGCTTGTATTTATGAAAAAAAACCCCACAACAAATGCAATCTTGACCACAGGATGACATTTGTCAACACTGACTGACAGTCAAATATCACAGAAAAAATGCAATGTCACACACACTACTTCAGCTTTAGAATACAAGGCCCATTCAAGGTTTCATTCTGGAATGTGATTTCATCAAAGATTACTCCTAAGGAACGTCAGGAGCAGAGGAGGAGGTAAGCTAACACGAACGTCCTGGCTGTTAAAGCACATAGAATCTATCTGCCTCAGTGCCACTGCCAGAGTATGTGCTCATTAAGCATTGCATCATCTTAGGGCACAGGAATCCACCATGAACTGGGATAAACCCCTATTTTTCATTCTATCTTAAAACTACTTCAAGAAGTAATTAGAAAACATGCCAGTTTTGTGTTTCCTTAATAAGAACATTTGAAGTAGATGAAAGTGATTATTAACACAACACTGCCATGTGATTGAAAACTTACACATCAAGGAGCAGAGGGTACTTCTTTGATGAATCAAAATGGGGAGGCAGAATCATTTGATACCACAGGTCTAAATGTGAAAAGAGTTTGACTTAGGTCAGCTCTCCAGTGAAATTATTTGACATGCATTACAATTCATACAAGAGTACATTTGAGCTACCCCCTAAAAATTAAAGGGCAGTTGCATCTGAACTGTCCTAATACATACATGTAGAAGTTCCTAGCTAATCTAGTAATTTTCTAAAATGTTTTATAGTTAAATTAGCAGAAAGTAATAAAATCTGGGGACTCAACATGTCGTCTCATGACATTATTCTAAGCTTACATGTGAAACTTCTTGTCTCTACAGTGGTAAATCTAACACAGGCTCAAAAATAAAATTTCTCTCCCAGCAGAGGAAAGAAATTCTATATTATTTTGAACCTGCTAGATAGACTTTGCTTGACAGTTTGTAAAGCGTCCCAGAAACATCCAAGCATCTATTATTTTTGAAGCAATATTGATTCCAGTTCCATTCATGTTATTCATCCTACCCAAGCTGGCTGTGAGCTGAACATTTTAAAGGCACACCCTGTAAGTTTTGCAAATTGAATGGCTCAATTGTTCACTCATGAATTTTAAGAGAACTGATGCTGCAATTCTGATGGACGGCACTGCAGTAATAGTCAGAGTGCAAATCTTAGAGAAATTTGCCCTGATATGAATATGCAAGGCATCAGAACACTGAAACATAAAAAGTCGAAATTGAACACATTAAAATACTAATTTTAACTTTTGCATACTCTATAGTCACAGGGGTGGATTTTTTCTCTAATCTACATGGATTTGTGAGCAGACTTGAAACTTGAAGTAGGACTACATAATGGATTTGCTTCTCCTATTTTTGATATTAAAAATAGATTTCCCCTTACCCAAAAGCTTTTACCCTGAAGACATGAAGTAGTAAGAACAAAGAGGAATGAAAAAAATATGAATATACAACTGACAGCAGGAAGAACATCTTTAAATCTCCATCTTGCCTGGAAGATTTCATCTTTAGCCCTAGTAAAAATGTGACAGAAATAAAAGACAGAAAACACAAAGATAAAGAGAGTTATTATATAAATAAGGTAACAGTGAAAGAAGGGAGGCATCAAAAGGAACAGTTAGCAATGACTGACCTAATTCAATACAGTCTTTAAAAGGGAATTCCATTAAGAATATCTGCTCATTTTATCAGGAGGAAGTTTGTCATGAAGAGAAAAGCTAGTAGCAAAGGCTGGAACAAGAACAGCTTAGACAGGTACCAGGCCTCACTGCCTGGCTCTCTGATGCTGCTCAGCCTAAGAGCACACCAAGCAAGAACATTACCCAAATTCTGAGGGGCACCACTCACAAAGCATTAACAGTTCATTTTCTAGCATTTTGTTCTGGTCTGTATCAAGGTTTATGCAGTCTCAGAGTGTGAATGTGCTTTCAAGAATGACTATTCAATACAATTCTATTCAATCGACTCAATCCCCCACACAAAGTCAAAGGTGAAAGTGTTGAAATGTTGCTTAAATGTTTTCTCAAGATTTTTCATTTAGAGTGTGTCTGCTTTTTCATAGTAACTGAACTTCTCCACTCTCCAACCTGCTAACACAAACCAAGGGGACTTGCACCTGTAAATCAGAAAGACCAACTTGAATTTATAATGTAATTTAAATTCAACAATGTCTAAGAGCTTTGAGTTTGTGCCCCAACCTCATTTCTCTTATTTATTTAATGCACTGTTAGAGACTTCTGGTTTTCAGTTTATTATAAAGGAAAAAGGAGTTAAGGCACTTCATCATGAAAACATGAAGATATCACTCTATGAAAAAAGCAAATTTTAGATAAGAACATTTTGGGATTTCAAAAAATAAGTGAGAGTATTTGGAAATGTCCAAAAAAAATCATCTTTCCTCTAAGTTCTGAATAACTGCAAGAATTCCCATTACACCCATCTGTCCTGTCATGCTCCTCAGCAGAAGACCTTGAATCACTTGGTGAAAAGTGGGAGGTGAAAGGTAAAAGATGTTTTTGAACTTACTGTATCCGCCTATATTAAGGAAGTCAAATTTTTTTGAAGGCATCTGAATATCTTTCAATGAATTTTCCAGTTCAGTGTTGTTTTCCAAGTATCTGAGGACTAAATAACAGAGTAAGTAAGATTCAAAGACTAAAAACTTTTTTTCAAAGGCATTGCTCTTTAATTATGAACTGCTTTAAATATTAAACTTGAGATGATAGCAACCCACATTGCAGTTTTAGTTTACTGTAGTTTTTGTTTTTCCTCTCAAATTCAATGTGTACAATATTGTTTTACTTCAGTTCTTTTTTCCTTGTTTTTTATTTAAATAGTTTCAGAAAAACTGAACAATTATTCAGTAAATAAATCATGCACTACTCACTGTTTTCTAGCCCAGCGTAAAATAACGTTAAATAAACTCTAAGTAAACATATGTCAAGCTATATAATTTATTCTTCTGGCAATTATTTGAAATTAAATTTACCCTTTATAGCTGACATTTTTATTACTATACTATGCAATGAGAACAAAATTAGAATAAATTTACAGTGCAATTTTCTGGCTCAACATAAAGTAAAGACAATCCCATACCTTCATCATCAGCGCTTCTGTGTAGAGTAGACATGGGCAGGCCAGGACCTGTTAACAGGGCACAAACCTTCATGTTTGCACGCTGCCTTGAAACACAACCCTTGTAAAGTAATTGGATGAATCATAAAAGCTCAGAACTCGCTTCCCTCCAGTCTGCTCAAGCTAAATTTTAGGTTAGCAGGGCCCAAATTCAAGCCACAGGATCCCACAAAATGTTCAGGCTGCCTCAGAGATGAACCAGATGACAGTGAGGTACTGAAGAACAAAATTTCACTCTTCAGCAAAGTCTATGCCTTGGTTGTAGACAATGGCTTGGCCATCACAAAGCCCTGTCACAGGGACCACAGCAGTTGTCTCCAACCATATTTACAATCTGACAAAAAATTCCCTGTCTGCTGTCTGTCCTTCTAATCTATGGATAAAGAAGAGCTTGACATATTAAAAAACAATATACATTTCAATTTGAAGTAGTTTTGGAGATGATTTTATTTTTCCCACCCTTTGATTAATTTAACTCTTGTACTATCTAGCAGGAGCACTTACAGGTCAGAGACAGACTACAGTCCCACTGCTTACCTTATGATTAAATTACTTGGATTTTTTTCTTGACCAGCACTATCTTAATTTTATTCTCATACATAAAGCACTGCTCTTTATCCAGCCTGTTGCTTGTCACACTTTCAGAGCCTCCAAATTTCTCCTGCAGGCAGAGCTCCCCATGCATCCCTTGAGGAGATGCACAGTGGACAGGAGTGTTTTGCAGTTCTTTCAGGTCCACTGACAGATAGAACTAACAAGTTTTATCCTAGTAATTTTTGTCAAGGTACTTTTGAGCCTAGGAGGCAGTATGTTTTTCCACTGCCAATACATTTATCCAATGTTATCAACACATATCATTGTTACACAGTACTTATCAAGATCCTGACGAAGTGAACTTCACCACCCAACTAATCAGTGAGTCATGTTTATGTCAATTAATTTGGGATATACTCACCGAGACAATTTAGCTGATAATACTGTGTGTCTTTGCTGAAGGACACAGAATAATACTGGCATCTTTCTTGATCCAGATTACAGCTAACACATTTAGTAAATTTTGGACTGCTTTCCAAGAGCACTCTGCAAAGTAAATGAGCTTCATCTCAGAGAGAATTTTTTTTTTAAGCTATGCTAAACCAGTATACGCTTTTTAAATAAGACGGCCAAATGCAAAATGTTAAAATGCAGAAGTGATAGAAACTGATTCAAAAACTGAAGAAAACAGACTTTCAACTTTTGAGTTCAATTAATACTGAAATTATAGTAATAGGAAAAAAAGCATGAGGGTTATTTTCAGAGTTTTTTTGCTTGAGGATTGGTTGTTTCTTCTCACAATTTCCCTTTATAAACTGAATTTATAGAAAAATATTTAAGTTATTTTTTCAGTTTATATTCTTACACTGATTTTCATTAAATATCCTAAAAAATATCTCACATTAGGCTGAACATCTGAATCTTTATGTTTTCAATGGTTTTTCTTAAAGTTGCTCTTTTTCATTAAAAACAATTTTACTCATACTGCAGAAAAAAGCATTTCTTACTTATAAAGATTTCTTCCTCCTGGCATTCCACGATTTTCATTACTAATGTAGTACCTATAAAAGCAAAACATACTGGTTTTAGTAAAATATTTACAGTGTAATATTTAAAAATTTTATCTGATATGTTTAAATCAGATTCTTAGTAAGTTAAATGACACCTTCTCCCTGTTCCCTCTCCCTGCTTGCTTAAACCCTTGCTACCAGCCCTTATGATAGAAAGAGGTACCTTATTTACACATACTTACAAAAATTTATCCGTTACAGCTTCGATGCTGATTACTTCCCATTTTCCTGAAGTAACAGCTACCGGAGCCTGGAGCAGAGGAAAAGACAAGGCCAAAAGTAGAACATGAAACTCTTTGATCACCAAGAGAAACACAAGCCAGCAGTGACTGTCCTAGACTACATTCCTCACCTGTGAGCCATTTATGTAATGGATGTGCTGGTAACCTGCTGTGTCGCTGAAGACTTTGTAGTAGGAAGCATTGTCGGGTGCAAAGTGAGGGACAGATGGCTGAAACTTGAACATAAGAGAGATGTCTATTAAAGCAAAAAACAAAACTCCAGCTCTAAAATGATAAATTTAGGTTTTAGTATCTCTAACCAGCAGGCTCAGTGCTTACAAAAAGGCATCAGTGCAATGCACTGCAAACATTTTTGCCTTCTGACTTAGCAGGTAGAACCTGTAGCCATCACTCTTTAAATAAACATATTTGAAATATTTTCCTGCTCCTTAAGCAGTAGAACTTCCTGAGTATTAGTCCTGGCAGTGATCCACCCAGTCATCCAGCCCCCCACCCCACCACAGAATGTGAAGTACTTTTGATGGTCTTAGTTTTCTACAATTTTAGGAAACAGTATGTGCATCTAATTTCAAAGGCACTGTTTTATTCTGTCCAATGCGGCTGTAACTTATAAAAACGTAAATTTTGTAAATTCATATTTTTTTTGAATTTCCCATTTTAAAACACACATTTTCGAACAAATTCTTTGAACTCCTTTTTTTTTTAGCTTAACAGTGAAAAATGTCCTGCTCTATTCAAAAAAAAACCAAACAAGCTGCTTTCCAAGAGGAAATTTTGCCAGCAAGTAGGTGACTACAGAATGACAGAGAACTCAAACTGGAATATTATTTTCATGAAGGAATTATCCATTTAGGAATTGAGAGTGACAGAAATTAATCAATTTCTTCCATTGACTGCCATTTGAATGTGCTACATATGGTAGAAAAAAAGAGAGAAATGAAATTGAGCTGAATGAAATAAAATTTATTTCTGTGATAAATGCCCAAAGGATCTAAATACTAATTAGGCAACTGACACAATGTAACAGCCTTAGAGATGATATACCCATCCTGAAATGGTGAAACAACGCTCAAGTGATTTGCCTCCGGTCATTCAGAAAGCAATGACAGAAATTAAGTCTTTCTAACCATGTGCTCCAAATAACCTCTCCTTGTTCCCAAGCAATATTTTTGCAAAAAGTAATCTGGCAAATATTTTGCTAGATTTTCCCTTATTTTTCAAAGTGTGACTTTCTTTTAACTCAACTGGCAAGCTCTAACAGCTGATGACCTGGAAGCCTTATGCAGCAATGCAGGCTTCTCTGAGCATTCTTTGTTTAAACATAATTTCATCTCTATTAAAAAAAACAAACAACAACAAACAAAACCAAACCAAAATCACCACCAAAAAACCTAAAATGCCCTTCCCCCAAAAACCCATAAAAAACATTACAGGTACAAAGAGAGG
Organism: Polioptila caerulea; assembly: GCA_013397295.1. Taxonomy (NCBI): domain Eukaryota; kingdom Metazoa; phylum Chordata; class Aves; order Passeriformes; family Certhiidae; genus Polioptila; species Polioptila caerulea. The sequence continues at coordinate 675,996 of VYXF01000461.1, forward strand.
ACTGTATGTCTGTATTCTATACACATAGATAATTTACTTAAATTTGTCTATACATATGTACGTGCATATATACATTTTGCAAATGCATAAAAATATTCCTTATCAGTCAAATATCATTTTACCATCCCTAAGAAGGTGAAAATAAAAAAAAAAGGAATAAATATACCTCTCCTTTTCCCTCTTTAATCCTCCCTACTCTCTATTTCTTTCTCAAATCCAAGAATCGTACAGTGAGATTATCATTCCTTTCAACAGCTCTTAAGAAGTGGGTTGTCTCTTTAAAAGAAACAAAAAACCAACAACCTAGTTTAGTGGCACAGACTTGCATTTTGCCCTCTCATTTTGCACAACTGTTTACAAAGTCTGCAGCTTGATCATCACATTGTCTAATTGTGAAGCCTTTGCTGCAGAGAAGCAAAATGTGTCAGCGTTAAGGCCTTCCTTTCCATATCAAATTTGACAGCAGGTGGGTTGATCTCTCATCTTCATACTGCGGATGATTTCATCCCTGCTGTTGCCTCCCTCTTTGCATTTCTTTAAACTTTCATTTTTGACTTCAAAAGTGAATTAGTGACTAAAGCATAATCAGTGTGTGGAAAATGCGGGAGTGGAAAGTGTACTCTGTGTTCTCATCAAAAACTCCGAAACTCATTTCTCCCTCCAAATCTGAACTTTTGCATCTCTGCTTCACCTCCCCCAGATCTTCTGTGTAGTTCATTAGGTGCCTACTCTCTACCACGTATGAAAGGACTGAGAGGCAGCTTGGAAATTATCATCCAGACAGTAGCGGCTGGTTTGGCAGAAGTGCCTGAAAATTCTTATCTGGCCAGTTACACGCATCTTGTCCCCACTTCTCTTCAGTGGATATTTCTTGTGGGAGAAAAATAAATAAGTAAGTAGCCTCAATTAAAACCTGGAATGGTTTTTTGCAACCTGATACACTTAAAATTACTTTTGTCCTCCATGCTTTTATCCCAATATGATTCAAAGGTTACAGAATACATTTAATACATTCTATTCCCTAGATCTTTCTGGAGGTAGCAGGAAGACTAGAAAGCAGGTAAATCAGCACAGCTGGCAACTCCCCAGAACAAAGGGCATTCTGAATCTAGGCTCCTGCATTTCTCCCCTACCTACTGCTACCAAAGCAGCAGGTCAGAAGCAGAAAGGAGTCTCGAAAGCTTTTGGTAAGCTGAACATAAAATCACAGAATCATAGAATGGTGTAGCTTGGAAGGGACCTTTAAGTTCATCTTGTTCCAACGCCCCTGCCATGGGCAGGGACACCTTCCACTAGATCAGGGTGCTCAAAGCCCCATCCAACTCAGTCTAGAACACTCTCAGGGATGGGTAATCCACAGCTTCTCCGGGCAACCTGTTCCAGTGCCTCACCACCCTCACAGTGAAGAATTTCTTTCTAACACCTAATCTGAGCCTGCTCTTTCAATCTAAAGCTATTACCTCTTGCCCTGCCAACAAGATGCACAGGTCACGGAGGGCACGATCAGAGCTCCAGCCATACTGCACTGTCAGGCCAGCCTGGGAGTTCAGAACCCATTACGCACAAAAAAATGAAGCTCAACCCCAGGCGTGGGGGACATTTGAGATAATTTTTTCCTGTGCATGTAAAACGCAGCAAGTGAGAGGACTGGACCTACACACAAGAGGCACTGCAAAATGCAACAGGCTCATAATAAATTTTCATAATTATCAGAATCATTTAGCATGTAGCAGTTTTAGAAATTGAATACTCACTCTGCCAATCCAGCCAGTTGTACTTTCTTCAGTAAGTTGTTTTTCCTAAGAACAAGAAAAACAAACAATCCCACAACAATTATGTTTATTTAACATCAGACTTTTCTGCAAAGATAAACATACAGATATACTCTACTCCTTTCTAGTTTCATTTACTATTGCAACTCTCCCACCTAATTTTTCTTACCTTTGGACATGACCAAGTAGCATTTTCAAAGTCACAGACTGTGAGGACTGAAAAATTCTGAATTCTTCTGAGCCACTGCAGACAAATCCTTTCATCTGTCACCCATGTTACAACACTCAAATAATGATCACTGAAAACACCAACAACATAAGATATTTAAAATCCTCTCTATAATAGCATACCATACAATTGCATTCAGCAATTCACTGAATGAGACTCATCTGGTTTTTTTCATTTCAATCTAGTCTTCAACAATAAACAATGATGCAAATTAAACTGAGCCATTTCTTAATCAGTTGTTTTGCTGCTAGTAGATGCCTTGGTTATTTTCAGAGACACAATAAAGAATTAGACGGCTTGTACAAACCCACTTCCAGAAACACTGCAATTAAATTTTAACAGCTATTCTCTAATGCATAATAGCTACTCCAGGCTGTTCATAAATCTTGTACTGTGTGCATCTAGAGGAAATTCTCCTGAATATTAAGTTGTATATGCCTCAGATTAAGGAATTTTATCCTTAGCTGCATTAAGTTGGTTGCTTTCAATTATTTTCTGAGTGAGACATACTTTTGTTCAATTTAATAGTTATTTCCATTAGTTACAATGGAGGGAGAATCATACCAAAACCAGTATTATTATTTTATTATTATTATTTTACTTTCATCTTCAGAATACCACCCAGCTGACATGAAGAATGAAGCATCAGAAAAAAAATATTTTCATGAATAGTCCTGTATATTAATTTTAAAAATGCACCACATAAATTTTAGTGGTTTTGTTTACCATAACGATCTGTTAGATGTACTGTCTTTCCTTATTTTAGATCTCTCCTATCTCCTTGAAGCCTTATGAACTAAAATAAAACAAACTTCCCCTCCAAGGCAAGTATACATTTTTAACCGTAATTTGCACATTTGACTTAGTTCCAAGTTCATGTTCCCTTTTCCCCCAAAGTTAGTTAACAAAAATGTGTGGGAAGTTTTGTGATAAGAGTATCTTTCTGATCACTGCAGTTTGGGGAAGGAAACACTACAATTAGTGTAGATGGATTAAAAATATGTCAGTTGGTTATCAAAAACCTTCAAATTTATTTCTAGATTACAGTTTCAAAATCATGTTTGGAAAGGTCTATTTCTGCATTTATATTTGACTGGGAAGTCAGCAGGTCATTTAATTGCTACTGCTATTGCATCTGCAAGAGCTTGTTCTTTTATTTTACAAAAAGATAATACATCATTCTTCCTGCACCTAAAATAGTGGTTTCCCTTGTTTTGTATAAGGGGAATTAGTCTCACACTTTTCATTCCTTCAAAGTGAGAGACATTAACAATTCTGGTGACTATAAATCATTAATCAGCCAAGATGGACATTACAAGGAAAACAAACAAAAAAGAGATTATTTATCGAGCTAATCTAATAAATATCTCTCCCTGGTGGGAGTGGGAATCCACCTTCAGTAGTCAACAACACACAAAAGGTTAACAAAGATGCAATTAACTCAGGTGTAAAGCACAGTAGTTTTGCACTGCCCTTCCTCATTTGTTGCTGAAAAGGGATTCTCTGCAACTACTCTATTCAGCTTATTTTAGGACAGATCATTTAGGACAAGAAAGATCCATTCCCTTCATCCTCCTGTTGGCTAACAGGAGCTCCCTGTATCCATGGTGCCAAAACCAGTGTTTAAATGCTGGAAAGATTTCATGCTGGTCATTCAGGCAGAGTGTCAGTTTTCAAGAACCATCAAAATGCAAAGCACTGCCATTCCAGATTCTGGCAGTTTTTCTTGACAAATAAAACTCCTGCTCTGCAGCATAAGTGCACTGTGCTCCCTTCACATGTGGAGGCAAAACTGGTGCTCATCCAAGCTCTGGATAGTGCTCTAACAGGCAACCATTTGCTGAGGCACTGCCCCTCCACATCCCCAACCGGGCAGGTGGAGTGAGGTATGCCACCAACTCAAACTTAGTTTTGCTCAAAATTTAGCTCCATGCAAGTAAAAATAGAATTTTCCATCACAAAAACTAACCTTTCCTCTCATATGGTGATATATGTATAAATACAATGTAAATATTCAATATTTTTTGATTCCAGGAAAAAACCTAGCCCACAGCAACACAGCACATTGTTCACCTTTTGCTACTCGTGTACCTTTGCTCTTGCAAAGTTCCCCAAGACTCGTTCTGGACACCCCAACTTTTGCAGGACACAATAGGGTGAGACTTGACCATTATTTGGATCAGCCACAGGGAGGAGTGAATTTTGATCTTTGAACTCATCATTCAAGATTTATATTTGTATTAATCCTGGCTAACAGAGTGGCAAATCAATTAAAAAATGGATGACCTCCATGTAACTCACACATCTCTCACACCTCAGGGTGTGAGGCTGGAAGGTAGCTGATGGTTATTCTCCTCACATCAACTTCCATAAGGTTTTAACAAAAGGTAAAAAAAAATCTCTAAGACAGCAAAGATCTCAGTATGGAGCAAAATGTAAAGGGCTTTTAATTCTGAGGCACTGGAATTCTGGAGGAAAACAAGGCATGACAGCTATCTAACATGTAGCTATTGCAGTGTGACTGTAACGGAAGGATAAAGAACAACATATTCATAAGAACTTGCATCTCTGTTAACACATGGATGTTACACTGTGGTGAGGACTGAAAAGCAAGATTATTGATTTTCCAGTTATAGCTTTTTGGCCCCCACATATAAAATGCAGGGTTTATGCATAAGCTAACAGATCTTTGTTTTTTTCTGGTTTATCAGTATAACCTGTGCTTTCATACCCTTCATGTTTGTAAGTGCAAACCTCTAAAACATTTCCACAATACTGTTAAAAAGAAAAAAACAAAACCCAGGATCTGGGATACCAAATTGTGTGCATGCACTTTAAATTGATGTAGCTGCTCTGTACAAAATACATTTATATCATGTTGTGCATTTCCAGTGGCATTTTGAGGAATACAATTTTCCATTTACTCTGAGAGGTGCTGATTTTCACCATCTTCCCAAAGAAAACAAACATTTTAAGTATAAATCTGAAGACAACCATGATACCTTGCCTTAGCAAGGAGTCTGCTTCCAATGAAATCAAATCTTCACTTACCATTAAGGTTTTGTTTTGTTGAGTTTTTTCCCCCAATGAATTGAAATACATATATTATAATTTGATTATACGAAAACTTGCTCATATTAAAGTTGTACTGTGAAATGACTTCACCATAGTTAGACTCCACTGAATGTGATGAGCCAAGAACTTGTCACATTCTGAATATAACATACATGGAATATGCCATCTATATATAATCACTAGGAGGATAATCTCTGTGCAGATTTTCTCTGGTAAATCTTGTTGCTACCAGAGCCACATTACAGGGAAAACTGCCATATACACTCAATACAGGGAGGTCACATATAAAAGCTCCTCCTCTCTCTTCAAAAGAAAGAATCAAATACCAAATATTTAACCAAAATTTCTCACCTTGATTTTATTTCTGCAGGTGGAGAAATTTCAAAAGAGCTGAAAGCTGAAAGTGATGTGGTATCCACAATAAAGAATCGTACAGTTGGATTTGTAGCTCCTGCCTAAAAATAAAATTTTTCATTGTACTTTTGAAGAGAGAATATTTTTGGTGAAGTAAGTGTTTGAAATTATACATGAATAAGTTACTACAGACAGAAAGGTAAAATCAGCCGACTGCAAATATATGAAAAGACAAGTCCCTAAATGCAGTTTTATGATTGATACATCAATTGTCCTTTGTATTTTTCACACAGAAGTGTTAGCTATGCATTTCTAGATAAGCAAGACTCATACATTCAGAAACAATCACAGGGCTTGCTGTATTTGACCACATTTCGTCCTACATGCCACACAAGTACCTAGCAGAGAATCAAATCCATTGCTAACACACAGCAATGTGCTTCTCCATGGAAGCAGCACCTTACATGAACTAATCATATCACAGCTGCCTGTATCACAATCAAAGCTGTGACTGCAGCATGTACTACTCTATCTCTAATGTAATGCTGCTGACAGCAAAAGAGCTGTGTCAGTAAGGGCTGCTTCTTGCAGTTAACCAGCCAAGTCCTCATGGTAACATTAGGTAGCTATACTTGAACCACCTCCAGAAATCAGCAATATTCCAAACAACAGGGGTGTGTAATAAAATGTGTCATTTAGATTGGCAATTCATTCTACACCTATGATTCTTCTCAGGGGCCAGGCTCAGGGTGTCTGCAGCTGCCAGTGACCCCTCTGGGGGAGAAGGGGAGGCTCCAAGGGCACAGGCAAAGGCCACGTGCTCCAGGACCTTCGGGAAGGGTAGGGAGTCATCACTGATGGCTGCTGCAGAGAAACCTGAGCTTGGCACATGGAGGGCAGTGTTTCCACCAGGCAGCTGTAGCCCACGAGCAATAAGCTGGCTGTATCAGCTGTCCTGCCCTGCTAATCAAGAGGGAAAATATCTTCCTGTGATAGCCAGACTATTATGGATTGGGGCGGGGCATGTTGATGCCTTAAGCCAACACAGAGTATAAAAACCCAGGGGTGAAAAGAAAGAATACAATGATGGGCTTGAGATTATTTCAACTCATCTACTTCTTCGCAGCAATGGGGATGCCCAGCACTGTGATGGTGAGAGTATTATGGAGGCCAACTAAGAGAACACGTTTGTATTGACACTCAGCAGGGTAGTGCAATTGTTGTACTCTAAGGGTAATTTGTACTTGCTTTATGTCTTAAGTGCATTGCTCAGATAAATCAAAATCCTGTAAAACATCAAATTACAGGTAGGTCTTGTATTAAATATGAAACCCTCCCACATGGAGCACACGAAGGAACTCACTAGTGCACCCTGACCCTCACCCCATTTAGCCCATTCAGCCCATTCAGCCCAGTGCCAACTGTGCCACAAGCAGAGGGCATAAAGTCACATGGAGAGGGGGGGAAGAAGGAGGAGCTCCTTGCACTAAAGGTTTCACTCTCACAGCTAAAACTGGAGGAGATTAAGGTGTGGGCAAAGAAACTCCTTTAGCAGATTCCTTCTCTTCCTCTCGATATGGGAAATTGAAAATGCTAGATTAGCTGAAGAAGATTCCATTATCAATACCATGCACAACTCTAACCTAATGTACATCTGCCTAATGCTTTGTACCTACTTAACTCCCTGAGAGCTTTTTTATCTCAACATCTACTCACTACCTCCAAATTTTAGGGTGAAACAACAAAACCTTAAATCATACTTTTTTCCCCTCTTTTTTCTTTCCCCTGGAGATAATAAAATACTTTAACATTGCCAGATGCTGTTGACTTCAGAAAGAGTAATCACAGCAAGCTGTTGAGGAGAGACAGACAATATTTTCATTTGCAGGAACTGATTCAATGAAACTACTGCCTTAATGAAACTACAGAACAAACATGTTTAATAAATAACACAGACCTTGGGATATGGGATTTTAATGGTCTTTGGATACTGCAAGGTGTCCTCAGAATAAAAGGAATACTCTATAACAGGAACTTCTGTATCATCAAAGGATGCATATGCCAAAAAATTGCCATTTGGAGACCACCACAGAGCAGAATGGGTGCCAAACATTTCCTCTGAAAGAGATGCAAACATATTTATGTTATAATTGATGTTATGTTATGTATTTATATTATAACTGATAATTGATAACATAACTTATACGTTATAAGTTGATAATTGAAAAAATGTATTTAATGCTATAATGGATTAATTGTAACAATTGATATTGTTATAATTGAACAGCTCTTCTATCCTAGGTGCTGTTCTCATTAGATTTTAACAGGATTTTTTAAAAAATTGAAATTCACATACTAAAATGCAGACTGTTTGTTGGGGTTCTGAAATGAGACATTAGATCAATGCTTATAATCTGTCATGTGAAGCTAATTCACACTAAGATTTTCAGTGACACAAACATCTTCTTAGATCTTCACACTAGCCCGGTATCAAGCCCAAATAAGAATACATGCTTCTTTTAAAATACAGACTTTGATTGATTTGAATTTTTCAATGGTAAGGAATGAGATAACTAAAACAAACCAAAGTTTTCACATAATAATGGAAATTAAAACTTGCTTGATGTAGTTACCTTCATAAACCCAGTCTGGTATTCCACTGAAAATTTTATTTTCTTCTCCATTTTTAGTGATTTGCACAGCTTCTGCTGTTGGTGAAGCTTTTACATAAACATTATTATTCCAAACATATGCCTGCAAAACATTGTTGTGATGACAATTACTATTACAGTAAATCCTACTTCCTTTATTTCATCTACTGGGCAATTTACAAGAGATGAAAAATAAAACATCTTTAAAAGCTGCATTTCACTAAACCGCACTGATACTTAACAAACTTGGAATTACTAACACAAATATTAATACAGATCAGGGTTAGTCAGTAACATAACTTCAGGCCTAGATGCAAAAAACCAAATCAACTATGAAAACTGACATGACTACTGTATCAAGTTTTGAAAATCTTGCAGTTCATCTTCTCTCAAATACAAGTTTATTTTCCTTCATCAGGAGTTGTTTTCCTCTGATTTGTCTTTCTAAGAGAACTATCAGGACTTTGGTAAAACATTCACTGAGGCCTCAGTGCTGCCAACAGATCTGCAAAGATGGTACATATCGTCAGCAGCACTCAGAACTCCAGTTTTTGGCACCTGCCTGCCTCTCTAACCACCCCTGGTTTTCATCTCCAATAACTGAACCACACAGAGCTTTGCTCTGAGATGCAGAAACTCTTCAACTTCCTTTGCTTCTGTTTGTTGGTCTTTATAATTCAGATACTAATTCACTAAGCAGTAGGAATAAATAAACACCCCATTCTGCTGTGACAGTCCAGTGCTCAGTACAGGGAAGGCACAAGCCTTGCAAATGTGGTGGTTGTCACCATTGGCATGGACTGGAGGGGAGAAAGAAAACAACAGTGGGAAAGAGTACAAGACAGATTTTAATCCTCTAATCCCATTACATGCATCCATCAAGTAAAACTTCATTGATTATTGTGTAATTAGGAGATAAAAATCACCCAGTGATGATTAAATAGACAGTTGTAATGCTGCTGTCTTTGAAAGGGATGAGCTAGTGTCTGCAACTGTAAAAACACGAAGTTCCTGCGCATTCGTGCATTTCATGACCACTGGGGCCACTAGTTACTTTCAGGAATGCATTTTCATTAAAGAACAAAACAAAACACAGAGAGGGACTTTGGAGTCTTTCCAGCAACAGCAGTCAATTTTGAAACTAGTTCAGGTACTTTACCGAGCATTAGGAAAGTCCCAAAATCTCAAGGGTATAGACAACATGAGTTTTCATGTCACATGTATGAAAATGACTGTTTATGTAAGTTTCATTTTTCATTACTAACCAGTTTATGACCAACAGGTGACCAGGATATATACTGTGTATCATTAGGTAGTAGTCCGTCATCTAAGATAGAACTGGAAAAACAAAACCAAAATGCAGCCAAGACAAATCAGTGAAATGACGTTTCAGTGCAAAATGAATGAATGTTAAAACAACATCTTAATGTGCAAAAATTACTGACCTGCTACTGAAATTATAGATGTGATATGAAGCTGTAAAGGAATGCCTCCACAACTGCAAAAGAATTATTTTAATATTAAGAAAATAAATTTCACCAGGTTTCTTATCTCTTGCAATTTGAATTATCCCTAAAGCCCTCCTTGTGATTTTTATTAAGATAGAGAGAACACAATGAACATACAAGGGTAACGGATCTCTTCCAGGTTTAAGGAAAGACTAAAGAATTTCCACCCTTCTGGGGTAATCACTTAAATGCTATGACAGAAGCCATTGACTGATTAAGGACAGAGATACAGATGCCAGAAATGCTGCAGATTTTCAGAAATCCTTGCAGCTACATGGCAGACTATCAGTGTGCAGTTAATCTTCCTCCATGTGCTTTACTGGCTCATTTGCTGTTTTCTGTCTCATTTCTCATGTTGTATTATTTAACTTGGCATCTTATTTTATAGTAGTTCTCACAAGTCCCAGCAGTATGTCTGTAGCAGTTCCTCCAGTACCAGGGTGACCTATTCCCATTCATATTGTCACAGAAAAACCTTCTCTGAGAAATGTGCCTCTTGAAATCTCTATCACTCTGTGGGCACTTAATAGAGAGAAAGATGGTGATGATGATAATGCAGAAACATTTAAGCATGTTCATTATGTGGGGCTGGAGAGGTTTGATTTAGCCCTTCTGCTCCCTTCTAAAAGGGTTCTTGGATATTTGTATGAAGATATAAACCAACAACTTGGTACTACACAGCCAGATGGCTATTACATAACAAGTGTCTACATCCTCATGATTCATTTTGTTACTCTCTTTCCTTGCAAAAAAAGATTAATAATAACAGAATTTTCAATCACACTGTTATATAAAGGTTAAAATATCTTGCTTTGGCATTAAAGCAAAATCAAGTATTGTGCATGCAACAAATAAAATACTATAGAGCAATAAATTACAAGGTGAAGGGATGTGTAGAGTGGCTGGTAAAATATTAGGCATTTGGTGGTCTCCAATGATGCAGTGAAGAGTCAAATAATTCTGAACTCAGAAAATTCTGAATAATTCTGAATTCAGAAAGACAAAAGGTAACTGGCTTAGGAGGATCCAGCACGGAAGCTAAAACTGAAAACAACTGATGACTGAGTGCACAGACAGTGTCTGGCACAGTGCAAGAACCACTCTGGGGCTGCAAGGCCAGGACACGCAGACAGTGCCCAGTGACACAGTGCTCAGGTATTTGTACACTGCACAAGTTAGCACTGAACACTTAACAAACAAAACAGGCAGCTCTCTAGAAAAAAAAGGAAAGAACAACAAAGTTAGCGGTTTCTCAGTGCACAAACTGCACAGTAAATGATCACCTCCATTAGGCTTCTCAACTGGCACACAGAACCAGCTTTTCATGCCACCTGGCATATACGTGGGCTGACCTTTGTTGCACGGTTCAGCATCATGCCAGGATGAGGCATTCTGCTGCAGGCTTTTCATGTGCTCACTGACAGGAGGCAACAGGGACACACAAGCCCACTCCAAGCACAAGCCTTCTTTGAAGCACATGCAGATTTTCATTCACCTCACTTTTACCTCCTACCACCACAATGTAGCAACCACATATATATATAGCATACATACACAAGCAGATGTATACCAGCATATCTACGCATCACTTCTCCTTACCCACACAACTCCTGGGACAGCCATGCCTATCTACTCTCCTAGACTGTCTTCCCAGATAAACCATCCTGCCTTGTTCTCCTTGTGATAACTCTTCATCCACTTTTTATCCAGATGCTTTTTGTCCTCAGACAGTCAACTCTCTTCTGCCAAGCTCACAGATACTAGTCTCTTCTCCTGCCTGTTCAGCCTGACTGTTCCCTTACAAACATTCCACACATTCATCCATCCTCCTGCGTTTCCCTCACATTCTCTCAGCCTCTCAGTTGCTTTTATTTGTTTATTTTCCGTTTTCGTCCTCAGATGTAAAGTGCACTTGTACCTTTGTATAGCTGTACTGCAGAAGAGCAAACTTTTGGTCAGGAGACAATGTAACTGTTCTTGCCTGGTACTTGTCCTGTCAACAAAGGAAAGGCAAAAGAAACACATTAAGCACTGATTCCGAAGACACAGAACAAAGTATGAAATCCAGTACTTTTCCAATGTCTGCATATATTACATATAAGCCAACATACTAATGTTGTATTTGCCAGGATTACTGAGGTTGTTTCGTTGTCAGCACTGATACACAGGATGTCCCCATTATCTGTTTTGTGAAGATACTGATTTCCTAAAAGCACAAGAGAGATAATGACAACAAAAAGTAAGTACAATGCCCATCAGTTACTTCTATTTTCCCTTTATGTTTTTAAGCAGGAAATAAAATCAAAAAAACTGGTCAATGCTGTGTTTCCCAATTCTATAATGAAATGATGCTTATAGCACAAGAATGTTCACAAAATGCAGTCTTGGAGCTCACAGCATCCACCTTCTAGCAACTCTTTCCCTTGGGGCACTAGGCATACTCAAAAGGAAAAGCAGCCTGCATTTCCCTGTTCCCTGGCAGCCCAATGCACAGGAAGCTGACACACCTCAGAGGGTAACATGCTTGCACCCTAAAGCACAGAAGTAAGTATGCTCTTTTATCAGTAGGAGAATATAACCTGCCATGAATGTGAGCATGTTTCTAAGGGAAACAAGGAATCAACCCTTTGAGCTATGCACCATTCTGTAATGGCACTAGTAAAGAATTTGACATTTTTTCAGAATACAGTAGTCACCTCAGCATGAGGCGACCAAAGGTAGCATATTGCTGAAGGCAGTACATTTTCTTGACATTCAAGCCATATGTATAAATGAATTACCTGAAATCCACTCCAAATTATGAGTTTTGTACTTATAGTCATTGTTCAAGTAATTCTGTAGAGTGTACGTTTTTCCTGAAGAGGTCTCTTCTGAAAGAAACAGACAGAAGAGAGATTTTGATCTTGCTGCAAATTGTTCCTCCCCAGCTTCTGATCCTGGCTACTAAGTGGATTTTTGTTGCTGGTTATTAAAGTGTTCAACCTAACTGTCTCTAAAGTAGTAGCAGTGGGAAGGCAATAAAACTTTATTGCAAGGTAAATTCAGCAAGCATAAAATAAAGGAGTGTCAGCAAGGACACTCAACAAACCCATGGAAATGAAAATACCTTTCTGACAGTGACAAAAATGACCAAAAGACCTCTGGCTCTCTTACCTCGGCAAACATGCACTGCTCAAAAGCTGAAAAGAAGTGATCCCTGTGCCTTTCTCCCCATGCTCACTCTGGGAAGTTCACAGTAGAGCCCCAGTTGCTAATAGCTGCAATTGTGAATCACTTACTTATCCTTAAACTCAAATTTCAAAAATGCCTCAAACAAACAAACAAAAAAACCCTAAAAATCTGAAAAGCAGTAAAATATTCAGGGATGGTCTAATTAAAAAAAATTAAATAACAAACGCTTCCTGATAAGATTATGATGAAATAATTTATTAAATATTTATCCCTCTTTTTATGTGATTTTCACCAAGGTATCCTAAAGTTTATTTTAGCATTGCAATTTTGACTGGAAAATTAAAGCCAAGTGACTGGGTTAGTCTGAAAAGACCAAGTGCAACTTTGAATCTAGTTAAGCTAATGAGTTTGGTCATCAGCTTCAGCATAGTGCAGTCAGCTTCTTTGTGAAGTGTTTCTTTCTTACTGCCTGCAGTGCACAAGCTACTTCTTCCAAAGTATTCCAAGTAATACCAACAACAATTCAGCCCGTGAGTCTTTGTAATATTTTTCCTCTGAAAACAAAGACTACAGATTTTAAATTCAGGTGTGCAACTCTCCTGCATCCTCCCTGCCTTTTTTTTAAATGATAATCTAAAATCTACCTTCATCTACCTGCATCTACCCTTTTACCTACAGGGTCCAGAAGGGAAGGAATTTTAATTTCAGCTGGCCAAATCAAAAGACTAGAATAAAAGCAACTGATAAAAAGACTCAAGTGCAGACACGGTGACTGGTCAACCAAGATGCCAACCTGCCCCTACCAATTCTGAGACCCCAGTCTTTTGGATACTTTTAAACAGACTGCCTTCTCTTTCTTTAGGCTGAAAAAGACAGCAAAATCCTTGAGGGGATGCACGCAGAAAAACAGAACACTTTTTGCAGGTTCTCTTTCTTCAGGTTGGATACCTGTGACATCTGGAACATCATAGGATTTACAGCTATTACAGCTTTGCTCTTATTTCCAAGCAATAATTAAACTGTATATACAAAGCACAGACTGTACAACTACTGCTGCAAGAGACATAATAATTTTAGTCTAAAATGCTCAGAAAAGGTTAAAAAATGCTTGCTCAATTCCATCTGAAATGTGACTCTAAAAAAAATTACCAGGCTTGATTTATTGCTCTTGAAGTTTCTGTGAGAATATTAATTTCTCAGGTTATTTATTTAACTGAATATTTAATTTGATGGATTATGAACAAGTGGGTATTTAATATTCATACACAGTTGTCTAGTTGGGAATATGACTTCTTCCTAATCGAGAAAGTGTCATTTTCAATCAGAGGGGCTTCAGAAAGCAACAAAACTCTCTCTTGGAAAAGGAGAAGCAATTTAAGACAGGTGGCTGATGAACAGGTTTAGGGATTTTTCCAAACTGATGAATGTTTTTCTCCCTGGTGACATACATATTTTGCTAAGGTCTCATTACTAAAAATCAGGCCACTATTAAGATTTGTTGGCTATGTATGAAATTAAAATTTCATTTTCTGTCAACACCTTCCACATAGTATCTGAATATGAAAACACACGCCAAGCTGTAAGGGTACAGTCATAGATGTTCTAGTTGAAGCAGTTTCTTAATCCACAAGGTAGGCCATTACCAGTATATTCTTACTTATCTACTTTGCCATCGACCAAAGATACTCAACATACATTGAATTCCAAGTTTTGGTTCTTACTGTTCATATTCCATTTGAAAAGAAAGGTCAAACAGGCTTATTTTGACATAATAAAGTAATTGCTGACATTCAAGAACATTTTACTGCCTTTGAAGACTGTATACAATGGATGTTTATACTTTAGCAAAATTGCCTCTTTCACTCTTAGGTTCCTCAGAGAGGCTGCATTTTCTTGTTATTTTTCTTTTTCAACAATTCCACATACAGATTTATTTTTCTAAACTCCAAATGACTGGCTTCCAATGCTCAGTAGTGGGGCCAGTTCTGTTTAATAATCTTTATCAATGCTTTGGATGAAAGGATGGAGTTCATCCTTATTAAGTTTGCAGACAACACCAAGTTGGGCAGGAGTGTTGCTCTGCTGGAGGGCAGGAGGGCTCTGCAGAGGGATCTGGACAGGCTGGATCCATGGGCCAAGAAGTTCAGCAAGTGCCAGATCCTACACTTGGGTTACAATAACCCCAGGAATGCCACAGGCTGGGGCAGAGCAGCTGCAAAGCTGCCCAGCTGAAAAGGACCTGGGGGTGCTGGAGACAGCAGATGAACAGGAGCCAGCTGTGCCCAGGTGGCCAAGAAGGCCAATGGCACCTGGCCTGTATCTGGAATAATGTGGCCAGCAGGAACAGGGCTGTGACTGCCCCCTTGTACTTGGCACGGGTGAGGCCACACCTCAAGTGCTCTGTCCAGTTCTGGGCCCCTCAATTCAAAACTGACATGGAGGTGCTGGAATGTGTCCAGAGAAAAGCAACGGAGCTGGTGATGGGTCTGGAGTACAAATCCTATGAGGAGTGGCTGAAGGAACTGGGAGTGTTCAACCTGGAGAATGCTCAGGGGGAATGGTACTGCTTTCTCAACCACACAAGAGGAGGTTGTAGCCAGGTGGGGTGCAGGCTCTCCTCCCAGAGAGTGACTGAACAAGAGGAAATAGCCTCAAGCTGTGCCAGAAAAGGATCAGGTTCAGGTTGGACATCAGGAAGAATTTTTTCACTGGAAAGGTGGTTAAGCATTGGAAAGGAGTGCCCAGGAAAGTGGTGGAGTCACCACCCCTGCAAATGTTTAAGAGATAACAGGATGTGCTATGGTTCAGTTGATAAAGTAGCATTCAATCAAAGGTTGGACTTGATGATCTTGGAGGTTTTTCCCAATCTTAATAATTCTATGATTCATCTCTACCCTGATCTGACTCCTGGCAGTACCTATGTATTATGACCACTGTCATAATGATACACTAGAAACTGTTACATCATAATAGCCCTGTTACAACAGTAAAACTGCAAAGAAGGCTCTTAACCTTTACACAAGTAGTACTCACAAGAAGTTGATACACAATTCTGTTTGAATTTTGGAATTTCCTATTAATATGCCATCCTCTCTCGAGAGAAAAATTGAGTTGGTTTCTGTAGGCGTGAGGTGTTGACATTGTTTAACCCCAGCTGGCAACGAGCTTCCCTCCCCCCTCACCCTCAGTGGAGATGGGGAGGAGAATCAGGAAAAGATAAACCCATAGGTTGGATAGGAACAGTTAATGATTGAAATGAAAGCAGATATAATACTCCTAGTAACAGTAATAAAATCTGTACTGAAAAGCAGAGTGAGAGGAATAAAACCCACGAAAGACAACTGATGTAAACACATTTGCTCACCCTCCACTGACCAGTGTCCAGTTTGTCCAGGTAGCAGTCAGCACCTCGCAGCCAACCCCACAATTTATATGAGCATGACATTATGTGTTATGAAACATTCCTTTGGCCAGATCAGGTCAGCTGTCCTGGCCATGCTCCCTCTCAGCTCCTTGTGCACCTGTTTTCTGGCAGAGCCTGAGAAATTGGTGTCCATGACTTAAGAGTAAGCACTACTTAGCAACAACCAACACATCAGTGTGTTATGAACATTATTCTCATACTGAATCCAAAACAGAGAACTGGACTAGCTACCAGGAGAAAATGATGTGATTCCCAGCCAAAATCAAGACAGGAGTAAAACAAAAAAGAAGTTAACAATTGTGTAAGGATTATGGTATGATGTATCACCATACCAAAATGGAACCAGGTTGAGAAATTAATTTTGGTATATTTATTGGTTATTCCCCAGTGTCAAGGTGCATTTTCCTAATTGTCATGTGTAATTAAAAAAAAAAAAAAAACGGCAAGAAATTAACTGACTTTAAACCATGGAAATCTATAAAAGCAGTAATATTGGAAGCTTTCCTGCATATTCACCACTACTGAGAGAGACTGGGAAAACCACAAAAAGGGAAAGAAAAGTGCAAGCATGATGTTCAGTAATAACAAGAAAGGGACAGAGAAATTATAAAAATCAGAAAAGATGAATGGTTATTGCCATTTTAAAGTGACAGCAGAAGAGCAAGAATGATCTGCAATCAAAGCATGTAATACAGGAGCAGCGGGAGAGATGCAAGGGAGCCCCAGCTCATTCAGTGGTCAGAAAAGTAAGAGACATTTCAGGCTAGCCTTTCCAAACATGCTGTTTCCCCATTTCTCTTCCAACACGTGTAAAAGACATGCAAAAAGCTCTCCCCCCAGCCTGTACACTCCAGCCCCCAGTTACTTTGTGGCAGTTAGAGCACTGAAGTAGATCTCCAGAAAGGTAGTCCAAAACTACTTTGCTGGCTCAGGCCAGCATTCATCCAGAATTTTATCCAATACCCAGGAGCTGATACAGGACATTCAGAAGAGACCACAAGCAACAAATGAGTGCTGTGACACCTCCTGAAGCAGCAGTTCATCCCAGAGCCACTCCGTGGGGCTGCAGAGACTTTCCAGGAGGGATTTAATCATTAACTTGGTGATCAATAGCTCTGGAATCCCTCTCAAATTTACCCCATCTCATGCAAAGCAAGGAAATAAGAAGAGCAGTAGTATTCTACAGATAGCAATCTACTGTGGATAATAGGGTTTTATATGATATTACTCAACATTTGAATTAGGGTAGATAACTGAGTTAAGTGAGTTACAGAAGCCAAGGACATGTAGCAGGAAAACATAACCCATTCCCTATCTTTTCAGAGTCACACAGAACACCCAGGCACCTTAAGGTCATTAACTTCCCCAGGACCTGCTGTGCTCTTCCAGCCTCTCCTAGGCACATTCCTATCAAAGACCACAAAAGCACACACAGAATACCATCTAATCACGATGGTGATGATCCTTCTCCTTTAGTGAATATCTCACCCTTGGAGAATTAAACCTGTGGGGGAAGAAACCTGGTTTGTGGATAGACAGATGTATGGGACCCTCACTATAAGGCTGTCTATGAGTTGCTCATGGCAGCAGAATAATCGTAAATACTGTCTCCTTCCTGCTCCCAGCATTGGCTGCTCATCCTCCCACTCCTGGCGTTCCTGCCCAGCTGAAACAAGACCTGCAGTTAGAGAACTCATAAAGGTATATATAGACATGGGATGTTTTAATCTGCCTTTTGCAGGGAAGGCAAAAAAACTGCGAGAAGTGTAAGAAAATTGGTGAATCATGAACAAACAGACCAAAATTTTTTTATGAATTACTCATGCTTTAAGGGTAACAACTTGTTACTGTAGTCACCTGTTGGATAGCTCCTCAAAGCACAACAATGCTTTGATCAACAGACTTCAAATACAAGCCCCAAGGCTGTTTTGAAATTAAACTGTTTGATGCAAGTAGCCCCATGTGGTTATTAAATATAAAATGAAGTGTCAAAATAGGCAGTGGGTCTAAATGAAATATAGAATCTTGTACAGAGTTCTGGCAGCAGACCCTCCCGGTAAATGGCTGCACCTCAAATTAGGGAACCGCTCTGCAAATTTAAGTCTGCATTATTTATCTATGCTAAGTGTGTGCAAAAAAAAGAAGTTCCCCTTGCAAGGCCTACAGGCCAGCCATCAAGCCAGAACTCTGCTGGAGGGGCAAAATTTCACTACCTTTCACTGCACTGGAGACCATTTATCAAACTAATTATGTGCTGCATGAATACTACGTTTATGAAATGAAAATACATTGAGAAGCACGGCAGGGAAAATGGCTGCAGATCAAAGGTAAGAAATGCAAACCCAAAATTATCAGTTTATATCAATAACTGTCATGTTGACTCCCTGCACAGTGCTTGAACCATTAGGATGAAATAAAAACTATTTGACTGCAAGTACAAGGATTTTCATCAGAGCAGACTTTGATTTCATGTAGTCACAGTCACATGAGCTGCTCCTTCCCAAAGCAATCTTGTCACTTTTCATTTTGTACTCAATCACCTGCACGGCCCAAGAGGCATCCCCAGCTGACCCTCGTCTCCTGTGGTTGTTCATAAAAGCCATATAATCAACTAGTGATTAACTGCTCTAACCTATAAATTACTACTTTATGAGTGCACCACCTGTACACTCTCTGCTAACAGAAACCATCTGTTTGGCACCCTTCAGTCAAAAATTCAAAAGAACTCTGCAGTTCCCAAACTATAATGGTCACAGTTGTTCAGATGTTACTGCTGCCTTGATTTGTGAAGAGACAGGAATTCAAGTTTTTGAACTGGGACCACTTCATCTTAATTCTTATTTTACCTAGAGAGACTTACTGAACTACCTGGGTGTGTTCTCTATGCCTTAATTTGAACCAACAGTAAAAAGTCTGACACACTGTTCTACTCTTTTACAACCGAAGGACACAAGCCAAGGCTGACAGCACGGTGGTATTCTGTGTATCATGGAACAGAAATGCCTCCTTGAAGTAAAATGAATTTACTATGTAACTAAATGACTGATCTTGAATTGCAGCCACTTCTAGAGCAAAAGAACTCCTATGCTACAATTCATGAAAGAAGAAAACCCACTTTATTTACAGTAAAACATAGCATTGGCATCAAGATAGACAAGTACTAACTCTTCAGCAGAGTTCAGGTCTGCATACTGAATTCTTTCACTAGGTGTTACGCCTGCACACATCCATCTGATAAGTTATCAAGACCCTTTCTCTTGCTCTTCCCCACTTGTGAAATTCAGAGTAATTTTGTCACCTCAAAAATCTGCTTTTTTGAGATAAGTGGCAAAAAGCTGCCCAAAAATAAGAGAAAATAGATTCAGCATCCCCTGATGGAAGTTTCAGCCTAGAAGGCATGTAACTCAGATATATGGACTTTGAAAATCCAGTTCTAAATGACTGTGATATTGATATTAATAGAGCTGAACTGCAAAACAGTTTAATGTAAATTAAGCCACATGAGCACCAGTGACAGAAACTCCGCCTCTTTAACTGACGCAACAAAACACCCAGAACTTTGCACAAAAGCAATTTCTGAACACATTGTCAAGATCCAGTTACACATCTTCACTTCTTTTGGGGTGCACTTCTTGGACCTAGGTCTAGTCTAGAGAACACGCCCTTAGAGTTTGCCGTGCTGATTATGCATCTCACGACTGCCCAGCTGTTAATCATAAGAACACAAAAGGAGAGCAGCTCTGTCCTACCAGCTGAAAGCAATGCATTGCTTGATCAGGATTTAATGCTGTTTCACATTAACATCAAGAGCTACACGGCCAATCTGTAAAGCGCTAACTGGTCAGAGTCCAAAAACACGTGAATCTTTCCGTTCTATTCTGACCTCTGTAACTGTGCTGTTTATAGAATTCACACAACGGTGTTAACAAAAGTTGTGCAAACAAAGCAAACGAGAGGGAATATAATCTTTTCTCTTCAATACACCCTAGAAAAATGAGTAATTGTTATTTTGCTGCTGTTTCAAGAGCCTTTGGCGACAAGAAGAACAGAAAATGGTGAAAACTACAATGCTTCTAACTACTACCAGCGCGTACAAGAAAATTAAGAGACTTTTTAAACGTCCCCGCGCCCCCCATCCTCTCTGGTGAGACGCCCGTTCCTCCCCGTCTCCAGGACGCAGCAGCTCCAGCTCTGCGGACCCCGCTCCCTGAGGCAGAAACTTTCCGCAGAACTTTCCCCCGCCGCCCTCCCCTCGCGGCCGCGCCGCGCACTTACTGCGGGTGAGCAGCACCAGGGGCACGGTGATGGCCACGACAACCACGGCGACCCCCAAGATCCCCAGCAGCCACTTCAGGAAGCTCTGCAAGAGAAGCCCCATTAGCCGGCGGCGGCACAGGCCGTGCCCGCGCTGCCGCCCACCGTCCCCTCACCCACCGGCATCGCGGGGCGGGCTGGGCGAGCGGAGCGGGACAGGCTGGGTGAGCGGAGAGCAGAGCGGGGCGGAGAGG
>VYXF01000461.1:697854-757710 GCA_013397295.1 Polioptila caerulea
CCCCCCTCTAATTGCAGAACACTAGTAGTTACCAGATGCAGGTATTTTACAAGTTGAGAAATGTAACAGAAAAAGTATGTGATCTGCTGAAGCAAGATTTCAAGTCAAGGGAAACAGCAAATGTTCTTAGTCTTGCCTTCAAAGTACTTGTCAAAGCTTTCAGAAAGGTGATGTTTCTTGCTCCTTCATTCTACTTCTGCAGATGGAGCACAGCATTCAATATTTGACTGCTGTTTCTTAAGAAAACTGTGTCTGGAAGTGGGATAGCTTTTTGTGATAAAAAAGTCTCCTTTAGTATAGCCAAAGTGTTTACAAAGATGTGTCTGTAGGGGAGCTAACAGATTTCATCTAAATACAAACATGTTCTTGCTCATTGTTGGGGACCATTCTCCTTGAAGGTGGCAGTAGGTACTAGCTACAAGTTTATGCTGTGCTGACTGTGTCACATTACCTCAGCAATGTCATTACTGTGCCCTGACAGTGGTTGCAGGCAGCACAGTGAACATTTACCATGGAGCGTCCAACCTGCTGCACTTTCACAGCTTGCTAATCACTAATCTCTGAGTACAGATAAGGCCACTTCTGTAAAGTAAAATCACAGTGAAATGAGAGTGTTTTACATTACTTTTCAAAGTAGCATCTCATTATAGGCTGTAAGATACATGACCAAT
Organism: Polioptila caerulea; assembly: GCA_013397295.1. Lineage (NCBI taxonomy): Eukaryota > Metazoa > Chordata > Aves > Passeriformes > Certhiidae > Polioptila > Polioptila caerulea. Next base: position 698,526 of record VYXF01000461.1, read on the forward strand.
GTTTCAGAATGTCTTACAGCTCCACTTAAATACCAGTCTGGTATACTGTGCACCTGTTTGTCTTATGAACAATCAAAAAGAAAAACAGAACACTACCACCCCTCACCCCCAGGGTGAGTTTTTCTTTTCCTAGTGAGTAGGAATCAAAACATATATATAATTCAGCCAATCTGTGCTTTTTTTTCCCTTAAACATTTAAGTAGTGATCATCACAATGTTTCAAAATACAACACAGTCAAATTATGTCAGTATTGTGAATATACCTGAACATTTTGAAGCTTTTAAAAGTTGCAGCTTAGTAATATTTTGAGAAATTATCTGCCATATTTTAAAGTTTCCAAGTGGTGAATTCTAAGGAGAAAAAAGGAGCAGTACTGTCAATGCATGTGGTTTCTGTGGAAATAATTTTAAATGCCTTTGGAAATCTGGGTTCCTATGTCTAGATCAAATTTTTAGTAACCTACAGTGCCTCTGACTCTGGTCATGCTAGAGAGACTTACAAGACCCAAATCTGTAGGTAGACCACCTCAGTGATCCAGTAAGAGTCATTAAAGCAGATTATATTTTCCATTTAGTTTTAATAATTCCTAACAGTGATTCTCTACAACTTGAAAAAAATTTCAAGTTCCTCCTGACTGATCAAAACACCTGCGATCCCAAAAATTACTGTTATGGTTGCGCTTCTGGTTCTCAGTCAGATTGTCTTTTGTGATAGCCTGAGACTTAAAAAAGTTCCTCCAGCTAAATATTTCAAGTTACTTTATACTGTGGTGTTCTTTTGTAATCAGATATGTAATAGCACCATGTCAAGAAATTAAACAAATGACTCTCCAGCAGTGGCTGCTACGTGATGAAATTTGAGGAGCTGTAGCTTCATATTGTATGTTCCACACAGTTTCATATTGTGTGTTCCACACAGTTGTATTCATAAAGAAGTTGCATGATTGCAAAGAGCTTTTCTACTTACTAGAAAAGAATGAAAATGCAGCTTTCAGCCTGTTGACTTTCCCAAACAGCTGGGGGACCTGCCAGATGCAAAGTCTTCCTAAGACTTCTAGCCTCAGTAAAACTCAAGACTTTTTTAGACATCGGTTTATGTATTTGAGCCTTTCCTCCAGAATTATTTGGAAGAGTCAAACTGCAAAAATGGAAAACTTAAGCTCTCTGCAGAATGAAAAAAAAAAATTGTGACTAAAATGTGTACAGTTTACTTTACAGGTGCAATGATGTATTCCAGATTTCTCAATGTGTTGCTGTGGGAGACAAAATATGGGCTGGATAAAGTTTTGTATGGATTCAGTGGCTCCACTGAATAGTGGAGTTTCATTTTTTCTTTGCATTTAAAGTTGAAATGGCATGACAGTTTTGTAACACATCTTTGTATTAGTTCTGTTTGAGAGGATTGTGAAGAGAGTGTTAACGGTAAATCAAGAAAGAAAAATCCCTGGTTTATGTGAATATGTCACTGGGACAATAATTTCAATGTGGATAGTAGCAGCTGTCACTTAGTTCTTTCGAATTTGTGGTTTTTTCCTATAGAAAATTATTTTCCTGAGAACTACAGATTCTTACATGTCCTCTGAGCACAGTTGAATGGTTAGAGTATCTCAGCTTAGGTTTCAATTCCCTTTTTTTTTTTTTTTTTTGGTATTAATTTCAAGTAGTTTTCTTGTTTTACTGCAGTATACTTATTTTTCCAGATACTTAATAAGTATGGAAAAGGAAAGATGCTGCACACTCAGCAAATACACAGTGGGAGCACTTTTAAGTGTAAGGCTACCTGGAAGTTGAAGACAGCACATGTGCAATATACAGAGGACTCCAGCCATTGTGTAGTAAAGACAAAGAGATTGTAACTTATTTCTCCCTGTATTTATACTATTCACTGAATTTCATGTAGCATGTGTGAGAAATAGCCAGGGCATACCTTATTACTGGTGCCATATGGACTTGCTCTGTGATTTCAGGATATGTAAATCCTAGTCCTGTTGAGCTGAAATGTGTTTGATATTTCTGATTACAAGCTCAGCTTCATCTCACTTGTGAAGAAAGGGTTGCTTTTGGTTCATGCTCTAGATTGAGATTTAGAAAATTAAAGGTTAAGTGTTTTTGTTGTGTTTCAGACAAGCAGTATAAACTTGAGAAAATAGTTTATATCCCTCTGTTCCTAAAGCATATAATTTGTAAAAGTGTGGAAAGCCCAGTATTTCCATAGCTGACAAAGCCCTCACCAGGAGGGGATCAAAATCACTAGTGACAGACACCATGGAAAAATGGATTTGTAACCGAGGAATCCTGTCCTTCAGAACACTAAAATATCCTGGACAAAATGAAACATTTCAAAGGCAGTTGTTCAATCTGTGGAAACAGAAGAGTTACCTCATAACATTTTGTCCGGGACCATGTGTACCCAACTGTGTATAACTGAATCTTTTCCAGTTCCACTTGGACCCAAACCACTGCGTAAAAATGGGATTAAATAAACAAACAATATGGATACACAGCCTCCACCTTTTTCCTTTTTTTTTTTTTTTTTACTTTTCTTATCTCCAGTGATATTTTGGATGCTACAATTTTTTATTTTCATTTTTTTTTAGTGCAAGATTCCATTGAGTTTAAATGGGATGTTAGAACAGCTTTCTGTTGCTGTTAAGAAGCTGATCAAGATGCCAAGTTGGGTATGATCTGTTCTGATCTGAAATTACAGAATATTAATTCCTGTAACACTTTGGAAGAATGATCTAATATTTTCCCAGAATTTTAGATTATAAGTGGAAGTTTCAAATGCCTTAAAAAAAACCAGCTTATTCTCATAAAAATTTTATTCCTAGCAAAGATTATAGGTACTAATTCTGATTCAACAATAGTCCTATTTCATATCAACTTCTACTAGATACTTGTTAAGTATTCTTGGATTTGATTCCTCTTAAATCACTTGCCCTTTGGGACATTTTAATACAGATCCCTGGTGTATTGCTAAAATAGCAAAGGGAGAAAAGGGGCTTTGGGTAGTCGTTGGAAGTAGGAGGTAGCAACATGTAAAAGTCATTCTCAGAGAGAGTAGGGAAGAAGGAATATAACACAGATTAAAGGGCATTGGTTTGACTTGGCAATCTTATAAAATTTGAAGAGGTCCCAGGGCAGTTTCCATACTTATGGGGTATATTGCACTTCACATTTTTCGAAGCTGTCCTGTTCTGAGCCAGCATTTATGCTAATGAACAATAATTGTCTCTTCAGTCATGTTTCCCCCTCTAGCTTCATCTTACATGATTTATTTTCCACCTGAAGATAGTTCAAAGTTCACACAGCTCTTTTCTAGGAATCATTGCAGCAAAAACATGACAAAACAATGCTGAGTTTGTTTTATCATTCCAAACAAACCATTTCTAAGATCTCAGTGACACTAAAATATTAGAATAATGAAATAGAGGAACATGGCATATACACATGAGAAGTCAACAGAAAAGAAGCTTGAAAAAAAATTTATTTAAGGCTATCATTTAATATCCTTAAAGCTTAGCCTTTTTATAACAAAGGTTTTAAGAGGGATAGTCACTTCTCAGGCATTTGTAACTGCCAGCCTCTTGTGAATAACACATATAATTGCTGATTGAATAATTTGTGTGTAGAAGTAAGTAAATTTTTTAGAAAAATAATTTTATCCTTAAATATAAATGGAGTTACTTTAGTCCTAATAAATGGAAAATATGAAGTTATAGAACTTTCACAGTCTTAAAGCTATTAAGAAAACCATCCCTTAGATAGCAGGTTTTCCATATATAAACCTTTGGCAACACTAAACTATAGTACAATTATTTCCTGGCATGCAAGGTGACATAGCTTTGTTACACCAAATGTAAATGACAGAATACAGATTTCAGAATCTCTTAATAACTGGCAGTTGATGAAATGAAGATCTTCATTTATCCCATTTTATTCTGCATTTTTATTGGTATTCTTCCAAAAGGTCTCTGGGGAAAAAAAAAAAGCAATTAGGAAATATTCTAAGTCTCCCAAGATTTATGAAATATGTGTGGAACATATTTTTTCTGTTTAAGAGTTAGCAGATGTTAGTTCCACAGACCTCTCAATGCCTCTCTCTAATAACAGATTGAAAACAATTATTCCTAAAGGAAAAGCACTTTAGTAGTTTCTAATAGATTCTTTTCCTAAATTGTTTGTTTCAATGCTGAACTACAAACATAAAAATAGTAACATGTTAATAAAAGCTGTATTTTAACTACACCTTCTAAATTTTTCACGACAATATTTGTTTCAGATTTCCAAAATCAATTAGCCTTTTTGGATGCTTTAACAATGCAAAGGGGATATCCAACAATTTCAAAAATCTGGCCACTCACATGTGTCTTGAGTTGGCATTTAATTGGTTTTTTTAAATGCTTTGTTAATTTTAACAAATAATTCACAAATATTAACCTGGTCACAGCACTCATTTAGAAAATGCTGCTTTGTCTCCATACAGACAAACTAAAGCAGGGTTCCTAAAGAGTCACCTGTCAGGAACTCAGGTTACTACACTGTTCCCTAATGACAAGCCAGATATTAAGGCAGTGTTTTATATCACAGTCTTTAAAGAATAATCAATTTGGTGTAATTTTACCAATAAATATTTCTGATTTTATAATGTTCATTCAAAGCAAAGTTTTCTTTTTCTGTGATTTAGTATGACCTTACTTCTGGTAACATTCAGTGTCAAAAGTACTTTCAAGTTAAATAGGAAATTCTTAGAGCGGTTCACCATTGATAAAAATTCAAATAATAATTGAAATGAATTCCATTTAGTATCTTATCCTTCTTCATCTGTCTATAACAAAGTTTGCAAGATACAGATATATCAACAGCTAAGAGAAAAATTAGTAGTATTTTCCCCAGGTGTAACAAATACATTTTAAACACCAATATATTAGGAGTAATATAAAATTCAGTTACCTTTGGGTAACTTTTGTGTTAATTAGCCATTTTAGGAACTCTTTGGCAGCCATGTCATCAAGGACTTTGTTGATATCACTTGTGAAAGTGCCATCTGCATGTCTTCGACCCATTTCTTCAGCCACAAGAGCTTTTTCTGGGAAACTTCAAAGGTAAGAAATTGTCAACAATGAGCAGATCAAAACAAACAAACTATTTAAAAGGGCCTTATTACAGGGTTCTGACAGACTGTGCATTTCCAGTGACTTTAGGGAGTTAAGGGCTGAGCCTGATGTCATGGCTCAGTATAGCATGATGCATTCCAGAACATCTTTTGAGGCGTTATTTTCCAAACAGACAGCTGTTCCTTCTAGAGAGCTGAAACTCCTCTCCAGCGGTTTTGAAAAAGCCATACAAGCAAAAATGTATCTCAGTCTGCAGTGTCTAGGCCATATAGATTAGGCATCAGTACATTTACTAAGAATTGTTACTTAAGAAATACAATACTAAAACATTACAATCAAATTTTCATACTTTTATCTGTTTTATTTGGACATAAGGTCTATTTATTTACTTAAAATTATACTTCATAAGAATCCTTATTCTAAATAAGAATTATTAAAAGCAGCAAATTTTTTTTCTTTTTTGCCAAAGGGGGGTTGAAATAGCTCACTTAAAGCATTTGTATAAAACTTATGTGCTTGTTTGATGTAAAATAATAGAATTTTGCATTTTATACTTGGAATCAGATCCTGATTCTTGTTCTATTCTTTTTTGACTGCTGGAAAACCAGTTTGTCAAAACCAGAGTTTGATTTAGAAAACTTTCCTCTCCTGTTTCATCCCATCAAATATAGGAAGATTTTGATGAATTTTATTAAGGTGGGCTGATGCTGAAGAACCCTGGGCCCAGGATTCAATGACAGGCAGACTGGTTCATTTCAAGGAAGGCTATATACAAGTTCAACCACAAATAGTACTAAATATTGGAAAGCAGAAGGGTTGTCTACAATTAATTGCCCATTTAGGTTTCTAAGTTCAGTTGAGATTGTATTTCTCTCAAATGGATACAGGAATACCCTATTTCTACTCATGAAAATAAAAAATGACAGAAAAACAAGTGGAAGTCTGAATATAACTAGGGAGAAGAACCAGCTTTTCTCTTCTCTGTGTAGCTGACCTAATTTCTTTAACTTTGTTTTTTCAGGAAATTGTCAATATTTACATAACTTGACTTTATCTATTTAGTCTTCCTTAACTGCAACACACAATCTTGTCTTATAGATTGTATTTTATTATTATTTATTATTATTATTTTTATGTAATGCAAGAGACTTACATAATACTTTACAGCTGGTAGAAAATTTAATCAGAGGATGAACTGAAATCCCTGCCCCAAAGAGCTTACAATCTAAAGGCACAAATAAGCACAGAACAGTTAAAAGGTGGGGAGTGGCAGCTGCATGGTGTAGCTCCTAACCAAGCAGAGTTGGAAACAGATGAGCAGAAAATGCCTGCAGGAGACTGAAGCCAACGCCATTCTAAGTGTAAGACCATCATGAAAAAAGATATAAAGTCTTGAGGGAGTACATGAAGTGGATAGGATAGAGAAATCTGCAATGAGTGTGTGGAGAACAAGATAGAAATGAAAGAAATCATAGGTAGGTAAAACCATTAGTGGAGCATTGTGTCCAGGGAAATGCAAACCACAGCAAAAGAATCAGAGGCACCTTAAAAAGGAAGATAAGTTATAGCAAATGATAGTTGTTATGGCAGCAGAAGCTTGGGGAGACTCTGAGAAGCATGGGAAAAGAAGTTATTAGTTACTGCTGGGAACGATCATCAGCACATAGGGTACAACTGATGACTGGTAAAAACTTAATCTTGGAAATATTGCAGAGGAAAAGATGGACTGTAAAAGGAAAAAAAGAGAAGACAATGTAAGATGACAGTGACTTGAATAATCTCAATTATAGTTAAGGAGATTGTAAGCAATGTTATGTGAAAGGGAAAGGTGGTAGTTAGAGGAAGAAGGTCTGGTTTAGATTTAGATGTGTTGCCCTTAAATAAAACTTGACCTTTTAGAGTGTAACAACATACTGAACGGTTTTTAATCTGTATTTGAACTTAATAATGTGAAGTGGTAGTCAATCACCAACAGAATATCTTCTAGTACAAAAGAAAGAGATGAAGTACAGCAAGAATGATCAAAAACACATCAAAGTTTCATCAGACATGATTTCTAACCCCAAATGCTAGGCAACATTTAATAATAGGAATGGATGGATTCTTACTCTCTTCTTCCTCGTCCATTCACTAACCAAGCGATGAACTCTTTGGCAGCTTGACCTTCCAAGTAAGAGGTGATATCACTGGTGTAGGTGCCTTCAGCATGTCTCTCAAACTCAGCGTGACGCTTGGAGATTGCATTGCTGAAAGAAGAGCTGTTAAGTACCACAGGAGTAGACTGCATAAAGATTTAACTTTTTAGCAATCTTTATTGATTGAAATTTCCCACTTGCCAGACTGGCATTTCTACAGGAGAGAGGGGTTCTTTTTGCGCCTCAAATTGATCTTGACATATTTTTTCTTGTTAGGTTTCAGTTCGGAAGGTATTGCCTGTACTATGCAATACAGTTTTGTGCAGAGATTCCTGAACTAGCTCTGAACAGCTCACTTCAGGTGTGGATTACAGGATACAATTACAGCTGTATTGGAATGGTCTTTTGCTAGACTAATTAAGTATGAGCTAGAAACTGTGTTGTATTATATAGATATGCTTTTTTTTACCCTTTGTTAAATGCTCCCCCTACCTTCACCTTCATTATTTCTGAGCCAAACTGTTCAGACTTAATTCCCTTCAAATTTACATTTTCAGTTGTTTTATGAACACCTTTTTAATCCCCACTCTGACCGAGTCATAATCTTGGAAAACGTTCAAGCCTGATCAGCTTCATCTTATTAAAGACATCATCTTCTCCTTCCCAACACCTCATTGTGGCTCTTTCTCTGATAGTAAACAAAATTGTCTTACAGGGGCTCTTGGGAAGGCAAACTGCCCTGAGAAGTAGACATGTTATGGAATATTTTACATGAATAAATTCCCTAGCGTTTCTGTTACAGAATTTGCTAATTTCTGCCCAAAACTAGCTCTTTCTATTATTTTTTCTTCTTGGGATGTCACCATTCCTCCTAATTTAGTACCATCTGCACTTTTCATCAGCATGCTAACTAGAATTCTTTGGAACATTTTTAATGAAATGTTAAATTTTTTTGAGATATGCTGTTTCAATGAAGCGGAAACATTATTACATTTTTGTTATTAATGTTGACAGTGTGAATGTAAGGATCTTTGTGATCTGGGCTATCCTTTTTGGATTTTCTGAGAAGAGAAGGAATTAATGTAGGTATTTTAATCTGTTTTGCAAAAGCACTCACTCTCCTTTATTTATTTTAACGTCCAATCTCTCTTACCCTTTCTCAAAAACAGTCAAAAACCAGAATTCTGGCCTTCAGCAGGTCTTGTGTTCTCCTTTCTGTAATAAGTGGTTTATGTAACATGGGACTGAGTGCTGAGGGCTGAACATTGCATCATGTTTAATCAGCTCTCTGAAAATTTTCCTGGCCATCTTTCTTTCACTAATCTTCTCACTGTTTTTTTTATTCTTCAACATAATGTGTTTGATTTTGGTTTTTTTCCTTCACTCTTTCTCTATCCCAGGTTTTTCTTTTTATGATATTCTCTACTCTCCTTGATTACTTGAAATGTGCTTTCCTGAAATATATTCTCATCCTGTTGCATTCCTCGCATCCATTGCATATGGAACACAGGTACAGGAATAAATAATATAGAGACGTATCCTCTTTCCTTATAAAAAGCAGGTGTGAAATAATATATTCGATAGTTATTTCTCTCATTGTGGTAATGTTGCAAAGAATACTAGTTCTCTTTCTTGTTTAACTGAAAATGAACTCAAACTGGTTTCAAATAACAAGTTGTGACAAATAGAATACCTTGAGAGCTGGTCAGGGACTTTGTTATTTTCTTTGTCCTCCTGTGCTTGCTGGCTGTAGTGAAATTGCACAATCATTAGATCATTATTACCAGTACATTGCAGAGCCTGCATAAGCTTTTATTGGTTATTATCTAAATATTATGGTAAATCCCTATGATAGATGAATATTATATTCATTATATTTCAGACATATGAATTTAAAATAGTACCATGTGTAGAAATTGTTACTTTATAATGTAAAGACTTCCACAGAGATTTAAAAGCATTAATATAATAGATTTTTTGATTATTTTTGGACAGATTTTCTCTAGAACACAAGACTGACACACTTGTACATTATTCTTGCTCTCAGCTTGCTAGCTTAATCAAAGTATATTTGAAAAAAAAAAAACCCATGCCAACTTATAGTGATGATACTGGTAAACTATCCAATGATCAACAAAACTTACACTTCAGCTGCCTTTTCACAAATGAAACATCAGGTTTAGAGTATCCATAGATAGGAAAGTTTTGTTCAGGCCTAATGGCCCAGAATTGTACATTGTATTTATATATCTTATTTGTATTGAACTTACTTGATTCACTGAGAAAATCTGCCCCAAAGAGGCTGAGACATAGGTGGCATATCAGATACTGCACTTGGATTTAGCCAAATCCTTTTGATTGATTTTTCATTTTTCTAATTTCTAGTAATATATTAATATTCTATTAATGGCTGGATTTGATAATCTTAGAGGTCCTTTCCAACCTAAATGATTCTATATATTGTGTATGTATTATCTGTATTGTATCCTCAAGTACTTTACTAATTTGAGGTTTATCCTTGGTCTGGGATGGGAAGCTGATACCAAGAAACTGAATTGGCTGGATTTCTGGCTGTTTCTGTGTGTGGAGATCTGTATCAATGTGACCAAAATGCTTACCCATTTCTTTTGGTGCTCATTAACCACTGCACAAAGTCCTGAGCTCGTCTGGTGTCCAGGTACTTGGTGTAGTCACTGGTGAATGTGCCTTGTGAGTGACGTTTCACTTCATTCAGCTGTCTAGATTCCTCTGTTGGTTCAGAATGGGAAGCTTTGAATGATCTGTGAAAAGTTTAGGTCTTGTTAGTTGGCAATGGTTGCAGTACAGTCTACAGGTGCATTGATTTTTCTTTTAACAATACTATTTTTTATTCTCACAAAGTGAAAGCAAGTGGCATATGGATCAGTAGCTGTCCAGTGAAAGGAATCTATGCAGTAGATTGGACACTGCACAATTACAGAGTCTTCTTGGATACATAAGGTAGCTATTGTTTTAATACCCCAAATTTCTGTGCTAAGCTTTGCAATATTAAAAACCCTGTCAATTTCAATGGTAGATCAAGTACTGCCTAAACCTATCTTCAAACTGTAGTATGTTTGGCTTTGAAGTGTAAGAAAACACAGTTCAGGCCAAGTATTTGTAAAAGCTTAGTCTAAAGAATTTACCTTGATTTCTCCTCTGTATCCTGAAGAGGATTTTGCCAGCTGCCTTGAACTATCATTAAAAGGAGACCAGCAACAAAATAAATGCTTTTCATTTTCATTGCCTGTGAAAACAGAAATAAAGCAATGAAGAAAAATGTTATAATGTTTACATATATATACATGTATATATACATGTATATGTATAACATTTATATATACATTTATAATGTATAACATTTATATATACATGTATACATGTCTGAATAAATTACATTGAAAAGAGACATTCTTAGTGCTGATCTAAACTTGAAGATAAATATGAAGAGCCTTCTGAGATGGGTTTCATGTCCAGTGTATGAAATTTTAGGGCTTTGGGTAGGAATTCAAAAGATGTAGTCTCTGTTCCAGTCTTTAGGCTCCAGTCGGTATTCTAGAATGCAAGGAGAGCTGAGAGCAACTGCATCCTCACTGTCTTTTGCAATGGGAGGATAAAGGTCTGTTCTCTCCATTTCTCTGTGTTCTGCTGATGGCAAGCACTAGATCTCTGATACTGTTCTACTGCAAAACTAGGAGTAGTGATGTGACTGTGTTTTTTTCTTTTCCCAGATCATTCACTAGAGAAAAAACAAAGCAAATCCTTGTCAAGAATACTGTCACATTAGCAGCTCCCCATTCTTTTTTTCTCACAGAAGTTGCAATGAGCTCACATCAGCAAAATGTCACCGGAAATAATTTCATCATGTACTTGGGCTGATACTTGTGTATTTGAAAAAGCCCTTCTGCCATCTATAGCATTTTCCTATGGAGGTTTATGATACAGCCTGAAAAACAGAGAGAGATAGGACACATGGGAGCCTTGAAGTAAAGTGGTAGCAAAGTAAGTCCCAGTCACAAAACACCCTCCCCACTAAATGTAATTTGTACCCTACTCCTGTGGCTCCACTGCAGGAGTTCCTTACTGAAGCTCAGTGATAGATAAAACAAGGCAGTCTGAGTGAAAATACCTATCTTCTCTGTTGTAATGGCTTGTCACAAGAGACTGAATTAAAATATACTATGGGCTGGAGGAAGTCTTAGAAAATTTTGAGGCAATGGTGTGTAGGGAAGGTGGAGATTACTCCCTTCTGAGATTGAGAGTTGGCTCCACACTGAGAAATGCAAATGAGGGGGCTATATGAACACCTCTGAAGAGGTAATCTGCATTAAAAATCTTACTACTGTAGGACTTCTACTCTGCCCCTTCATAGCAGATTTTTTTGAACCTATTTCTTCCATCTGTTTTAAAATAACCTATAGCTGGCGATGCAAAGCTTGACTGTTGGCAGGCATTTTACCAATGGTTAGGAAGAATCTATTGGACTGGTACTTTGTGAGGACTGAGTTTTAAGAGAGAATCTTGCTGAATAATATGAATCTTTTACTAGAATAGCTCAGTATCATTATCAAAATACTGAGGCAATCAAAATCTTAAGCAAATATTGACCAAACTGAGGAAAATAAATATGTAACTATAATATTTTCTGATGGATTTTACTATTAAGCAATGGAGTCAGTTTCCCTATCTCCACCAGAAGCCACTGCCAGTGATACTCATTTTTTCATCAGTGTCTGGAGACTCGTTTCTGCCTTTTGCAGTATAAGAGTTGACCTCTAACCTGCTATTGTACCAACATATACCACAGTGGTCGCGTAGTCAGTCTTACTCGAACTCTAACTATAGTACTGAACTGTTTTCAGTGTTTCATTTGGAGCTGAAATTTGGTGGTGCAATACTGACATCCAATGTTTATCTCAAGGAATGCATAATTTCACATTTCATAGCAACAGGAAAAAAAGGCCTGCCTGTTCTTTGGGAAATTACTCTGTTGTCATTTCAAAGTGCTTTGATTGACCCCTCTGGTAGCTGATATGGTTGTAAATGAGTTAACCTGGACTTGGACACCAGATAAAGTCTGCTATTACAGCACACATGAGTAAATTTACCCTGCTTAATAGTCCTAGCTTACAGCTGTCTGTAGCTTTACTAAACTGCGATCCAGATTAGCCATAAACCCAAGTCACTGAGGTGGAATGAAATATCCAACACCAAAAGCTTTTCTTTTATATAAAAGTTATTAAAAAATAATTCAAAGTCACTGTAATCAGTAAAGAGATATTCAGTGACTTCAGTTTATCTTGGCTCTAACTCTAACGTCTCAGGCCTACAGAACTTTCAGATATGAACATTCCCACTTGCTACTTTATTCCTTAAGTATTAGGATTAAAGTTAAATGCATTTTCATCTGCTTTATACATTTTTCAAAATCAAAATTGTGAGATTATTAAAAGAAATATGTATAAATGCAGTTTTTGAAATTTATAAGTTTTTTGAGAATGCTTATTAATAAAATAAGCTTTTCCAAAAACTATTAACCTTTTGTCAAATACGTTCTTTAAAAAAATAGCATCAGTTGTTTTTTCAACATTTAGTACTTGCTATTGGTAAGTTAAACCAGCAACAACAGCTTTACAAGTTAAACAGGATACAGTTTTAAAAGAGGAAATGGTAATTTTATTCTTGGTAATATAGACATATTTTATAGGGTGAAAGAGACCATCAGAAAAATAGTATTTTCTTAGTTTATGCTGGCTAATCAATAATTTCTTAATCAGAAGAGAGGTTTTATTTGCTCTAAGTTATTTAGGTCACCAGTAGGTACTGCTAAAAACCATGGAAATCTATTGTCAAGGTGCAGGAAAAGTAGAGCTAATCTTACACAGAAAATTTTTATTCCTATGCTTATTAGACTAATAAAAATATTTTCATTTCTTTCTAATTGAAAATGAAAAATTTAAGACATCTCAGTTTGAACCATCAGAAATATGTAACAAATATACCTCTCAAATCTTGATCAGATATTTATTTGAATATTATTTCCTTGACTAACTTGATTTTTCTAGTTTTCTAATATATTCCACTACAGACGTAGATATTTTGTACTTATGTACAATTTTAGCTACCCTAATTTCACTGAGTTTTCAAAAAATCTTTCAAAAGTCTCTTTGTATCTATTTCCAGTTTAAAAATAGAAATTCTGAAGTTACACTAAAAAAAGCAGTAAAAAAGGGAAATTTTCATATGAACATGCAGAAATGAATAAAATGGATTTCTATTGACATGAAACTAAAAAATAGCAATAATTTCTAGAAATAAATAAATTACATTTTCAGGTAGATGTATTTTACATCTAATTTACCTACCATGTTTTACCTACCTATATTTACCTACCTATAATGCCTTGTGGAAAGTTTTGTAAAATCCATCAGTTCTAGTCTAAGGAATTCCGTAGTAGGATGGAAGACTAAATTAAGTTTTATACAATAATCACAATAACTATTGAAATGCTTTAATTTTACTTCTGTGCTATAAAATTTCCTTTTCTCTTCTTACAGTTATATGAAAATAGTTGCTTGAGACAAACTAATCTAAAAGTGGGGCAGTGGAGTGACAGTCTGTAGGGTGACAGAGTGACAATCTGTCTTGGACAATTTTAAGTCAGTGTCTACATAAACCCACTGAATTAGTTTCCATGCTTATAACTTAATCCTCATCGATTCATATTTAGGCATTATCTATAAAAAGTGAATAATCTTAAACTCACGTTAATTAAATATCTGTACAGAATATACTTAGGAGATAAAAACAAAGATCAGTAATTGTGTATCTCATTCAAATTCTTACTACAATGCTTGTCTTTCATATTCTCATGGTTAACCTTCCTTCTTTCAATTAATTCTGCAACACAAACTATTGATTTCCCTTTTTTTGGATCATTCTCTGTTGAAGTAATCAATACATCAAAAAAGATTTAAATTATGATGTCATTAACTCCAAATATCAGTGAGTATAACCTCAGAAGAAAACACCAATTTGCTGAAAGATCTGCACCTCTATTGCAAACTTTGGGCAACACAATGCAGATAATGCACTCGGCTTTCTCAGTTAAATAACTGGCAGTTCATATAAATCTTACCTTATTATACTTTGAGGTGATACGTGGCAGTTGCAGAAAGAGCTACTCTCTCTTCTGCACCTATGGCAAGCCTTGAGGATCCTGAGCTCTGCCTAGCTGCCTCTTTTGCACAGACTTATATATATACTGTTCAGCTCTAGTAAGCATTACAGGAGTGCATCATTGCTGACAGTTTCCTTATTCAACTTAAAAAAAAAGTCATCATATTTGCTATTCATTTCATTTGATAATTTTACAAGCAATTTCACACATTCATTCTGCTTACTTTATGACATCAATGCTAACATGGATTTGCAAAAGGAGTGAGGTAGCAATGTCCAAAGTAGTAAATATCAAACAGAAGGGCATTAACATGACAAACAATGGGCAAAAGGTGCCTGGGATCAAGGCAGCAATTTCTCCAGTTTCTGATTCGCCACATTTAATATTAAGAATCCCGATTCTATTGACATCAGTAGCATTGTTTTCACTTATCAATTTTAAATCAGGGTTTCTAAATTGAATCAATTTTTAAAAATAAGCACAACTTTCCCAAAGCTCTTGAATGATTCTTCAAGTAATCCTGTACCAATATAATGAATATGAAGAGATGTGAAATACTGCAGATGGGTACCCACTATGCAATGCCTAGCACAGGTGAAATTTAAAAAAAGTTTTGATTAGCCTTAGATGTAAAATTCCAAATTTGCAAGAAATTTCATACTCATTTGAAGACTATATGCCAAACATTCACTATAAATTGAGTTTCACACAGTGGCCTATAGATTTATGCATGATAAACTATTTGCTCACATTTCCATTCCCTATAAAGAAAAAATGAAACAAAATAGATTTGAGATTTGTACTAGTGCCTGGTTTTTGCGACTACGGTTATTCAATGGAGACAATTTAATTGTTCTGGTGGGGCAGCATTGCCAAAGAAAGCCACAGTCATCCATGCAGTGACAACACTTGAGACTGATATAGGTAGGGGAGAGAGTCAGGTAGGAGGAAGGTTCTGGAATCACCGCAGACATCTCACTGAATATTAATGACAGCCTGTGCTCCAGTCTGCAGTGCCTCATGGTCTGGTTTGTGGCACAAGGCACATACATATTACAACAAACCTTATTTCCCCTAACACTACTCCTCAAAGCCAGCAAAGAATGTGCTTCAGTGAGGCAATTTTCTGCAGACTGACCACAGCCAAATTGGCATAGCCCATAAGATACAATTGAGGTAGTGTGTAAACTTAACCATATTAGAGTGGCAAACAAAATTTACTGGATCCTTCTTAGAGCTCTATCCTAAATACCTGGCTGTTGGTACCATGGAAGGGGTTCAGGGAAACATTAAATCTCGCTACACAGTCCACATCATCAAATTTAATTTTTGTTAAGAATAATTTTTCTATGCTGTTGAATCAATCTATGAGATTCCCGGTTTATTTTTGCTCCATTTCTAGTTTTCGGGTGGGTCACCCGGCGGCTCCCGCGGAGGCCACCAGCACGTCCTGCAGTACCCGGGCAATGCAGCAGATGGGGAGCAAAGGGCCCTTCCCGCCGCTTCTGCACCGGCAGGACACGCACACGCTTTACGGGGATTGCTGCAATCGTCTCTCTACACGCTGGGTTAAAGATGCCTTGGAAAGAGGCAATATGGAGTGTGAGACAATATCCTCTCCTCCAGGAAAAAGACAGCTTTTCGCTTTTTGTTTATCTCAGTTTATTTTCTTGAGTCATATAAAGTTCCTTGTTTACAGTAAGATGATTCCAGAAAAAAAAGATGAGACAGAGCACCTCAGTGCACCTGGCTGGGCAAGTTATCACAGAGCTGTATCATCTAGCAGGTCATCTAGCATCTATCTAGAAGGTGACTGGTTATTTTTTTTCCAAGTGGTACACAGAAAATAAAATGTACAGGATAGAAGTGAACTGCCTTCAAGAACCATGCAAGCCTCAGCTGCCATAACTGAATCTATAGCATATATTTCAGGAGCATAGCAAACAAGAGTTTCCAAACAAAAGTGGAAAATTATATCACGTGTATGAGATGTGCACATATACTCAGGTTTGATCCTCTCACATTAAAATGCACCAGTTAGCAGGCACCGCTTGGCAAAAATCCGGGGGAACCTCACTGTCCTCTATATCATTGTTCTCAAATGAGACAATACTGAGTCAGACTAAGAGACAGAAGTTGAAAGTGGCCTGCCTTTGGAAGATTCTCATGTTTCTCATTATACAATTGGAGTGGTTGGGTTCACTGTATCTGGAATTCATCAACGTTTCCTGCACCATCATGTGATTAAAATTGTCAAGATTTGAGCATTTTAATGAATTAGGAACTTGCTGGCTTTTGACAGTAAAAAGTAAAAAAATACTCATCAAATGCTTTCAAAAAAAGGGACCTCCTCAATTCTTCTGTGTATTTCTTCATTACATATTTATTACTATTGTGTTATTATCCATTACATGTCTAAAGGGAGGAGGATTTATCTTGGGGAATGACTACAGGCCCACACCCTCTACTTTCTTATATTATACAGAAAGCATTCTCTCCTAACCTTGTCAGCTGTGAGTTCAGAGGGCTGGGCTCTGCAGCCCCTTTTGTTTTGCTGTCTTTGTTACACCATAATCACAAAGAGTGCTCCCCTTCTGAGAATGGGAACCAATATAGGAGGAACCCATGTGTAAGGTCATGCACACATAAAACACCATGTTACATCCATAACGTGTGCTTGTACAAAACACACACAGTGTGTGCCTATGTAGGCATACAACTCCACGGCCACCCTTTGGGGAGCAAGAATGGCATTCTGAAATGGAGGGTTAGTTTGGGGCCTCTATGCCTGTCCACAGCATGCAGCTCCATGCCCTCTGCCAGGGGTGCTGAGCAGTTTGTGCCCCAGCAGCCAAAGCCATTGTAACTGTGCTGTAGCCCACACTGTCTGCTCACATAAGTTGGAATCGCTCCACTGCAAGTCAATGGAGCTGCATCAATTTGCGCAAGCAGAAGAGCTGGCCAAATATGTACTAGTTATTTTACATTCTGAGAAGACAATGTTCATAATTGAAAGTAATACCAAATGCTCTTAGCAAATACTATGAATTATTCAGATTAAATATAGAGCCTTCAAATGACTCTATAAAATGTTCTAAACAGCTGTGCCTTGTAATTGGAACTGACTGGCAAACTGGGAAATATTGAATGCAGTCTGAATTGGACTTGATATCAGAGCAAAATGAGTATAACACTAAGTATATTCAAGAACCTGACTGGTTTTCTGCTAAATTTCTCTTCAGGCCTTTTCTTCCTTGCAGCTGCAGTAATCCTATGTAAAACAAATCATGTAGGTCTGTGTTTGAAGTATAAGGATCACAGGTTCTTTCATGCGCACAGCTCACATAACACAAATAAGGTAGATGATGAAAACAGGTTTGGAGTGGAATCAGTAACTTTCTACTATTTAGGTGCACTTTAGCTCCTAGAATGAAGCAGTCTTCACTTTTCAGCTCTAGTTTTAATTTGTAAAAGCTAGAAAGGTTTCATAGTGGAAATTGACTTGTAAACAACGGTATTTGTGGCTATTTATCAAGGGCCTGTCTGCCTTATTCAGAACAACCATCTTCAGAGGCTTGGATACCTTGCCTATATGACAGGTATTTGAAGACTCATGTTTCATTGTCTGAAGTGGTATGTTTGAGTATCTGAAGTGTGAGAGTGTTATCCAAAAGAGAAAAGAACAGAAAGTGCTCTGCCTTTTTTGAAAACCAGATCTTCTAAAGCATTTGAAAGCGGGAAGAAAAACTCTGAGGATGTTCATTCTTGTCGTAAGAGCTTAGCTAAATTCAAATTATGTCCCAGTGTTGGCTCTTACACACCATATTCTATGTTTTCAGTATAGTTATATATACTTTTTATTCATTTTATACTTTGTTAGCTTCTCCTTGATACCTCAGGGCAAGCCCTTTAAACTTGAACTATTGAAGATCTGTTACAAAGAGCCTATCCTGTAGCCTCTTAAGGCTCCTCTCTCTGATTGAAGTGGAATGGGGCAAATAACTGCCCAGTGAATGTTTGGGGTAATGCTTGTAACATGGACTGTGCTTGTAGGCAAGGCAGAATGGGACATGTTCTCTTTCTAGAGAAGAAAAGGCTTGGGAGAATCTCATGACTGTATCTAAATGTCTGAAGGGATGGTATCTTCCAAAGAATACTGAGCCAGCCTCTTCAGTGCTGCCCAATGACAGAATGAGAGGCAACAGACAAACTGAAACATAGAATGTTCTGTCTGAACATAAGGAAGCAGGTTTTTTTACTATGAGGGTGACCAAGCACTGGTAGCAGTGGCCCAGGGAGGTTGCAGAGTGTCCAGATGGCTTTTAGATATTCAAAAGAGCCATCTGGACAAAGTCCTGGGCTACAGGATGTAGGTGGCCTTGTGTGAACAGAGAAGTGGGGTAAGTAGACCTCTGAAATTCCCTTCCAACCCCAACCATTCTGTGATTCTGTACGAGGGTAGGTTTGCAGTGCTTTGCACCATTTCTAGTGATTGACTGTGATATTACCTGTTATAAGCACAGGCCAGAGAACAATCTGATGCTGATGTATTTTTAAGAGGTTTTTTTTTGACACTCAGAGCATCCTAGGACATTTTCTCCGAGATCATCAAAACACATGGTTGCTCTCTCATAAAGCTTTCAGGTTAGACATTATTTCAGCAATTCAGTGTAAATGTCACACTCTGCTGGAGGCATATTCCCATTCTTTGGCAAGAACACTGTATAAGGCAAAGAAATTAACAACATGAAAAACAATGAAGGAAAAATGGTGGTAGCAACTACACTTATTTTTAAAAATTTTTTTATCCCCACAACTGCTGCCTACAAGCCAAAGTAGATGGTGAACAGTTTGGAAGATGTGTACTCTGATTGCATTAGGAAACAAACAGACCTCAGGGCTGATTAATAATGAAATAGCTAATGCACCCCTTGACAAAGAGGTACCTTCTGTTACTTTATTTGACGGATTTTCCTGAAATGTCCCTTATTTCAAATACTTCCAAAAGCTTCAGGCAACAGACCTGTGGGCAGGGTGTGAACAACACATTGCATCATTTTATTACTTACAGTACTGACAAAGGGCCAATCTATCTGCCCAAATTTCCAGAACTTACAGAATTTTCAAAAGAATAAATAAAGGTGCAGAAATTGAAAGTGACCTTAATATATTGATATTTATGTGAGATTGATATCGGGCTTTTTTTGAAATTACTCTAGGTTCTCATTATACTCAGGTATCTTAAACCTTTAAGCATCTCAGATAAGAACCTAATTTTTCTCTCTTTCACAACATTGCAATGATTTCCATGGTGTTGTATCAATACAACAAATTCAGAGTTTAATGTCAGTATTTCAACTGAATTGTATTCCTTATTTGTAAGATAATCACATTTCTGAGACTACTGCTGTGTGCAGCAAATGCACATAGGACCATACAATCAACATCTAATTAGGCCCACTTCATGTTATATTTGCCTAATGTTAACTTTCTTACAGCTATAATTTTTTCCTTTAGCCATTATAGCAGTTGAAGTTTAATTACATTACCAACAAAAAGCTCATTAACGTCACGTAATTGGCAGCATTTCCAAAAAAACCTGAACTAATTGAGTATTTTCTGAAGAGTTCCCATCAAAGTATAATTTAACCATTACAAACAGCTTGGCAACTACATTTACATAAAGATGTATCTAAGGAATGTTCTCATGTGTGGAAAATCAGATTTGATATTGCCATTAACAAACGAAGGAAGCTGTTACATAGCAAATCACTTCCACATTTTAATTATTTTGGCCAAACCCCATGTTTTTGTCAAGAAAGTCAAATGAAACCCTTGCTTTTCCATAAAGAAGCAGCAACTGGTCTCTGACTGAGAGCTATGAAGCAGCTTGCTTTGTGGGAAGGCAACACAATCTATTTCCGGTTATTTTGCACTCTCAACAGCTAATAGCAGAGATTGTCTCAGAAAGACCATGGTTCTTAGGCAGTAAACTAACTGAGAATTTTTTTTAATGCATCTACAATGGATCACTTGTCAATTATCTTGTTAATATTCTTGTATTATGACAGAACTGATTTAATTACTAATGAAAAGAATACAAGTATTCCAATCATTATTAGCTTCCAGCATTTTTAAAGGCTCCCTAAAATAGTTTCACTAGAAACAAAGCCAAGAAAGCTTGCACAATCCTTTGATCCTTCCCCTCCAGTCTGGGATGAATAAGACTGAGATCAGTTTGAATGCTGAGGTGATGATTAGAAATTAAAGCCAGGTCAATACGGCTCACATACTTTGAATACAGGTGAAAAACCCACTGATATACAATAGTTATGAGTGTCCTGCTTTCATGTTTAAACCTGAACACTGAGAGTTTTGCAGAATCAAGGTTTCAAATAAGAATTTAATAAAATATGAACACATTCAATATTCTCAATAAGTATCCAAACTTCAATGTTAAATATTGTGTGTTTCTATCCCTTCTTGGATTCTTTACAAAAAGTTGGAAATAAATTTTGAGAAACTGGTTCTTGTTAGGATGTTAATTAGGTTCTTGCACTGCTTCCTTTGTCCTTTCCCATTTTACAGTTTTAGTTAAAAAATGCAATCATATTAATCTGACTGTGTGCATTTGCAATGAACCACCTTTCTTGGACTGCAGAATGTAAGTTTAAGCAAGTCGGCAACAGATGCACAAGACCTTTTACATTCTGATTTTATTTTTTTCTGTCAAACAGGTATCAAATGTGTCAAAACTTTTGTTACCATAACATTTGCTAAAATACAAAGTCAAAAGTGGATGTAAACATCAAGTTTAAAATTTCAAAGTTCCTGTGATCAATTCACCTGAAAACTCTACAAGCTGGGCATTGCTGTAATTTCTTTCTCCCAGAGATGTCTCAGATGCCTTAGCATGCTCTGAGTAGCCTCCTTATTCTGACAAAGAAAAACACTGTTTGAGGAAGTGGGTCATATGTGTGTAGAGATGTTTGCTGGAAAGGCCTGGAATTCCATGGTTCTGATCAGTATACCACTGAAAGAAAAAAAACAAAACAAAACATAAACCCCTGATATTATGTTTTCAATTCTGCAAGAGTTAAATAATACAAAAAATGTATTTTTTGCTATACATAAGAAAGTAGATGGCTCAAGAAAAAAGAGGAACTTGATAATTTTTTTTTCCCCTCAGTTTCCAATATATTATTATTATGGTTAAAAAAAAGTTTCTAAGCCTTCTGTTATTTAAGGCAAAGCATTATTGCCTCAGAACTTACAGGCCAGTTGTATTCAGTCAGGCAAAAGAGCCTTGAGATGCCCTTAGGGATGAAATCCCCTTGACCTGCTGCATGGCCTGGGCAATAGGGGTAAGAATCTTGCTTAGATATAAGTACCAGGCTCAAAGCAAGAAAATTTCAGCTAAATGTTGTTTGAGTCCTATTCAAAACATCCTGCATTACAGGAGGGCCATGAACCTTGTGAGTGGTGTACTGGAAATAAAACACATCTGAACTATGCTAACTCAGAAATATCTGCCATTCCACTGTAGCTGAACCAGATGACTAAAACTGCATACAGTATTCCAGATACTTAAGATATAACCCAGATTTGCTAAAGATCAGAAAAGGAGGCAGAAAATATATAACACCCAAAAGGGCCTCCAAACCCCTGTCTTCCCTTTTTGGGGAGTTCATGGCCCCGTGAAACCACTCGGGCAGAAGGACAGCATGTTTGATAGCAGGCACACACTTTGGTTATTAGCTCTGAGAAAAATGGTTTGGAAGGTTAGCATATAAATCAGACCTACATTTTCTGTTTATGTCTCCTTTATATCCTGCAACCTGTGTGTTTCGCTCTTTGCCTGTATCTGCTGTCCCATGTAAGTTTTTCAGAGAACTTTTTCTTGCTGATTCTGGATATATATTTGGTACCTTACACCCTTTTGCTTGTTTCACTTTGTGCTTGTGGCAGGCAAGCCCAATTCAAGATAGAATCTACCACAACCAGTGACAATTTGGCCCCAGAACTCGGCTCTTTCATCTTCCTCTTTTACAAAAACACTCATAAGGAGGCTAGATTCTTATTTTTCTCCCTGGATCATTTTAAAAGTCTTCAAGTTATTCTTGACAAGAGAAAAATCCTACTAGAATCCAAAGGGCAAGGAAAAAAAAAGAGGAGACAAATCATTTGGGGAAGAAATTGAGAAGCTGTTTATGAAGAATAACAAATGCACTAGCAATTGCCAAATTTTGAAGCATGTTCAGTTGAACTGGGTTGTCAAAAACACTGCCAAATGTCAGATAAGCTTATTGATAAAGTTATGACCCACTTTTAAAAATGAAAAATAGTCTATTATTTACCATTGCCTGGAAATCCACCTGTGCATTAACCAGAGCTTTTGCAATTTGTGCTGAGTTCTGAAAATGTACATTATCTAAAAACGAAAAAAAGAGGTTATCTGTTGAAACGTGTTAATACCACAAAGCATAAAGTTATGGTGCATTTATCTGTGTCCACTAATTATCAAGTGATACAGTTGTCATGACTAAGAAGCATCTTATGATAGGTCATATGGAAATCTACCAAAGATGTTAAGTCCTGACCCAATCAAAGATAGATGCTTAATGTTTTTCAAACAAAGTGATTCTGGCTCTGTGTTTGTTCTGCCATTTGCAAACCTCACCATCTGCTGTTCCATGGATGAGAAGATACTCTACGTTTTGGAAATTCTTTGCTCTTGCCATCACAGTTGAATTCTGTTGAGAGGAAAAAAGAACAGTTCAGCAACTTTAATTTAAACCACTTATTTATAGTGCTGAAAGGCTTTCATTACCTAGCAGAAAAACAATCAAACAGTTGAACTGGCATGACAGCAGTGACTTCATATCAATCTGAGATTATAATAGAAACCATGTATATGGCTGTATATATATATATATATGTATATCTATATATATAACCACACATCAGTCTCTACAGAGGGATCTGAAGAATCTGGATTAGTGACCCAAGGCCAGTTGTCTGAGGTTCAACAAGGCAAAGTGCCATGTCCTGCATTTGGGTCATGACCACCCCTATGCAGCACTAGGGGCCATGTGGAAGGATGGCTGGAAAACTCTGGTAAAAAAGGACCTGTGGGTATTGGTTGAAAACAGCTGAACATGAGCCAGTGTATGCCCAGAAGGCCAGAGCCATCCTGGCCTGTACCAAAAGTAGTGTGGCTAGCAGGACCAGAGAAGTGATTATCCCCCTGTACTGGGCACTGGTGAGGCCACAACTCAAATCCTGTGTTCAGTTTTGGGCCCAAGAAAGACATTGAGGTGCTGGAGCGTACCCTGAGAAGGGCAACAGAGCTGGGGAGGGTCTGAAGAGTGAGTCCTCTGAAGAATGGCTGAGGGTGTTAAGCCTGGGGAAGAGGAGGTCAGGAGGGACCTTAACATTCTCTATGACTCCCTGAAAGTATGTTTTAGCCAGGGGAAGTTCAGCCTCTTGTCCCAGGCAACAATCAACCAGACAAGAGGAAATGGCCTCAAATTATGCCAGAGGAGTTTTAGACTGGATGTGAGGAAAACCATCTTCATGGGAAGGGGTTGTCAGGCATTGGAACAAGCTGCTCAGGGCAGTGCTTGAGTCAGAATCTGGGAAGGTATTTAAAAGATGTGTAGATGTGGCACTTGGGGATATGGTTTAGTGGTGCACTTGGCAGTGTAGGGTTAATGGCTGGACCTGATGATCTCAGAAGTCTTTTCCAAACTAAATGATTCTGTGCATCTGTGATCTGTGACTTTGGCTTCAGGACAGGAACACCTATAAATAGTTTTTTTCTTACATCATTTTCTACTGTTTTTTTCTTACATCATTTGCATGTGTTCTGAAAAGCACTAGCAGGAGAAAAAATACTAATCTGTGCCATATTGATGATATTGGTCCATAAAAGATAGCTGTACAAGCTTGGCTTGCAGAAGGTAGCTTTCTGTGCTGTCACAAATGTCTCTATCAGAAACAGATTTGATATTTAGTGTCTTTTCTAAGGGCCAGTTCATACAAAGAACAGCACTAGTCATGTCATTCCCAGAATGCTCTAACTCCTGGCTACCCAGACAGCTCTATCAGGGTTGTTTATATTGAGCATTTCTGTTCTTTGAGTTGGGATGGAAATACATACTGAGAACACAATCCAAATCTTTCACAGGAATGCTTCTGCTAAGTTCTTTGGATGTTAATTCAGGCCTCTCTGTATCCAGAGCTGGTGTGTGTGCAGCTGGCTGCAAACTTCCAACATATGTGAAGAAAAGAATAGCAACCTGTTCTGGGTAGAGGAAGCTGCTCTGATAATTTAGTATGCTTATGATCTTATTATCAGAGAGCTAAATTTGCATGAAGCAGTTTGCATATCACAGCTAACAGTATCAACCAAAACCTTATCAACATCAACATTTTAATCCCTCTCGAGTTCTTTTCTAGGCTAATGGTTTGCAGTGGCAGAACAGTCCGACTTCTCCAAGTAAGAAAATAAGGACTTCCATTTAGCATTTTTGGGATTTATAAATACAAACCCACAATTAATTATGTAGATAAGAATTTCATGGCAGTAGCTTTGCCACAAAAGGACTGTACCATGAGAGCTGGTGGGCCACTTTCTTTCCTCACAGTTCCACTTATCCATGGAAGTGTGACCCAAATTTAAGGCAGATAAGCAGAGAAACAGAATGCTCACCTTATAGTGCTCAAGATTATCGGACTTTATAGGAAGACCCATAAATCGTTCTGTGTAGATCGATGCTGAAATTAAAGAAGAAAAAAGATAAAGAAAATGCAGATATTTTATGGCTTCAGTGACATATAGGAAATTAAATGATGTTTAACTGTGTCTGTTTTTGGTTTCCTCATAACACATCAAATTTAAAGATATTTTAAAAATCAACTATGAAGGCTAATTATTTACTGTTCTCCAAACCATCTTTGCAGAAATAGTGGTTTTATGCTCATCTAGGTTTTGTGGATAAAGGTAATTAATTGATAGTGCTTTATGCTGTTGGGTTGAACTCCAGAAGTCAGATAAGGCAATGAGCCAATAAAGGTGCATGGTAGAAAGATGACACGGACTAATTCTGACACTTTAAAAAGAGGAGCTGAGGATGTGAATCAACAGTAAATATGGATATGCATGTTGTCCTTTTCCTGTTGAATATATATATGCAGCAACTGGGGAAGCGGGAAAGGATGCAGGCATGGACTGAAAAGATGGCACACTGCTTTTCAAGTCTCTGTTCAGTTCTTTTTTCTAACTACAACAAAGACTGGTAACAGATTTGACAAAATAAATGTGAATAACTGAACAGTGTCCATCATCAAGAAATCAGTAGAAACTCTCTTTGAGCTGCCTCGGTATTTGTTCTTTAACTAGAAGCTGTTATGAAAATTTATGGAAAACTGACACAGCAGCTGCTACTACCAGAAGATTACTTTCTTTATGACCTTGCCTTGAAAGAGTAACTGACACATATTGAGCAGTCAAGCTGCAGTATTACAAGGATTTTATTTGTTTAAGGGAGTCAGGGCTTCCTGACAAAGAAGAGCTGCCATCTTTCCCTCTCAAAAGACAGGTGATGACATTGTAATCATTAAGGAATTGGGATTGTCTACCTTGTCCAGTTTGACACACTGTATTAGTGTTAAAAAATAGAAATGAGCAACCTCCTAGGAAAAGAAAATTAATCAATATACTCTTTTGCCTACAGCTGATTATGTATCATTTACATATGCTACCACTGAGAGCTAAAGATGTGTACTATGTGTACTATGTCTCCCAGATCAGCCAAGCAAGGCTTCTGAAGATAATTTGTAATATAAGTACAAAAAAAAAATTTAAGTAGCCTATCTTTTATCAAAATCCTTTATCATTCCATGAGAACAGAAAATGTGCAATATCTCTTGTCAACACAGTGTCAAACAACCATATTGGGCTTAAGATTTCAATAAAATAAACTCTTTCTGAATGGCTGGCATTTCTACAGTATTCTGAGCCAATTTTTCCACTCTCTTCTACCAATACAGCTACAACAAGTCCACAGAGGTCAGCAGAATTGCATTATAAAGACTAAGTGGAAGATTCAGCTTGTCAATTATTGAGGAAGGAAAAGCAGATGAATTTAAATAAATTTTAATAAAACAGTCACACATATAATGCTTTTAACTATACATTGTCCCTGAACAGAATCTTGCTTTCCATCTTATGACTGTTCAGCTCTTATTAACTCTAACTCAAAATGAAAGGGGGTGGGACAGCTTCTGACAAAAGATTATGGTCCAGAATCTCATCTGTGCATCTAAAAGAGGGTTGGACAGAATTTAGAAGCTCTAGGGGCCAGTATATTCTCAGACATACTGATACTACTCAGAGACTCAAGGATGTAACATCCTGTAGTTTTGCCCCTAACACAGCTCACCCTAATGTTAACATGACCTGTTTGCCAAAACTTATGACTCATTACTTCCTTCTGTTTCCTTCCTTCCTTAGTGGAGGTACATTTGCCTGTTTGGATTTTACAGTGTGCTTTCAGCAAGACTCTTTAATTGCCAACTGAAAATTTAGCTGAGATAGAGACTGCAATGGTGCAGGTCTAATCTGCTTGAACTTCAAAACTTCATTTAAATTGTGACACTGGGACAAATTTTTATAATCCGTCTTCTATTAAGGGAGGTCTGCAAAAGCAGTGCTTTATGCCTGCTTTCTGGAAATAATTTTGTGATCATGAGTAAAAATGTCTTAAAAAAATCTTGATGCCAGTGAAAACATGAAGACTATGCTTCCTGTGTCATACAAATATTTCCCCCTTTGTTTGCAAAACACCATAAATACAAGGAATGTCTGTGCTAGCAGTCAGGGAAGGAATCTTTCCCATTTAACCAAAAATTTTCTCATAACCAAGACTTCTTAGAAAACGACCATATGCTAAGTAAATGTGTTCAAAGTGCTACATTTTACTCATTGAAAATATTCATGCCATGATTTTTTTTTTACACTAAGGTTCCTTAACACCATGCCAAAAGCTTAACAGGTCGGCAAGTATGAGTATGTGCCTGCTTTATTCACACAGGGAGGCCTTGGGAATGTACTCCCAGTGTTTTTTCCTCTCAACAGTTTGGAGCCTAATTCCATAAACCTAAATAAAAGTATGCATTGTAACACAAAAATATAGGAGGTGTGGCTGAGAAATATTTAAAGGGAAAAGTATTTAATTAAAAAAAATATCATATCAAACACAATAGTCCTTCTCTTTTCCACTGCTTTTTGGAAACAACTTTGCAGTCATCAGAAATACTGATTCCTGACACAGGTCATCTGTGGTGTCAGAAGTAGAAATGTACTATGATTTTGTTACTGCCAGATAAATCAGTTCAGCTGTTTCTGAATCCAGTGATAATGTTTTAACAGGATTTTTAGGCAGACCAGTCCTTAATACCAGTTTATTGAGAAGGCTTTATACACTTACAGTTACAGAAGTGCATATGGAATTATCCAGACATACCTTCTTTGTGACAGTCAGTTCCAAACTGCCAGTTGCACTCAGTTATTTTCAGCAAGAAAAACATTAAACTTAAGGTCTTAAAAGTTTTAAATCTGCGTAATTTGAATGTCTTTATGTTTCAAATTGCCAGTCTCCTGCAATGATTTAATTTAAGAAGTCATTAAATGCTACATCTTGCTTTCCAAGTCAGTATTTATGACAAGTTTCCATACCGTAATATTCCCAGCTGGAAACAGGAGCCACAGCCATTCCACATTTAAATACTCCACTGCCAGATCCAAGTGCCAAAGAAGTTACATAGCCACCATAGGACTAAGAGGAAATCACAGACAGTTTAAAATTACTGGTGAAGTATCATTCTGTTTTCTGAATCAAACTCATATAAATTAATTCCAAATTTGCTTTGAATGCATGGATGACAAAGTAACAAAAGGTTGAGGTTTTTTTAAAATTAATTTTTTGATATCAAATGGATCTGATGTAATTCCTTATGAGAGAGATTAGACAATTTCATCAAATAACTTCTTTATTTGCTACTTCTTCAATGTTTATCTCTGGATACTGCTTTTATTACCATTTACAATCATGGAGAAATTAAATTTGGTAGCACATGGCAATCTAACACAACCTCTAGCTCAGAACAGGGCTAACTTAAGATGTAAATGGTACCGATTGCAGTCACACCCATAGTACATATCCTCTCCACTCAATCTGCTTCAACAATGATCAATGTTGTCATTTTTTTATCTAAAACCAAAGAGAATCTTTCCTTCTGACAGCTTGTTTTCATTGCCTCTCATCTCAGTGCACCTCCAAGAAGAGTTAGAGGGTTTTGTCCCTCCCTTAACTACCTAGTCTTTGCTATAGATTAGCATATTGAGCCAACTCAGTCATCAGTACTAATATACTCATCTGCTTCAGGATGGAGCAATTCCTCCCTACTGCCTGCCAGTGTTCCTAGAATTTTCTGGCTTGATTCCCCAAACTGGGACCCAGAAAGGAAGAATAAGTTCATGGTCATAAGAAGGGTAAAGCAGTAAGTAAGCCTGGGTATGAGAATAGTTCTGGGAAACTGAATAGGGCTAGTTGCTGAGATGGGAAAATAATGTAAATAAAAAGACTTTGGTTTGGCTCTCCACAGAATGTGGAACTGAGGTTGGAAAAACTCATATAAGGTTTTTGCAAAATAATAGGTTTCTGTACTTTGAAATGGAGGAAGGGGTAAAAATGTGGTGTGTCATGAAAAATTCTGAAGATTACTTCAGTAACATATTAAAGACTAAGGGACATATGCAGAATTATTAATTTTTTTTTTTTTAACAGAAGTTAAGTTAGTCCATCCTCTTGACTTTCCAGCTTGAAATAATAGTGAGGGATATAGTAGTAAAAACATTAATTAGTAGAATTTTTCCAACTCATCTGATCTGCTCATTTAATCTTTCAAAAAAATCAGTCCACGAGGCTAAAAAGTAATGGATTAGGATTGAGCAGATAAATATATTCACTGTAACAGGCCAAGAGAGAGCGTTCACAACCCAAACTACTCTAGTGGTTATTTAAGAGCTTTTGCCATTTTGAAGAGTTTGGTGAGTCTGAAAGCATGAGTTCATGCACAGTTGCCAAGCTGCAGCCTATAAATAAGGAAACACCTTTCAACTCCTTTCAAAGCTCACCGATCAGGAAATGGTATAATAAATTTGAAATAAATTGGAAAAAAAGACTGATAGGTTTGGCAGTAGTGCCTTTATTTTATATTATATCCACTACTGGAATACAATATGTCCAAGCTCTTAGCTGGTTCTGGAAACACTGTGGTGAAATAAAATATGATGTGATTTAAAAAAGAAAATATTTTCTTGGGGCCTTAAATAACCTAATGTCACTTTAGAATTATTCACTTCTAAGTGTCTGTGTCACTTAATTTCACCATATGGTACTCATTTTATTCTGGTGTTACAGTAGTAACTGTACCACAGTAACTTAGATATTGATTGGTAGAAGCTTCATAGAAAGATTTTATCAACTCTGCTCATGTGCTAAGATCAGCCAATACATCTGCATATTAAAGGTTCTGGGAGCATTACAAAGAGAAATACATGAAAAAAGCAAAGATGAAAAATACACTTGCTAATAATTTGGAATGCCTCCTGTACTATTCAATTTTTCCACGTCTTGGTGAAACTGTCAATGTTGTAAATGCTCAGACCCAGATTTGTCTCTGATGACCATTGCAAAGCCAGCCAAGAACACAGTGATTCAGGATAATGCAGGGGTCACATTTTCTGATGAGAGAATAGTCATAGGACTTTTCTCACTATTTTAATCTCAGATAAGAAAGGACAATACATGAATTATGACACCATGCCAGTAAGTCCCTAAGTTAAAAATAATGCCAATTAAAATGTCTTTATTTGGCTTAACTTCCAGTCCAAACAATATATTAGACATGAGCTTTCCAAAATTCCCTCTTGAGCTGCCAAAGATTCATTTTTGGGCGCTTGAACTGTTCCAATTGCACGTATATAAGTACCAGGAGGAACCATCCCCTTTGGCAATACCATCACACATTTGCAGAAGAAATTTTATACATATTTAAGAAAAAAAAGTATATACTGCAAGATTACTGAAAGATAGATATGAAAACTCCAATCACTTACCCAGCCCCATATTGCTATTCGTTTCTCATCAATAAAGCCCATTTCTATAAATTTTCTGTGGAAAATAAAATCACAGAAATAAATGCATATTGCAAAAAATTTCTAGTGCAATAACAAATTAGCAAAAAATAGTTTTAAACTTTTTTTCCATGTATCACACCAATTTGAGCAAATTGACAATCAACATAGCATGCCTAATTTCTACAAGGCATCAACTATTCAATCAATAGGTATTGAAAGGGAAGAGGAAGAATTTTTCCTGAAAGGAAATACTGAAATTAATACTTTCAACATAATAATTTCTGTTCCAGTGGATGAGGATAATTTTCATTGCTTTAGTGCCAAAGGTGCTGAATTATCATTAACATTCAGACTTTATTGTGCAAGATACTCAAAAACTCATACTGATGTCACAATGATTTAATACTTTGATTTCTCAAGAGGAACAGTATCCACTTCTGAGAAGATTAGGGGTTCCCTGGAGAAATAAGTTTTTGTTTTATGTACCTGAAAAGTAAAAAGCTCCTATGGCTACTTTAATAAAAAATGAATAAAAAATAATAATGGAATCTTCTAGTAAGGCTCCAAGTAGGTAATAAGCTTAAAATGTATAAAAGGTGCAAAAACTTCTTATGCTCTCAAGAGCCAAACAGGTCAAAGAGAACCATGAATATTAGGTATCCTACAAATATCCTGCATCAGAGTATGGAGACTGTATTCCGAAAGATGTATTAGCAACAGCAAAGGAAAGAGGATGAGACAAAAGACCACAAAGGTTTGAGAGCGACAGAAAAACACAATAGGTTCAGATACACATCAGGACACACAGTAGCCTTATTTAGGAGGACAAACCCAAGTGATTGACAACACCCAAAATGTAGGATACTGGCCGGGTGGGACAGAGTTAGAAAACCCCAAAAAATTATTCAGCTTTATTTATATTACTGTCTTAATGCCTGGGGCTCCACCTACAGTAAAAGCCCCTCCAAGAATTTCCCACTAGAGTATAGAGACTCTCTAAAAGTCATGCATCTTAATCCATGTGTTAGATCAGGAAGATGGAATGTACTACATTTAACTGAATAAAAATTTAGTCTAGATGCTGACAGAGAACTGGGAAGTGTGAAGACTGAGGTCATTTTTTCATGGCCTGTCTCAGTAGATTTTGCAACTGCAGAATCAGTTTAGGTTCCCTCTGATATTCTGTGTCTGAGTGATGATTCAGAATTATATAGAAGCATTCTTGTGATATTTTGAAGTATGACACTCATCTGAAAAGTTTCAAGATAGAAAATAAAATAATAGAATAATAGAAAAACTTGACATGATATACAGCTATTCTGTTTCATTTATCATTGAAAAGGATAATGGTGCATTTATATTTATAACATTGAGGAGGAAATGAATTATCACAAAGCAGAAAGATGAAGGAACAGATATTCTCCTCATACACACTTGTAAGTACAGGAAGTGCTTTCAAACAAGCAGAGAAATCTGTGAAAACTTGGGTTGCTACATCCAATTTCCAGCTAAGATACTTGAATATTTTAGTTGATTCTGGAGGAAATGGGGTATGTACTGTTGCACCTGGAAATCTATCCATACTCTGTTGGGCTAAATTCCTGCCTTGCAGTCGTCTCTGTGGGGCTCAAACTAACACTTTTTCAAATGCTCACTTTAGCAGTGCTACTGCATCTGTAAAATTAACAAGACAACCTTTTTTTGCAATCCTCAGCTTTCACTTCCTCCCAAAATCTCTGCATAGGGAAACAGTTTCCCTTGGAACACTTTTAAGTGTCTTCATGCAAAGGAGCAGCTGTTGGGGAACACTTATCAGGGGACCTCAGGTACTTTCTGTTGTTCTTAACTATCCTACAACAGCACGGAATGCAAGTTTGTGACTCACTGACCTGTAGAACATCTGTGTCAGGTTCAGTTTTGCTACAAACTTCTCATTTGGCTTTTAGCTAATCAGTGAGGTAAATCCCTGTGGATCTCTGGCTAATCTCTCTGGTCACTGAGGTAGGATTGCTCTATAGGAAATAACTTCAGAAAAATGGATAATTGGCTTACCTCTCACCACTGAGATAGATATAAATATAATATAAAGAAATATTTCTTTAGGTTTAGGATTGAAGCCTCTGATGATTCTCTTATGTAATGCAAGTGATGAGGTCTAATTGTGGACTTAGTAGTATATGTACTTAATATACCAGACAAAACCTCACTGACATCAAGCAAACACTAATATCTTATTTTTACAAGTGTTTTTGTCTCATACCCTGGTCTCATACCGAGGTCTTGGGAAGAAAGGCTGAGAATTCAATATTTCTTTCACCTTACTACTTCTTGGTATGCAAACACAACAGCTATACAGGGAGATAATCTACTTACTTAACTGCTGAGATTTGGTCCTTAACTTCATAGACTCCAAGTCTTCGATATACTGCATGCAAAATCTTGTCACCTTGATAAGCTGTCCCTCTGCCATCCACCAGAGCAACAATAATTCCCTCTTTGCTTGCAAGATATGTTATCCAGCTAATGCTAAAGGTTTCCTTTACATTCTGACTGCAAGGTCCTCCATACCTGAAGATGAAAATTCACACATTTTCAACTCATACTTACAAATTTATAAATAGTTATTGGACACTGGATTATAGCTATCGGTACTGATAACATTTTCTCCATATGTATTTTGCTATATAACTGTGGTTTAGGGAGCCCAGTTCTACTACTATTTTTATGTAGTTATGAGATTTTGCCATCTAAAATCCCTTTTAATCATTAAGGTCTTATTCCTAAGGCGAATAATTCATTTCAGCTCAGACTAAGTGGTGCAGTATCAGCTGCTTCTCCTAAGGGGAATCCTTGGAAGAGTCATACTTCAAAGATCTGATTCTTTGCTCTCTCCAAATTCCTTAGGTGTAACAGCCCTTTTTGATGCTTTTCTGCTTTTTTTGTGTTTGATTTCCACATGCAGTCAATAATTCCAAAGAACACAAGAAAAAGAAATACAGCTCCTTACACTTTTTGGCTATTGGCAGACCTTATTTGTTTCAGCAGGGAAAATCATGTGCTGTTGGAGCTGTGGGCAGAACACACCCCACATAGCTAAGCAATACAGTAACACTCCTCATGAGAATGGCCAAATACAAATTACACTTTGACGTCAAGGACAGGAGTCTTCTACTCTAAACTTGAAATATACTTAACATTCTTGGACCTTTGCATCATCACTTTTTAATAAAAAATGATGTAAAGTTTATTACTCTCACTCAGCTCTCCTTTCTGCATTTTTTTTTTTCACCACTGCAATTTTTATTGCCTTTTCTACCTGCAATAAATTATGTCAAATGCTCTTAATAAGCATGTCCAAATGGCTTAGTTTTCTTTTCTTCTTAAAAAATGAAGCTTTTGTATTTTTTCATATTAGTAAAGCTGAAATCAATACTTTCAGACTGTCTCATGGTAAACAGAAGCAGCAACAGAGCTAAGATCTACCAGAAGTAGTCCACATGATTTCAGCCTTTCCCTTTCTGTGAGAAAGTATCCTTGCCATGCAAAGATTAACATTAAAATCCTTATTGATCTCAATTGGGATGAATTTCTAGTCCAGAAATACATTTAAAAACCCACAATAAGCAAAATAGAACTATGTAGTTTTGCTTTTGCTTTATAAAATGTTGCAAATGTCTCAGGTTTTGTTAAATTTAAAAAAGTATGTTTTCTAGCAAAACAACATCATTCAAAGAAAGGAAGAGTTACATACACCTGAATAAGCAGCGGGTACTTCTTGGATCTATCAAACTGTGGAGGTAGAAGCATTTTGTACCACAAGGCTAGAAAAGACAAAATTAGATTCTTAATGGTTGAAACAATTCCTCTAGGCATAATCCAGAGTCTGGTGTAACAGTATATGAACATGATTCAGCACACAGTACACAACGCACGAACTGTGAATCATAGAACTGATGCAATTAACTGCTTATATTGAGCTGTTGAAGAACATTTTTGAAGAAACCAATATTTACTTTAATTTAGCTATGCACTAAATTATTACTTCACAAAAGTCTAGGTTCTCAGTTTTTCCAGGTGCCTAGAAAAGCATAACCATTTTAATATTATCAGACATCAGTTTTGGAAACTTTAGACTGATTTATTAACATGATATACTGTTGATAAGTTAGTACTGAAAAGAACAGTGCAAGCAAGTCAGTATAATGCATAACACATGAACAGCAGTTTACATTTCCCATTCTATCACCACCATATTATATTGTTTTTACCCAGTATTTAAACTCTTTACCAATAGTATTAAAGATTTTTTTAAAACTTGCATTGTGAAACAAATGTATTTTAACTACTATTTTACTGAGAGATGCCCTGAGGCATAGACAAATTAGCTGTTATTGAACAGGGCAGAGCCAGGCCTCTTCTTCCCAGCCTGACAGGCTGACAACTTTGTTTTACAGAAAGACAATATTTAATGTAACAAAATTAAGGCAAAATATTTAAATGGTAAGAATAAAAAGTAAAATAAAGACATGTAATTCTTACTTATACCATCCACTTCAAGCTTATTAATTTCTTCTTTTGGCAGTCTGATCCCTTGCAAAGCAGACTGCAATTCCCAGTTGTCTTCCAATACTCTGAGCTCTAAGTAAAAGAAATGCCTGAATTATTAACTGATTTATTGTTAATTTCTCTTCAGTAATTAAGATTCCTTTACTTTGTGTTATTAGAACAGACAGGAAATCAGTGAATTTTACAAGGCCAGTAATGAAATCCACTCAGACACGTCTAATTGGGCGTGATCACATAGCTAAATGAAAGAAAAGCACTGGTATTGCAGTGCACAAATACTCGTTAGATTTTTATAGGATGTACATTTTGCAATGCAAATCATTTCACATGTTGCCTCTGAGTGTTAGAGTCCCGCATGTTAAGAAGAAACAGCTTTCTCCTGCTGATCCCTCATCCCAGTTTTGTAAAATGGGGGAGCTAGAAATGCAAAATTCATGGCACTGTGCAAAACACAGTCCTGTATCTCCTGTATCTCCTCTCTTGCTTATCAGACTAACATCAGTTTAACCCCCAAGACCCTTGGGCAGTGTGGTCAAGCCCACAGCCCTCAGGGAATATCTTGTTTCTGGGTAATGCAGGAAATTCAATTTCTCAAGGGGTTATGGCAAAGCTTCCCTCAACCACTGTATGATACGTTCCTACACAGACACCAGACTTATTTCTCACTGTCCTTATTACTGCTCACTTAGTAAACACTTTTTCTTTTCTTTTTTTCTTTGTAAAATCTAAACAGTACTAACATTTATTGTTTTACTTGCTTTAGACCAAATTTACAGTTACATAATTTAAAAATTACTGTTTAAAATTTAATTAACTTACAGGACAGACTGCAGAACTGTATATTATTAATGCATTTGGTCTTGTTTATTTAAATGGTTTCCCATGAGTAGTAAGGGATGAAGAATATTGGACACATAATGGAAATCTGTGACTTTTAGCTTCACTTTCAGAATGAAAGAACCTTTTAAAACTGCAGGAGATCTTTCTTTTTTCCTTTACCTTTCCTTCCTCCTTGTTTCTGGAAATGTTCAAAAAAGTACAAGAAGTATTCTTCTCTCAACATATATTGAGCTAGGTAGTGCTTAGGGCATGCCAGAAATATAACACAGGAATTTGTTCTTTCAAAGTACTCTTGACAAGTTTTGCAGATTCAAAATTCAAGATTTGTGGGGTTTTTTATGGCTGAAAGATCATCCTGCCTTTGGATGCTCATGTAAACTCAGCTGAACTCTTTTCCATCCTTCCCCTCAAAACTGAAACTTCCCCACTACCACAACTGAATTGTAGGCATCCTGGAAGGAACTTCCAAGCTGATCTATATCAGTTTAACTATCTCCTACTAAAATTCATGGGTGATATAGTTTCAAAATGCTGCCAACTGCAATGAAAATGGATTTACTAAAAATAGTTTTGCACCACAGAAGAGATTATGAAAGCAAGGAACTGAAGGAAAATTAATTCAGAAAAGGTAATGAAGAAGTCAAAGAGAAGTCTGAATTTGCTTTTATTTCTGAGAATAACAGCACAGAAGA
Source organism: Polioptila caerulea (assembly GCA_013397295.1). NCBI lineage: Eukaryota > Metazoa > Chordata > Aves > Passeriformes > Certhiidae > Polioptila > Polioptila caerulea. Next base: position 735,281 of record VYXF01000461.1, read on the forward strand.
GGGAGGCATGATGAAACCAGTGGTGAAAATCCATTACAGGAAATTGTTCTCTGCTGCAGAGAGGTTAAGAAACACAGAACTGCAGTTGGGCATTTAGTTGCATTTCAAGCAATGCATAGTTTGAGAAGATAGTAAGGGCCCTTTACATTAAAGGTAACAGTGAATCAGAGAGCTATAACAATGGATTCAATATATTTAAAAAATTCATGCATGCACTGTATTTAAACCTTTAAATCTATTTAAATCTTCTGCAAAAGAAATACCATAACACAATGTTTCTATACTGTAACTGCAATAGACATGTTAACCTATCTTTTCCATTTGCAAGACTGTTTAAGTGGTTATAAAATAAGATGTACCAACTACTACGGGAGTCTAAATAATAAGATGTTGCAATTCACTGGCTTCTACCTGAATCACCACAGATTAAATTGGTTTGACAATACTGTGGCATTTGTTTTCCTTATGTTTTTGTGTGTCTTTTGGTCAGACAACACTCAGTTAACAGTGGGTTATCAATGCAGGCTGAACTGTAAGGACCATTACAACTACCAGCTCATTTCCACTGATTATTGGGGAAGGAAGGAAATACTAAATCACTGGAATTTATAGAGAACCATGCTAGTTTTCATAACATTCTAGGAACTGAAGGCTTAAAGTTGGAGAAGAACTTTTAGGGAAAACAAGGGACAGAGAGGGAAGATTCACTGTAGAACAATTAATATTTTCATAGTTGGAAAGTTCCTGCTTGGCTTGGTTGCAAACAGTCTTCACTAAGAGGCTACTTAAAGAATAAGGGCTCTGAATGTTTCTTGCTGAAGATCACACTTTGTATCAATAATTACACCTTGTCTGAAGCAGTTATTTGAACTGATCATCTGAATAGGCTTCTGCTCTTCTCTGACATCTCTACTGATGGCTGAAGAGGAAGTCATTGATCCAGATTCTAATTAGTACAGCACAATAGGTCAAACTGTAAACTCTAAATAGCACACTATTGTCTTTTGTATAAGGTAGTGTTGCCTCATGAAAAAGAAAGTCTTTTGCTCATCCAAATGTGAAAAGGAATATTCTGGAAATCACAATAATATTTTCTACAAAGTTTGACTCAAAATTTGGTAGGCAAAGAGTCGTCCATGTTCATTTTGTCTATGGTGTTCAAACAGGAAAAACAGCATGACACTATAAAAGTGCAGGACTCAGGAATTGAGATAAACGCATTGATGTGTTCATTCACGTTTGGATTTGCTAATGAACAAATCAAGAAAGACACTAGTTATTTTAATACCAAATAAGATGAAAGGCTTCTAGATCACAATCTTAAATATTGTATTAGAAGACCTTGATCTGGATTAGAGGTAAAGGAGTATACCAATTGCTCAGAAATAGGCAGGATACTTGCGGTACCTCTATCACCACGGTTCTCAAAAAGAGTAGAAATGGGAATCCCGGGACCTGTTGTGAGAATGATAAAAAGTCAGTTCACAGTTTGAAGCTGGAATTTGGTGGTGCAGTGTGTATTACATTAACACTGGTAACTGACAGGAGTTAAAGAGCTCCAAGTTGATGCACAGATCTGAATCTTCTCTGCTGTATAACTCACTAGTACCTGCTGCAGTACATAAGGTATTGTATGTACAAAGACTTGTATATACACAGGCATTGCTTAGCAAACATAACAGAAGCAACTTTAAATCTACTAATGCTTCCTCCCTAGAGATGAAGTGACATCTAGTTAATACCTGGGATGTGATTACATAAGGTGAATGCAGAACTAACAATGTGAAACATTCTTCTGAGAACATGTCACATTGTATTTGTGAAGGTGAGTGCCTTTCACATGGTGACGACCTTACTGACTACTTTGTGCAAGAATGATTGAAAGGTGTTGTTATTTGCTACATTTGGTTCTCTGCTCAACAGAAGTTCTAAGGAACTTTTCAGCTGATCAGACGGTGCAGAATCACAAGAACAGTAAACTTCATAAGAAGTACACAAAAGGAAAACCTTGGATACTTTTCCTCTTTTTTTTAGACTGTGATGTCACTGTTTTTTGAGTACAGCAGTGGATGAAACCTCAGATCACTGAAATCACCTAATTTATTACAAAAGAGCTAGGAATTCATTTAATACTTGTGTTTGGCAAGTGGGTTCAATGATCATGTATCTTGAACTGAATTTTTCTTAGATCAGTTATTAAAAATATTCTCAGGTGCTAAACAGCCAACAATTATTGCTGACACAGGTCTTAATAATTTCAATTGGGAAACACAGTAAAGTTGGTTCTTACAGCTAACTTTGATCACATAAAATGGAAAAGAGTATATGTTTCTAAATCCTGCTTTGGCTGCTGCAAGAAAAAACAAGGCTCTCATGAGCTGGATTTATGACATGAAATCTGTTTTGTGACGTGAAGGAAATTCACAAATTTGTTTTTAATGCTCAAAATCCTGAGCTTTTTGTTGAAAAAGTAAAAAAGTCCTGACTATATCTGTATTTACTGAAACATAAAAGATCATAAAACTTTTGAACACGGGAAGTGTCTTTCTGGAAAACTTTCCTGGTTATTGTGAAATTTCTGTGAGGCATACAAAAATCACTTGGGATAGCTGTTATTAACTACAGTGCTGATAAATTTTAAAGAACAACTGATTATATGTTTGCTCCCATGCCATACATACCATAACAAATCAAGGCATAATACTTAGAATGTTCACTGAATCTTGCTGTATAATACTGACATCTCTCTTTCCTTAAATTGCAAGTAATGCATTGTTTTCTCATAGGTTTACTTCCAATGCTGATTCTAAGAGAAAAAATCAAATAAAGCAATAGTTATTTTGCTAAAATTAACTTTACATGTGTCTGTCCCATATCCTTGAAAGCAGACCCTGTACTTTCAGAACAATTAATTTAAAAATAAACACTTGGCCATTTTATCAGGTTTTCCCCAAGAGTATATTTAGATGTTAGATTTAATTTCTCCTCAATTGTCAGATAGAATCTAGGGTTAAGATTTAGTTAAGATAGCTTGTGAAATTACATATTAAGCATCCTGAAACGAAATTGTTTTATTGACAAATCCAGAGACATCTTCTATTAACCTACTATCATTAAGACAATGCTGATGACACTTACTTGTAAATATTCCTTCTTCCTGGATAGCCTTCAAATTCATTGCTTGAATAGAAACTGCAAAATCATTTTTATGTTAATATATAATCCATAAAGTGACGACCTATGAATGAGCATCAAGATGAAAAGCTGTCTTGGAAGTTAATTTGAACTTTTTGAGATTTCTGCATGCGATAGAAGAGTAGTTAAGCTTATATACCTTTCATCTTAATAAATCTTTGCTCAGACTATGATTAGGTGACACATAAGCCATATAAATAGGAGTTCTATCTTAATTCTCATGAGCTAATCTCTCCACTTATGTAAGCTCTTCCTATCCATACAGGAAGCTGAATGAGAGATCATAAAAAGACAAGTAATTGCAAATTGTGTGAGGGATAACCACATGATTAAATTAAGTGTTTTTAAATAAGACTCTCTAAGATGGGTGATAAAAATAAAAAGAAAATTGAGGGCAATTTGCAAAGAATCTTTCATAAGTAAATCATGTTTATAAAACTATGCAGTACCTTAGCATACAAATTTGTTGTGGATGCATTCATATAAAAAACAAATTACACTTAATTATAATCTAATGAGTTAACAAACGGTGTTCAAATGATTAAATGTTGCTTTTACTGACAACACTCACAACCTTTTTTCTTCATGACACTTACATTGCATCATTTGTTACTCTGAAAATGTATATTGCCTCCCATTCTCCACTTGTAACTTGGATTGCATTCTCCTGTGTAGCGAGACATTAAGTTACTGAACATTGTAGAATTATTTAGGACAGTAGATCAATGTAGAACACTTTACTTGACTTACCACAGAGCCATTGATGTAATGAATATGTTTATAACCATTTTTGTCACTAAAAATTTTGTAGTATGAACTGCTGTCTGATGTAAAATATGGTGCAGAAACAAAGAACTGAAACAATGGAAGAAAAACAGTAGATGAGACATAAGAATGTCCAAGCTGTTTAGCAGATTATACTACATATACTAAAAGTAACAAGACTATTTAATCAGTTCAAATGGGACAGACTACTCTGCACAAGTTTGTACCTGTGATATTCAACCTCCCTGTGATCACGTTACAATTTCTGTCATCTGAGATTTCTTAAACTGATAATATAGACACCTCAAGAACACTACAAATGTGAGCTCTCTACTTGCAGGTGAAATATTTTGTATATTCTGAATGACCTTTCTTTGGTTATTTAAAAACAGGCAGGAAAGATTTTTAACAAATAGATTTCTGAACAAAGCAAATGTTCATGAATGGTGCCAGACGGAATATTCTGTGGATCTCAGTTTGGCTGTTTCACTGAGCAAGCATAGCATCAAAGAAATGGATATCTGAAGTTCCCCATACTATTCCACTAATTTTAAAGAACAGATTATTCCAGATAAGATCATTCATTTCAAACAATCACTGCTTTACTAAAATTATCAGTCAAGGTTGAATTACTGCAACTTAAGTTTTGTTTTCAAAACATGAAGACATAGGAACGACTGGCAAACACTTCATAGTCAAATATTCCTGAATGAGTATAACTTCCAAATAATATTAACTCAAGCTCAACTAGGACTTGTGACCACAAGTTAAATTCTCCCGGACACTGTATCTGTGATTCCTAATACTTGAAAGCCCATAAAGGCAAAAGCTGTGATTCATGTATGTGTGCAAATTCTTAAGCTCCAATAAAAATCTGTCATCAGAACCTCAAATGAAGTGTCAAAAAAAAAGAGAAGGACCAAGTAAAATAACTAATCCTTGAAAATATATGATCTTCATATTAAAACACCTCTTAAGGGACAGTGCACTGAAAATTGAAGCTCATTGTTAAGTCCACTGCATGATATACAGGCAGTGTGAGGTTCACACATTTGATTCTGTTAACTTCCACTGCCTGAAATAAAATATAAGCAACATTACATAGTCACAGTTGGACTATATGACTGTAAATACTGATCTCATGCTCTTACAATTTCCTTGTAGGTTTGTTTTTACTGCAAGTTTCCAAAGGTATATGGTTGCTGAGGGTTACTGAGCAGAGAAAACATCTTTTGCCAAATGGTGACTCCAAAGAAGTCTCACCTACCATTCTAGGTGGGGTATCTTACCTTGAAGGTTCACCCTTAGATGAAGATGTGCAGCACCTGGCACTAAAACTGCTCTGAGTGGACAGGTTTAATTCTTAAGATACTGTGATAGCCCATTTTATTCCTTGCCCTAGTGTCACCAGAGGAATTTTACATCTATTCTTAGGCTCCAGAACGCTTCTAAGGATTACACTGCACTATAAATCCACCTTTTTCATTACTTGCCTCCCTTCATTAATTTCTGTCTCGACCAACTTTCCTGTCTAGTCAGTTGGTCAGGACAGAAATAGGATTTTAAATTTAGAAAGCAGGTAGCCAGTTCCTATGTCTAGCACAGCATTGTAAGTCTCAGTCCTACAGTGCAGCAACCCCAAGCAGTAGTGCTGTGTGTCTCAGAAGGGTGCCTCATGTTTCAAACACTGGTGGGAAGATGCAGGAGGCTGTAGCTTTTAAATGAATTAAAACAGAGTACAACAAGAAAACCTACTCCGCCTGCCCATCCTGTTTGACTCTCTTCTATGTGCTGTTGATTCTGAAAAACAAAAGCAAATGGACACTCTAAGAATATTGAGTTTATGGAGATCCAAAATCTTCTAATAAATCAGTAGCTGCCTGTAAAAGAGTGTTTTAGAATATTTGCTATGAAGGTTCAGGGAGTTGGAGGTTGTCTAAGTAAATAACATTGCTGTATTAAGGTCATTACATTAATTAAACTACTGTTTTTAACAACTGTCAACAGACCTACATAAAATTTAAAGCAATTATGCAACTTTTTCACTGAAAATAAGAATGAACAACTACTTAATCTCATTAACTTTTTGGCAAGAATCCAAGTAAAATATTATCAGGAATATTAATACTAAAAATTTGGTTTAGATTTTCAGCTGGTTTACATTTTCTTTGATTTCAGAGCTGTGATGTTGATTTAGAGCAGTGGATGATGACTACTAGACATTCTGCGACTATGAATATAAATTTAGAAGATCTTAACTCCTTGTTGTTAAAGCTGATTTAGAAACATACTGAGCATGAATGATTCAGCTAAAGGTGCTTTTACATTTGTACTTATGTGTTGCTTGTAAAGTTTCTAGTGACATATTTAAAAATTCTGCATTCAATCAATGTATTTATTATTTTATCTTGCAAATTTTTATTTATACTGTTCATTGAATACAGTATTTCTTCACAGTCTGAAATAAATTTAACAGACTTGCTTTCTAAGGAATATGGTTTGTATCTCTTATCTTCAGCATAATTTCATTAGTATTCAAAATCACGTGTTCTCCCTTCTAATTTAATCCCCACTAAGTGACTTGAGGAAAAGTTGCAGGTCCTTGACCCTTAGAAGACTCTTTAGTACTTTGTAAGGGCTCCACTGAGCTACTAACTGAAAAGATGGATTTTATTTCTTTTTAAGATAATAAAAATGAGACGTATTGTTTTACACCTGCATCCTAACATTATTTTCCTTTCTTTACATTAAAACTCAGATCTTGATGACATAGTACATTAGGGATGCATTTAAATTCTCTCACTTGAGTAGTCCCAGTTTCACAAAGACATGCCTAACTTTTACTCATATGAATAGTTCCTCTGCTCATATTAATTTCTGTGGTCTAGTCACATGAGCAAGAGTTGAACATGTGAACACTTCTGATGAATCTACATTTAGGAACATCTTGGAGATGATATTTTGTTATTATTCTCAAATACATAAAACAAAGCACGTTTATTGTACATTAAGAGACTCAATGCAATCTGAATTCAACAAGAGACCTATTTTTGCCAAAGGAAATGTTCAGAGATATACTTTCTGATGGCAAATAGAGCTAATGCAGCAGTCCCATCTGTTCACACTCCTTCGATTGGCCATTTGTGTAAACTTTAATGTGATAAAAGCATTGTATCACTGTATAAATATAGAATTATAGAAACGTCAGAAGTGATTCCATAAATAAGGTTTCATGGAGAAATGCAATTAAACAAGGATCATGAACACAGTCCTGAAAGATGTTAATTGGTCTGGTCTGGTCTGGTTCCAGCAAAGCAATTAAGCACATGCTTAATTTTAAACACATAAACAGATCTACTGAAGTAAATAAAACTGGTTATGTGCTAAAAGTTAAGCTTGTGTAATGTACTTCAGTGGATTGTGGTAGAATCCTAGAAACCTTATATGCTTTTTTCTTTCCATTAAAATATGTAATTATTAAAAATATAGCTTACTTGGAGGCAAGGTAAAGGTTCAGTGTTAATGTACCTATAAAGTGGAACAATTACTTAGGAAATATAGCAAATGCTGCATTAAACATGTTTTTTTTTTCTTAATACATGACAATATTTCTCTGTGAAATACTACTTCAATGACAACGTTTTTGAAATAACAGGACCTTAAATTCCCTTTAAATTTGCAATAATTTTCCTGTTAAAGAGGTATGCAAATTATTTTTAGCTTGAAAAGGCTGTGTCAATAAACTTTGAATTTATAGTTTATCAGTAATACAGAATACATTCATAAATACTCTTGCCTTTCATTTCCCATTAGTTCAAGGTTTCATCTAATTTCATCTAATTTCATCAAGGTTTTCATTGGTGTACTGTACCATGAACACTAAGAACAAAACAATACTAAACAAGTAAGCACCAATAAGAACAAGCACCAATACTAAAAGACAACAAATGAGCTCTCTGTACTAGAGTTACTGAAATTCAGGGTTGGCTTTCCTTCAGGATCTATATGAATTTATCTGTGTGTACACTCTTCAGGCTTTACAAAACTCTGTTCTGTTAGCAGAGCAGGGTCTTCTTTCCCAACTGACTAAACTATGGAATGATATATTGAAATCAAAGTTAGTTACTGTTGCAATTAGCCTGAAGTTTTCTTTTCAGATCTGATTGTATTTTGAAAACTTGCCTACTGTCTAGAACTGTATGATTTGAAAAAACAGAAGAATTTCTTCTTCCAGAAAACCTGCCTTACTATTAATGTGTATGTTCTTTCAAATAATCTAACATTAATCTAAAAGGATATGATTTAGTCAGACTTAGTATGGAAAAAAAACCCCAGATCCTATATGGTTCCACTTCTGAAGATGCTAACACAAGAAGGAAATAAATATCATTACTGAAAGCCTCTCAATAGCATTTTTCTGGTGGCGGTTGCTGTTGTTCTTGTTTTGGTTGTTATTTAAGCTTCACAAAGAAAAAAATGTGGTGATTTTATTTCCTGGAGCAATCCTCTTCCAGCAATTAAAACACTGAAAAAGGTATCACTTCTAGTAAAAGATTATTGTGATAAAACATATAATTATGGCAGGGATTAACAAATACTAATTTCAGTAATTTTAGATTTATATTTCCACCTTCATTACCTCAGGACAGTCCCAAGTATTTGAATGCTCTTTGAAGTCACAAATAGCTAAGACTGAAAAATTCTGTATTCTCTTCAGCCACTGCACACAGATTCGAGTATCTGTTACCCAAGTAAGCCAAGTAAAATAGTGATCACTAAAATACAAAAAAAGGAAAAAATGGCAGTTTTTAAACATCAGGAGTATAGAAGCATTGCTACATTGCTCCACATTGCTCTCTGAAAAACAACAGCAAAGCTTCCACTGTTTTAGGGTACTTTTCAATCCATTGTAACAGTGTATCATATGGACAGCCAAAACAAAAATACACTATTTCTAGTTAAAAGCTAAATAGAAATATTGTGGTTTTTCTAGTTAGCTTCTGATCCTTCTAAGAGTTTAATATGGCAGTACACTTTTAGGAAAAGTACAACTCAGAGGTTCAAGTGTTTAAAACAAATACACAAAACCTTTTTTCTAAACAAGAAAAGACATATTTGAGGGCACACTACCTGGATGCTATGGTTGCAGGAACTGGCACCTCCTTAGGACCATATGCTTCAGGGTTAATAGTGTCTACAATAAACACTTTAACAGTAGGATTTTTAGCTCCAGCCTTCAAAGAAAATGTTTTAGGTTACTAAAACCAGGCTCTGAATAATTCAGATCGAGGAAAATCAAAGCACTTTTTGCAGGAAAGTAGACAGGTTACAAAAAATGAATTCAGTAGAGTATAATAGAGCAAATGGTCTTATAAGATCTAGAGAGTGACACTGCAGCAGTAGTACATACTTTATTTTGTATAATTTCATATATAGAGAAGAAAACTTTCTAAACATTTGAGTTTAGTTCCTCTCTCTACAGAAAATGTACTTGGTGGGAACCATTGTTCTGTTTGCAGTGTGGGTCTTTGCAGCACACATTACATTGACTTCACCATAAAACTCTAGTTGATTCACATGGTTGCAAGTGCTGTTTGACATCCTACCCAGGAAATGGCTGCTTAAATTGATTTCATGGTTGCTTCTTCACTGCATACATTATCAGTTTTTTAATTCTTCTCCATGTGTGGTCTAAATCATGCAGTTTTACTTTAGAACTGTGACCCAACTGACAGGTGAGCAAATTCTTAAGATACATTAACATGATCCCTTGCAATCATATGAACATAATAAGAGTCAGGAGAACTCTCTAATACATGCTTAAGAAATGCCAACCCAAAACCTTCCTGCCTTAGATCTGGCACTTGAAAGCAATTAAAATCCAAAGTCCCTGGAGATCAAAAAGCACTATGAAGCGTGCAAATAAAGTGGAGCTGTCATAGCCTTTATTTTAAAAAATAAATAATAATTTAGTATCATAATTTATTTACTATAATAACAACTGCACACAGTTTACACACCAGAATAAGTAAACTGAACTGAAAAATATTAAGGCTTGACTACGCAAGCACACACTTTTGTATATGCTTTTCACCTACATGAGTAATTCAATTTATTTCATTCATATTATATTTAAAATATTGTGTGTACCTGCAGTTTTTCAGAACACAGACCAAGCTTGATTGCTTTCATTTAAGTCACAATGGATTTAACCATGGTAATACTTACAGAATTAGGCACAGTTAATTTTCTCGTTGCCGTAACTAATTTCTCACCAGAAAGGAAGTCAAAAGAATGATAAAACATACCTTTGGGTATGGGATAGTTATTTTTCTAGGATACTGGTCCTCACCAAAATATGAATATTCAATAACTGGTATGTCAGAATCATTAAATTGTACATATGCTAAATATCTTCCCCTTGGAGACCACCACAGTGCATATTTTGTTGCTAGCATCTCCTCTGAGGAAAAAAGAATAGTTTATAACTGTAATCTATCTTCCAATATATTTTTGCACTCTACTCAGTAATCTAGACACATAAAGACAGTTATACGAAATAAATAACATCAAAACACGCACACAGACCCCAATTAACTCACTTGGGATTTTCCTGTGTGCATTTTTTTTTTAGAATTTTTTTTTGTTGCATTGAAGTGTCAAATTTGCACTGAAATTAAAAATTTAAATCTTAATTCCCAGCCTTTGACTTTCCATCAGAAAGAAGACAACTTTTTAGAGTTCTGATACAGTTTCAGTGACAAAGATCAGGATTTTGGTTACGTGTTATAAATACAAAGTTTATACATTGTACAGAAAATACAATATGGAAAAGAAGTAATCCTTAGGGCTTAAAAAAAGAGTATATTCACAGACATTTTAAATTGGATTGTGAAAACCAGAACCAATCTAAACAAAGAATTTATCATATTGTTTCCCTTCAAGATTTATTTACCTTCATAGACCCAGTCAGGAATCCCATTAAATATTTCATTCTGTTTTCCATCACTAGTTATTTTAATTGGTGCCTCTCTGGGACTTTGTTTTAAATAGATATTATTCTGATATACATACACCTAAAGACAAGAAAGGTTTTTTTAAGAGTACAAGTGATAACAGGATTAGAGCCAGATCTTCTGCAGTCAATACTCCCACATTACACTAGCAAGACCTAATGAATACAAAACAGGAAATGGTAGACTAATAGCCCTTGTAAATTCTTCAAGAGTTGGTATCTCTGCAAATAAATTACACATTACAGGCCAACTACTGTGTTCAGTAAAAGTGTTAGAACAGATTCTAAATATTGCATCTGTCAATCTCCATTTAAAATTCATGTGTTGCACAGGTTTTCAGGCCTTGAAACTGCATTTAATCATATATAAAATTATGTTGGTCAATTCTGGACAGAGACTGGTGAGCAAACTGAAACATATAACGCACCTGAGAACATGGATTATTCTCCTATTGAGACACAGACAGTAAAATCTGAACAAGTTAAAACTGTTTTCTTTGTCATTATTTCTCATAACCAAGATAAATAAACACAGGCCTGTCAAAAATATGGCCTAATAAAATAGAAACCAAAGGCAGATAAATGTCTTTTAGCCATACAAAGCAAATTGATTCTAGCACTTAATTATCTTTACTAACCAATTTGTGTCCAATGGGTGACCAGGATATATACTGAATTTTATGTGGAAGCTGATTTTCTGTTACAAAACCACTAAAAAAAAGGAAAGAAGTTGAGATGGCTTTTTGTGTACAGTGCAAATGGATCATTATACTGTATATTAATTAAAAAGTCACAAAATTATTTTCTAACTGCTTATTGTTTCTCGAGCATTGCACAGCTAAGGCAAGCAGAGACATGCAGTTAACACCATGGTGTGCACCAGTGCTAGAAAAGGCTTTAACTTACTCCTTTGAAGACCTATTCAACACTTAAGGAGCCAGCCTCATCTCTTTCCAAACGCTGCACAAGCACCTACAGTCATTTGCTGTGGCTGCAGTCTGCGTTACAGTCTCAACAGGTTATTGGGAAATGTGAACTCAGCAAACACTGAGGCAGGCACGACAGCAGCACATCCAGCACTTGTCGAGGATCCTAACTCCCATGCAGTACCTCTCTACTCACATCAGCTTCCAGCAACTTCTTCCTGTCACCTTGAGCCAGCAGTTTCCCAAGAATGGTGTAGCTCAGTGCAGCTCCTGTTGCTCAAAACTAAGAAGCATTTGGTCACGCTGCTACTTACAGCATGAAAAGGTGACTGCAGAGGCAGATGGCTCCTTTGGATTTAGGGGAGTAGTTTAGGCAATCTTGGGAAAGAGACCAAATGCTATGGGAGAAGCTATACACTTTTGAGGAATGCGGGATGGGCTGTTAGAAGAAAGCTGAAGATTAGATCAATGATTAAAGAAAGGAATTAGTAGAAGGGGATCGAGACAAAAGAGAATATTCAGCAGTGAAAGTTTTAGGGCATGAAATAGAAATCAATCCAGATGAAAAGAATGTTTGATGTTTCCTAGAGAACATTTTTTTCTCAAGCAAACAAGTAACCTGAGAGATTTAGGCAAAAGCAAAGCAAGTTGATAGTCACATTACTACAGATTTGGAGTGCAAGCACATCACTACAGTGTATTCACCACAGCTCTCTGTAAGAAACAGGCCTTACCCATATATGAGATCATAAATGTGATATGATGCCGTATAAGAGTATCTCCACAGCTGCATAAACATGCAAGAGAATATTATTAGCCTTGAAAAAGATAATCTAATTAAAATTAATCATCTCCCTCTTCACAGCCTACCCCTTTCTCAAGAAAGTACCTAAAAACATTCATCTACAGTAAACACAATCAAAAAAATAATAAATAAAATTAAACATTACATTAAGAGTTATATTAAAATAATTACCTTTGAATAATTGCTTTCCAGAGCTATGAAATATTGGTCTGATGACATCACATAATTTGAAGCATTAACTTGTTTCTGAAAAATTAAGAAGTAGACTAAATTCTAGTCTTACTAACTTTTAAACTGTAACTTGAAATACAACTTCACTTTTCTGACTTTTTATTAATGAAAAAGGTACATACCATTGTGCTGTTTGTCATGATGGTGGTTGCGTAATTAATTTCAACATTGTAAAGGATAATATCATCTTCTGCAGACTGATGAAGATATTCATTATCTTTATAAACAAGATAAAATGTCTGTTACCTTCACAGAAGATACTACGGAACAAATCTGTTTATCAATGAATTCACACCTCTTTCAAAGAATAGGTTTTAAGCAAATATCTTTTGGCATCTACATAAAAAAATGTTTTTCTTCTAATGTTGCTGAGGTACAGAGTTATCAAGAAACTGTCCGCAGGATTCTTGAGTACATTCTTGAGATTATACACTGCACAGAGGATCAACTATTTAACTTTACAAGAAAATGCCAGATTTTATTCTCATCAATGTCTGATTAAGAATGCCAGTGACAGACCCATTAGAAAGTCAATATCAAAATGTAAATGTTTTAAAGAAAAATATCTTTGCCTATCATTTTACCAGAACATTCTCATTTGTATATTCTGCAGATAACAGCAGCACCGTGCAACTGACACTGCATGACTCTCTCCTTACTCATGCAAGTCCTACAAAATGAGGGAGAGTGGGCTTCATTGAAAATTGAATTTAACCCTGCCTGTGCTCAAGATCTGAGCTATAGTCTGGTAGAGAAAGAAGATCAGAATTTTAATTTCAGATTATTATTGTCACTGCTATAAACAGAGAGAAGTAATGACATATTTGGTGTAGCTAGAAAACAAGACTGAAAGTTAAAAAGCAGCCTGAAACATTGTGAAGATGTTCATTTTTAGGAAATTAGATCACCCTTGGATGTTTTGAGCACTCTTGTGTGATTTGTGTAACAGTATTTATGTTTAAAATCACCCTCAGGATGAGATATAGAGTTTTAACTCCTTGTTTCAGAAGAGAAGTAGACATATGGAATGCTGTAGGCATGACTATCTATGGAATCTATGGCATGACTTTTGTGTGAGTTTTGTGACTGTTAAAAGGAAAGATAAGTTTAAGTGAGAAAGCTATAAAGAGAGAAGAAGAAGAAGTTTAGGTGATATATCGCCTACATTCTTCAAACATTCAGACAGAATTCTAACAAACAGCAACCTAATTTTTAAATCATACAAGCAATATCAACATATTTCAAACTGTTAATCGTAAAATCGAACTATTTTTTTACGATTTTGCTGCATAAAGCTGTATCTCAGTTCTAAAATTGTGGGCTAAAACTATCTTGGTGAGACCCCTTGAGAATGGGCACTCTGCTTCTTGCTACTGGCAGAGAAAAGTGCTTGAGGCAGCACAGAGATGGTGTGCTAGAATGTAATCCAGGCTAGCTCCAGTCTTCCTGGCCCGTGCAATTCAATGATTACAAGAGCACCACTTCAGCCACTCACAGACACAATATCAGCAACAATCCACTTCATGTCTCCACCTTAAGGAACTTAGAAATTCTACTTTGTTTTCTACGCAACATCCTGGAACACAGGAATTTCAGCAGTGTTAGGACTTCCTGAAATGAAATTAGAACAGCTGGCCTCATTGCAGAGCCAGGTACTACTGAAAACAAAGGACAGGGCCTGTAAGACAGACTACCTCAATCATTACAAGTGGTAAGTGAAAAAGTGCTGAGAAAAGCTTGAAAAGGAGATTGCTTAAGGAATGACTGACACATTGACAAATTTCTTTCACTTGCTGCAATGAGTATGACAGTAAAAGAAATAAAACACTGAAGGCCTCTGTAAAATTATAGTTTATACTTGACTCAGACATGTCTGTTTAAACATCAAATACCTGGATTTTCTAGAATGACTGACAGAACAGTAAATTTCAACCATAAGTTTTGACTAACACATTGTTTAAATTCATAGTTAGCATTCATTCAAAGTAAAGCTGGAAGGAAAATACATTTCTCAGTCTGTGTAAATCAGTCTGGAAATATATATTAGAAAGGCTTATCTATGTTTGAGAAAAGGTTTTACTTACCTGACACCCAATATGGAAAAAATGTTTTATATTGGAAGTTTCCATTTAAGTAATCCTCCAGTGTAAGAGCTCTGGGACCATCATCTGTGTTGACAACTAAGAATAAGACAAAACGTTTCTGTTAATGAAAAGAGGGAAAAAGAATTATTAGTCCAGTGTTTTCTTTTTTCTGTATTTAGTGCCATGGAACAGTGAGGATACCATAGTCGTGGAGATATGCAAAACGTAGGTGCAGCAGAAAGGAAAGTTCTCTGTTACTGCTCTGATTAAGCCCTTTAGCCTCAGAAAAGTTCATCTTTGGGAATGCAAAATTAACTAGACAAATTAATTTATTTTGACCATTTATTCACTCAGACACATTTATCTGAAGATCCCGTGAGTCCAAGGAAGCCTTTTCCATCCAAATGGAAAATTAAAGATTGTTTGGTGTTTTTTACTTTTTTTTAAAGTATGGGTTTCATGAACTTGTAGAGGCAACTATTTTAATCAAGAACTTCACATGTTCAGCAAATGGTCAAACAAGAGGATGTGCCTACAAATCCTTACTTCCAAATTTTGTACTTGTCTCATTAATCATTGTTAGTAGATGGCTTGCAAAATAATCGCCATCCACATATATTTCTCAGTAGTCACATGAAAAACATTGATGAAGGAATGCAAGTAAAAGTAATGTTGAAAAGTAATGAATGAGTGAACCCAAACTTGAAATTTTTATTTAATGCTGCAAAAGAAAATTGAGAATGATTCTCGAAAGAAGACAGGTACTCAAATATTTATTTCTAAGCAGGTCAGATAACTGTATTAAAATAATGCAAGAAGTGGAGGCTGGTTTTCTGGCTCTCATCTGGCTATATTTTTTCTCAAAGTTAAACAACTTAAGCTAGGGCAGATTTTTAAAGAAAATTCAAGGTAAATCAACTGGATAAGAAGAGGATTATACTGCACAGTTCCTGTGTAGAATCTATGCAATTCATAAGAGTGAGAGTAATCAAAATATTTAATCCTCAAAAGACACATGGACTTTTCTGATAAAGGCCAATTTTTAAAGTCCAACAGCATAATAATGGCAGCTTTCAGGTCTAGGCATTCTGGACATTATGCTTTCTCCTTTAAAATCAAAGGGACTTCTGCCAGGGTTTTCAGAGGTAGTAGAGATGTCACACTGCAGTGTGTAGATCTTTGCCACTTCCCATTTGTTCCTTCAGAGCTCTCAGATGACAGGCAGATAATCAAGATGACTCGTTGCTCTCAGGTTTCATATCATGCTCCATCACTTGCTCATTAGTTGCCCTCTCTGTCAAGATCACACTGACTTCCTGGGAAATGTTTCTTCATATTGCCTTCTATGGTACTTTGTAATGATAATACAAATTTTCTTCTGCTATTACTTACTGTAGAATACACATGTCAGGTTGACTGTTGACACAAGCCTTGTCTGCACTAATGCAGAAGAAAGCTGTCACAAGGAATAAAACTGAATGCCAATCCAGAGGCAAAAACCTGTCCGTATAAACTCTGGGCTTGCAATAGGTCCAGAAAAATATCCAAAGCAGTTCAATAAGAAGTTAATTCCTCTTGCTAATACTATGACTGCATATTACAGATCTTTGATACACTAATGATAAACACAGAAGATGGCAGACTTAAAAAAAAAAAAAAAGCACATAAGATAATCCCAAAGAATCCAGTTCTATGTTGATGATTTCAGTTCTGTTGAATGATTGTTACTTATTACACTCTCTCAGTTAAAATTCTCTAAGTGAATAAGCTTATTGGCAAAAGAAATCAAGATCTATTTCCGAGGCTGTTTGTATAGAAAGCTTAAAATTTGCAGTCCTTTTTGATACCTTATTCTCGTAAAATTACCAGGTTCCTTCTCTCATCTTAAGAGACAAGCAATATTGATGCCTTCTGGAGGCTCACCTGGAACAGAGACTAGCCAGAGCAAGAGGATAAAGTAGATATTTATTCAAAGGCCTCAATGGGACACCTGGGCTGCACGAGAGTCCAGCCAGACCACACCCAAGATGCCCNTTAAGGAATCAATATCACAAACTTCTCATCACTAGTCTAATTTTCACAGCTCTAATTTAAACCTTCCCTATGTAACTATTTATATTATATTATATTATATTATATTTCCCTATGTTTCCCTTAATATTCCATGAGGTTTATTATGACTACTGATTTTCAAAATACGCCAAGACCTGAACTTCTACCACTGTACTGCAAAAAATATGAACACAGCTATTTCTCACTTGAGTACTTACAATTTGGAATGCCTGTTTTTAGGTAACAGAAGATAGCAGCAGCATCGTCAATAGTTTCCCACGATGTTGCCGATTCTTTCTTCTGTAACTAGAGACTTGTTCAATAATAGTATCTGAAGTCTCTGCTCACAAACCAGACACTAACATGAAAAGTACTTTACATGTCTGCAGCACTCTATAGACATTAATTTGTATGGCTTTTGGTAGGCTTGGCAAATTCTTTCATTGTGGTTTGTTTCTCTATGAAATAATAAGGATGAAAAAAAAATGCCTAGGGATGAAAAGGAAGCACACAGCAGAGCCAACCATAGAAATGAAAGCTTACCAAATTTCAGCTTTGCTCACTTCCCTTCACCACCCCGCTGCCTCAGTTTTGATCCTTTGTGGTCCACTTCCACTCATTTACAGGGTGCAGTTCTGCATTTCTCTGTGAACCGGTTGTTTTGCTTCACAGTGTGAGTTGCTTTATATATTCAATGATCATAATTACTCACTCATGCATTTGAGTGTATTGGACTTACATGTATAATTGTAGTGATAAAAGTCTGTAAACATCTAATAATTATCACTGGCTTTATGCCGATAGCTCCTCCTTTACCTTTCAGTTCACTGGCATGAGAGAACTTAAAAAAACACAGAAAGCAAAACTTTCAGTTATATTAAACTCAGATTTATGCACATCACTTAATCACTGTGAAATTCTGTCTGTATTACCAGGATTATTCAATTTCAAAGACTGGATATGGGTAAACCAACACAACCCTTTATATTGCAAAGCTCTCCTGGCTTATGGCTTATTCCACATGTTCTAATGTGCATCCTTATAAATTGTGTCTAGCCTTGCCAAATTAAAGTAAGCATCCATAATAATCAGAAGGTATTGTTGTTTCTGTATATGGTATTTTTTTATATGTGGTTACATATATATGTATTTTACATGTATTGAACATATATGTATTTTTGTAAGTATTTTATTTAGCATCCACTGCTAAACATCAAATAGAGGATATGCCAAAGGAAAACTGGCTGGCATGGTATTATTATCTGCTTCTGGACTAGGATTTCCATTCTTATCTCTGTGGACTGAGATAGGCCTAGGCCAAGAGTACAAAGGGAACAGAAACTCCGACAGACAGGACTTTGGACATTCATTAAAAATAGCAGAAGAGATTAAGTCCAAGCCTAAGCAATACATACAGTTAATTGTAACTCTGACTGTGGTTCCGTTACTGCTTCTCAGCTGCAGGCAGGTATTTTCATTCTTGTTTATGCTGCAGAAGAACAGGACTCGACACACCAGTGTACAAGTGAAAAGCTCCTTTCTGTACCATTTGGAGTTGCTGGGTAATCACTGTCAGGTAAATCCCACCACACATTCCTAACTCAAACATGTGCCAAGAAATGGTCAGTGATTTCTTAGGCATGGATGCCATTTGCTACACTGAGATTGCCCACCTTGCTCTTTCAAGCCTCACAGAAATTGGCTAGTAACTGCAAGTATTTTCCTCTTAATATCCTCTCCAAAAAAATTATTTTACAGTTAACTTTTGAGATTTTTTGACACTTTTTTACACTTGCATGTGTAAATCAAAACCACTATCACATTTTGAGAAGTCTGAAGAATATGAAATAACTAGAACCTTAGCAGACAAAACCAGAACTAAATGCTCCTTCCATTTTTCTTTGCAGATTTCTTAAGTAAAAATTTATTTGGTCTGTGTCTATACATTTCTCATATGCAAGTAATTGTCCTTCTAGATTGCCACATCTTTTCAGTTGAGCAGTGGTAAAGCAGGAATGTGCAAACAACATTCCAGCTGCGTAGCCATTTCGTGTTTGTCTTCAGCTTGCCAAATTTGTAACTGCAAAATTAATTTATATTTCTTCTATTTAAAACTGATCAGTAGACTACTTAGGATCAAAAAGGTTAAGGCATTTGAACAGGTAACTGCAGCACTTGCAGTTCCACTGGAGAATAAGGAGCCATAATCCAACACATCCAGTGTAATTGTGTGTTGTACATAACCATGTGCTCCTCAATTGTCTAAAATGCTCCTCCAAAAGCATCCTGTGAAGTAAGATTTCTTTATCACTCTATGGATCTAAATATGATATTTGGTATGACTATTCCAAGAGAGATAACAAGAGTTCTCCATAATTGCTGAGGTACTGCAGAGGCCAGTGAGCTGTATGTGACAACCAAAGAGGGGAAAAAACCACATTCACTTTTTCCCTACAGTACCTTCCATATAATCTTTATCAACTTCTTCAGGCTGCCTAACTGATCCTGGGTCTCCAGCCTCTTCACTCCCTCACTACTATTCTTTAAAATTTAAATATCATAAAAATATTCTGCCTTCCCTGACATAAAATGCAGATCTGATGGGAGTAAGTCTGACTTCATACCATGCATTTACCTCATATCAAAAGCTCAGATTTGACCATGCTTAGCTAGACAAAAAATCTGGCACTCCACTATTGACAGTAAAAGTCAAACCTGTCACTCTGAGCTGGTATCTCTTCCAGCACTGCATAATACATATGCATATTTATATCTATCTATAGATATATATGATGGATATATATCTATCATATTAAAATGATACATAACAGAATCATCTCTGACTGCTTCAGAAACCTTCAACCCTCTTCTCAACAACCCATGATAAACATTTTTCACAGAAATATCAGACAGGAAAGAGATTTCACCTTTCACAAAACCTGCATATTAACAGCAGGACTTAACTTTCACAAGACTTAAGCAGATGGTTGATTTTATAACATTTACTTGTAAATACAAAACTGTTTCTCTATCTCAGTCCCCCTGCCCACACATGAAAAAAGAATAATAATAGAAAAAACATCCTTTAAATAGATACTGTTAAAGGAATATAAGCCTTTTATTAATATTTTCACTATTTCAGAGGCATTCAAGTAATCTACTATAGTGATAGGGTCATGTAAATACTTGTATTGTCCTTACTAACTTGTCATAGAAAACAATTAAATCAAGTCAGAGCCACTCATGTTCATGTTCAAAATTTCAAAACTCATTTCAAGCTTCATCATAGGACTCAGCAGACCACACTGGGTTGATTTACCTACAGCCAGCATTATAATACTAGAGCACAATATCCATCCCTATTTTATACAATGCTGACTTTAATTTTCAAATGCAAGCTTGAATATATTCACAAATAATTAATCATACCCCATCTAAAAAAAAAAAAAAAGTTAAACTTTTAATTGGATACAGAACTTCTGGTGATTATTACACAAGTATTTAAAACCAAATGCAAATTCACCAAGCGAAAGAAAATTTCTAACAGTTTGGGAAAGTCTCCTAACTCCTAACACAGAAAAATGAGAAGATCTGAGAGTTATTTTTGCAGCTGTGACTAAGAACATTATATATCATGCACAATGAAGTTAATTCAGGTGCTTTTCACTTCAAGGAGTTCCTTGTTTCAACATCTGCTGGCATTTCAATTCTACCTTCAGGATATTTCAGCTGTCAGTACATTTCTGTAAAGTGATAAAGCCATAACAATTCTGACAGGACAATCCTAAACATGATTTGATAAACTTTTGTGAACTTTAGAAGCCACAATAGCCAAAGATATTGCATTTTACACTACATTACATTAGAAATACCTTACCTCTTGATGGAAGCAGTATAATACACAGAAGTAATAAGGAAAGCAAAAGGCATATAATCACACCAAATATGATTTTTAGCCGGGTCTGCAGAACAGAAACAAACAACAATTACATATTTAATATTGCCTGAAGTCTGCTTCCATGGCTGGTAAATAATGAAATCCTCCTTCTCTCTAACTGCTGTAATCCGTCCAAGCAACAAACAAAAATTGTCTCTGCAGTACAAACGAAAAGACTTCCCTTTCCTTCTTCTTTAAAGCAAATATTTTCACATCAGAGCCTGGCCTTGTGCAGCAGCTGACTGTTTAAAACAGAGGATGTAAATGCTAAATGCTACCAAAAATTGGATTCAGGAGCATACAGACCTTCATTTTCCTGCTGTATTCTAAAAGTCTAAATTCTCTCTTCAGGGTGTTGGTCAGTAGATCTAGGAGAGGAGTTTGAAAAGGCAGTGTCTGTTTTCACAGTTGGAAGCCAAACCTTTGGCAGACTTTTTTTTCCTACATACTTTTGGAAACTGTGCCAAATTTCAAAGGCTTTCCATAAAATTGAAACCACACTTTTGGGGAAGTTCTTGGACCAGGAACGGACAGTGGGAGGCTCTCGGGGTGGTGATTATGTACTTCCCATCAATGTGAGCTGTAACCAACATCTGCTTACACTAACTTGAGGTTTTATGACTCATCAGATACTTGACATGCACTGTTTTTCTCTGAAAAGTATCTACTGTGCTTTTTGGCAATTCCCACATTCTCGGGACATAGGCATGACCGTACTTCTACTCTCAACGGAGAAAACAGAAGAAAATCCCATAGCTTTATTGTTTATGTAGAATTCACATATGTTTACTTTGAGAAATAATAAATGATGGCACAAGAATGCAAAACAAGCAGCAGAAATAGACACTGTTTAATGTCTTCCACATGTGAGGAGAACTGCAGTTTTCCTTTGAAAACAATGCACATCTATAGGCTACGTAGGAGAGCTCAGAGAAGTAAATACATACAGGCCCCAGCGGAAATTCTGAAATAGTTCTCCAACCACCAATTACACCTATTTTATTTAGCCCACTGAAATGAGGTCAGCTGAAAACTGGGAAAACTCCGGAGACCGCAGTGTCAGGTTACATAATCCATCCCTCAGGAGAGCGGAGAAAGGCTGGAAAAGGGAAGGAGAAGTCCGCCGTGCCTGGTCCCCGACGTTACCCGCAGGCCACGGCTGGCGGTGACCCCGGCCCGGCCCAGATGGAGCCGGGTCTGCCCTGAGGGAGCCGGGTCTGCCCTGAGGGGGCCGGCCCGGCCCGGCCTGGCTCGGAGGGAGCCGGCTCTGCCCTGAGGGAGCCGGCCCGGCCCGGCCTGGCCCGCGCGCGGCTGCGCTGCCCGCGGGAGGGGCCGGCCGCGGGAACGGCGGGGCGGCACTGCGCCCTCTGGCGGCAGAGCGCGCACACGGGCACGGGGACACGCACGGGGACGGGGACAC
>VYXF01000461.1:757934-787865 GCA_013397295.1 Polioptila caerulea
ACACACACATGGGGACAGGGACACACTCACGGGGACACACACACACACACGGGGATATGGACACACGCAGGCATAGAGACACACACAGGGACAGGGGCACACACACATGGGCACAGGGACACACATGGGGACATGAACACACACACAGGGATAGCGTAGAGACACACTCACCGGGACAGAGACACAAACACAGGAACAGGGATACACACGGGGACAGAGACACACAGGGACAGGGACACACAGACGGGGACGGGGACACATATGGGGACACGGACACACACGGATAGAGACACACACAGGGACAGGGGGACACACACACATGGGCACAGGGCCAGGGACACACATAAGGGGATAGGGACACACACATGGGGACAGGGACACACAGGGATAGAGACACACAGGGACAGACACGGGGACAGACACGTGGGCGTAGCCACAATACATACACATAGGTACACACAATACAGACACACACACAGGGACACAGACACACAATAAATACACATTCATGTGGGCATACAGATACAGGGACACAGACAGCATACAGACACGCACATAAATGGACATACACACAGAGACACACACACACGTGTGGGAAATGTCACCTGCCAAAGAAGGCCACAATCTGACATAATATTCACATAAAATGTACGGCTGGTGACTGGAAGTTGCAGGTTGGGCTTAATTGTGTTGATTTTGCATGCAGGGTCTGATTACTCACCTCACCTTTCTCCCCGCTGGGACAGAGTTTGTTTTCTTCTGAGGAAAGGACTCTGCAATGGTGGTGCCTCTGTGTGAAAGTCAGGCACTGGGACTGATTTTTCACAGGAGGTTAACTAGGACCAAGTACCCAGAATCTACTCAAATTTATCAACTCCTCTGGCTTCTCTGAAAATTGAAAATCTAGTAGATGAGATAGGTTTTCTGTCACACCAAATTGTCCAGAACTTGGGCTAACTACAGAGAGTTTATTACAGAGTATCACAAAGAAAAAACATTTAGTATTATCCCTCAAGTGGCCAAGTTACCATCTTAGCTTAACAGTATAGGCTGGAATTTGAATCCTAACTCTTACACCAGCCTTAGTGAGGCAGAACTGATCCTGGCAGTATTTTGGCAATATTCATTGCATTAGACTTGGAGAGAAAGAGTTTTAAAAAATATTCAAATTTATCATCTGGAAAAAACAGTGATATGAAAAAGGCCTTATTTTCTCATAAAAATTTAGTTCCCCTCTCTCTGCAGTTCTTGTCACAACGATTAATTACAAGTTAAACAAGATGAAGTTTCTGAATAAGATCCATCCTGGTGATGTAAGACATGCAGGACAAAAAGGCTGAGCAGGCTAAAACACATTGTTTATGTATATACAATGTTTGTATATTCATTTTTGGTATAGAAATTGTTTCTGTATATTGTTTGTTATGCTAAAATACAGTGTAATAAGGGTAGAACTCAGCTAAAAACCAGTAGTTTTCCTAACAAGATAAAACTGCAGCTACTCAAAATTTCCATAACAGAAAAAAATTGTGACAAAAGAATTTTTCCCCTTGTAACTCATGCTTCATATTCATATTTCCAAACTGCTACTTATTTCCTAGCATTCCATAATGAATGCTGTTTGTATTTTCAATAACTTGGTTCAGAGAAATACATTTTTTCCTACCAACATTGGTTATTTCTGACAACCAAAACATCACAAAATTGCAAATGTAGGTTTTTGATCAGGCTAGTTTTCCATCCCAAATATGCAGTTTCTTCTAATGAATGCATACTTCGAGAATGCTTCAAAGGAAATGATTCAATCTCACATGATCTAAAAGGATTTACAGAATGACTTTATGCTGCATACTATGTATTTGTGTACTTCAGAAATCAAACTATTTAGGCATGAGTTTTAATAAGATTCACAATTGCTGCAGATTAGAAGAAAAAATTACCTGTCAGAGAATGACATTTACAAGCTTTGTAGAACTACTGCTGATGCCTGAACTCCCTTCTCTGGACTGTTTAGACTAGTACCAGTGAAGAAGCAAACAGCAATTCTTTCAACAGCCAAACTCTTCCTGACTTCTGCAACATAAGGAACCCATAATGTCAGAGAAATAAAAGTGTAAGAAGGTAGAAAGAGGGCAAGTCACTTGGAGAAATGGGCAAAATTATGGAACAGAAAACACACTCCGTTTGGCCAGCAGCAATCCAACCAGTTATGCAACTACTCCAAGGTTACTGAAGTATTTACTCTTCACTCGTGAGGAAACGCAGATTTACAGATGTAAGTTGTGCATGACATCAGACCTAAAGGAGACAGAGCAATGAACATACAACTGAGGTGGATCCACTTCTTAAGCAGCCACACACGCAGCTAGACAAATCCCCAATGACTAAGTTTTTCTTTTTTCCACATTTGCGAACTAATAAAAGCTGTAAGTAGTAAATACAATCAGGATTTGTCACTCCCTGGAGGACGCTGGGTCCCTAAAGGCAATAAATGCAGAGGTAAGCAGAAGATAAAATACAGCAATTTAACTTGTTTTTTACAACTTCACACTTCCTGAATGGGCAATATAGGTGTGTTTTACAACCCCATTCCAAGAAAATAACTTGACTGGAAATTCGTTACCCTACACACCAGCAGGATTAATTTGAGGTTCATTATGTGTTATGCTGAAGTGAGATTGTGCAAACAGTCTTTATGATTTGGTGACAATGTTGTAGTCACGCTAGGAACTGGGAGTATAACAGCAGCCAGGTGAACTACCAGAAGCCCAGGCATGTTTGTTATACAGGTCTGTAGCACATGTGCAGAAATTCATCTGCATATGCTTTTGTTGCTTCACTAAATGGAAGTATCAAAAGCTCAGATTTCAGATAATCTACCCACCATGGAAATTTATTTGTTTGAAGACCCATCAGCAATCTATAAAATGATATAGTATTTTTACCAATGTTTTACTTCTTTGAAAGTACTGAATAATTCAGATACTTGAAAATGCTATGTACAGTGTATTACATTGCATTTATGTACCTGTAACAACTCATGAGTAAAGAAATCCAGAGATGATCCAGATGATGAATGATACCTGGATGATTTCCCAAGAGGCTATTCTAATAATTAATTCAGTTACTGTTGTAACAACAAACAAACTCTCCTTCCACTCCCCAGTATCTTACTTGCAAAGGGTAGAGGGTGGAAAGAAATCTGTCCATGAGATAAATATGGAGAAACATTATGCTATTTTTACAGTCAGAACACCACCATCCTTTATATTTCTAGGGTGAAGCTATGGTATTTTTATTGTCTAAATACTTCCAGTGGAAGAGAATTAACAGTATCATGGTTGGTAAAGGCTAGTTATAGCAATTTATTGAAAAAAATACACACCTCATTATGTAGCCAGTCTAACAGTCCTGTGAAACAGTGACACAGAGAGTCACTTTGGCAATGTGTGTCTTGGACACTAAAATAATCTATTTCAGGTTAAGAGTTTGATTTTTTGAAATGTCTTCCAAGGGAAACCTAATTTTAGTCTGTCAAAGTGTATGAGCTTTCATGAAGGGAGGAACTCAGTCATGAAAAGAGTGATATAGCAACAGTGATTCAGAAATAATGGGCAGTAACAGTAATTCAGAAATAATCTCTTCTTTATGTGGCTTCTCTTTTGAGATACCTTATCTTCAAAATGGTTATAGCATGAAGAAAGAAATGACCTTGGCATATCTTAAGGTCTCTTTTCAATGTTCCAGCATTGACAGCAGATTGTCTAATACACTTCTGACAGTATTGTCACCCTGTGGTGAAGAGACAGGAGTTTGTTCCATAAATACACACAATTGCAATGCATTTGTCATCTTTGTCCAGGAGTACAAATCCGAGTGCAGACAGCAGCTGTGTGACTTAGTCCTTCTCCTTTTTTGTTTCGCTTTTTGTCTTCAAGACGGTTTCCTTATGTCCAGGAGCTTTCACAGTGCTTCTGGTTCAGCATTCTCTATGGGACACAGGAGCTTTTGATCAACAGAGAAAAGTTGAAAAAGGCTTTTATTTTCATTCTAAGTCCTTAATCTTCATCACTTGAAGGACAATGAGCTGCATAATCAAAACTAGGAAACCTGATGGGCAGTTCTCCCCATTTCTTAAAAATTTGCTTTGTTGTTTTCTTGTCTGCAAACACAACCACAAAATTTCTAATCTTTAGACAAGGCAGGTCAAGACCTCGGTGAACCATCATATTTCCCCAAGCCTGCAAGTAGAAGGAAGTTACATTTCAGATAAAGTACAACAAGATCATTAGAAATAAATACAGACAACAAGAACAATATGAAAATAAGATGTTCCTCACTTGTCCACAGTCTTTGCATATAATTTCCCCATTTGTCTGGTAATCAGCACACTTATCTTGCAGTGTTTTATTTTCTCTTGTATGATAAAGACTTCTGAAAAACAGACAGCATCCATCAAAATTCCATACAGTCATTCCATGCTACATACAGACATATATAAACAGTGACTAATATTGCTGAAATCAGATATAAGACCTAAAAAGCCATAGTCTCTCTGACTGTTGATGCATGGAGGAGTTTAAATGCAAGGTCATGCTTGGTGATGCTCCTAAGTCATCATGAAATACACATGTACTCCATATCCCTCTTCACTGAATTTCAGGAGCTGCATCCTCCCTCACATATCATAAAGTGGGAGCAGCAGGCTCTGGTTCTAATAACAGACAGATCTAGCTTGTTTTTTTCAGGTGCCATGGAATTGTCAAAGAAATAATTCTTGAAAAGTAAAGGTTTCCTTTTTTATTCCCTGTAGTTCAACCCCAGCCCTTAACAGAATCATTTGGTCCTGACTAGTCAGACCTGTAAAGTATTTATACATTCATGCATAATTTATTTGGGAGTTCTTGATTCTGACGGTTACTATTAGCCTGTGCAGAGTGGAATACATATCATACTACATAGTATATGGCCTAGTTAATATTACCACAGAAAGTGCATCTTTTTTTTTGAATTCTTAAACTCAATTCACCTTGAAAACGTTTTGTTGAATCTCCTTGACTGCAAACTCCATAGAGCCTAGGACCCAACAATATTGGAATAATCTATTTTTTTCTCACAGGGCCTAGAGGGTTACAGGCCTTGTTACAGCCTCGATGAAAAGAAAATCTGTTTCTGACTGAAAGAGATAAAGAAGTTCATAAACACTTACTGGAAATCTTTTTTCACACTGACATGATGCATGTCTTCAATAACTTGTATGTCTTCCCCAGAACATATTGGCTTGTAGCAATTTTTGCATAAGAATTTTATTAGTGAAGGATTTTTCTTGTATGTCTTGTGCTGATCTCTCTTTGCCTTCATTTGTTTTTCCACTATACTTTGTAACTGGAAACTCTGAATCTAGAAACAGATCAGTAAGAGCACTGTGACATTCTGCTAGAATGACAATAATAGTTTTCTTTGTCAGTTATTTTACTGAGTTCACTGTCAACATGACTTCTAGTCAATTTTCCCTTGCTGGTATGTTTCTTCCTTACCAATAGAAAAACAGAGTTTTCTAAAGGACAAGAAAACAGATTACAAACCAAATATTGGCAAAAGAATTCAAAGCCATATGTAGTAACTAGTATTATTTTAAGTTTTCCTCCAGTAAGTAAATTTCAAATAGAAAGTATTTCATACAATATAAATCAGCTTTCTTTTAAGGAAATGTGCAGAGCTGCAGTGAATACCTTATTTAAATATTCTTCCTGTGGCATCTTCTGGACACGCTGAATGGCCTTATACATCATTTTCTCACGAAAAATATTAACATCTTCTCGTTCAACAGCCCCTGAGCCACTTGAAGCCACAAGAGCATAGGTGCTTTCATCAGCTCGAGCTCTACCACGAGCCTACAATTCTCAAGGAATACAAAAATAAACACCACAGTACTCTCTATTATATCACACAACATTTTTTCCTACTTTTGTAAAGGAAGACATTCACTATTTCATATGCACTATCCCCAAAGAGCAATTTTTTCCATTTTAACTCAGACAGATAAAGAATCAGTGAATAATAAATACTATTTCTGCAGTATCATCCACGATACCTGTGAGAACTGCTCACGAGATTTGTGATTAACATGTTTTACAATGCTGAAACTATATTTTGTTGCAAAAATATAAGTATGCATTTAAATATTAAATATATAAATATTTGTGTTGACAAGTGAAATGAGAACATGTATCAAACTGGTATTCTGATATGTGATAATCTCTCTTTAACTGATGGTGGTATGGTGTCCATACACTGGTGGTAAAAATGCCTCTCATACCAACTGGTCTGATGACCATATTCTTGTAGCTTTTTTATTAAAAGAGCTTAACGTTTGTGTAGAACTTTGAACAGATGCTACACCATTACAGAGAAAGGCAAATTTTATATTGCATACGGACTGAGGATGGCAATTGGAAATGAACCTTGTTGCGAGAACATTTTCTCTTTTAGCATTCAATTATTTAAAAATTATTTCCAAATGTCAGGCACATGATTCACAATTTGCCCATTGCAAAAAAAAAAAAAAGCACTATTAAAATGAGTAATGTATGAAGAAAACTCATACCTGCACCATAGCAATTTCATTGGTGACGAGGCCATAGCGAATTACGATGTTACACTCTTTGATGTCCAGGCCTTCCTCAGCTACAGTAGTAGCAATTAGTAAATTTACATTTCCACATCGAAATTTATCAATAACTTCCCTTTGCTCATTCTGTAAATTGAAATAATTGAATTAATTTTCAGTATTAGTTTCTGTTAGCAGTTTCTTCTAATTAACGAGTTTCAGGAATTACAGTCCCATCATTTCTGAGCTGAGTTCCAAACAACAAGTGGCTTTAACAATTGCATTTAAGCATCTTGCAAAAGAAGGAGTTCCAGTTGAATATAACAGGGGTTCAGCATCGTATTTTGAGGGAGGAGGGGGCAGAGGCCAATTCTTTTATGGTAACTGAGCTTGGAACTTTGTAGCCTATTTCACAGGTACTAGGAGATTTGATAATATAGATTTATTGTTTTCAAATTCTTTAAGTACTTATTCATAAGACAGGATTTCTAGTACTTCAGTAATTTCCAATTAAAATGTAGACTTCCAGCTCTAGTTATAAAGTTCCAATGTAAAATTCCCCATAATAAATGGAGACCGTAATTCTGGGTAGCACCAAAAAGAAAAACAATGATACACTTAGAAAAGATCTAACTCATAGACTTCTGAATCAACTGGGTGTTTGTCACCAGTTTGAGCTGAGGAACAGAAACTTCCTATTAGCTATGTTCAGTTTCAAAATGCAGAACCTATTGTTTTGTTTGTGCAATAGGTCACAGAAATTAAATTTCAAATTTGATATAACTTAAGCAACTTTTGGAGAGAATTTTTTGAGATAATTTTTTTCCTTGAAACTCAATGCAGCAGAAGAAAACAGACTCTGCCCAGCAGCAAAACCCCATTTTTGCTTAAATGCTGATATGGGCAGTAAAGAGCAGAACAGAAGAGATGCGAAGTACTTTGGTTTGAAAATGTTTTAATTGCAAGTATAAATCACCAGAGAGATGTGGTGTATGAAATCAATGTAATGGTACAAGACAGACACAATTGAGTGATCAATTGTGATATTTTCAGTAGGAATTTTGGCAAGTTTTCTTTCAATGGTTATGCATCAGTGTGAAGCATGCATATAAATTGGTGTAATTTGATTTAAGCAACGATATTACAAAAAAGACAGGCATAATCAACTTTGTAGTTTTATTTTTCAACTCAGCAGCTAAAACATACCATGCATTGCTGTTGTCCTGATAAGTATAAACTCATTTAACAATTGCATTTTTGCTCTTCCAATTTTGTTTATTTTTGCTTCCCATGCCTTGCTACAACTTGGGTCCCTTTTGACTGTACACTACTCTAGGCAATGGATGCTGGCTACTCCTATTGCCATAGATCCAAAAAAAAAGCTAGTTACTTGTGGAAATAAAATTATTCCAACATTATTATTGACCTATCTTTAAGAAGATAAATTGCTGGCAGGTATGATACCTGAACTCCAGGCTGAACTTTAGTTCACAGCCTAGTACTAAAACAAGCTGTTTTCCAAAATCATGTACCAGAGGTAATGTTGACATGCATGGTTCTGTACCTGAGTCATGGGCTTCATTTCACTCTTATGTCCAGAGCCGATAAGATAATGGGCCCTAATTCCCACTTCTTCAAATTTTGGGTTGTCCTTAATCCACTGGAATAGAGCAAAAGCACTTAGACGAGTCTTTGTGAAAATGATTCCTCGAGGTTCCTCAGTCTTTGTGAACTCCTCCATTAAAGTATTTCTCAACTTTATTAATTTCTCATTTTCATTTTCTGGCTTTTTAGTCAACTCTTTCAGCTGTTTCTTTTTTGCTTTAAAAAGAACAAATGTAAATTAAGAAAATATAACCATGTAAAATAACAGTCTGAAAAAAAATAAACCCCAAAACCCACAAAGCAAAGAGCAACCTTCTATATAATTCTCTCAGCATGGCTAATTCACATTCATTCACATTTGAAGAGCTGTGGCACACCAGTTATTTTTGAAGTTAGTTTATAGTCACTAAAAACACACTAATCAACCAAATAAATCACCATTATCATACACTTCACCTATATTTCATGGTGAGAATAAGCCAAAGGAAAAAACCTGCCTATACACACAAAGTTGGTACAGTCAAATGCACTGTAATAAAGAGCTGAATCACAGCTTGTAATATTTAAAAAACTATTTTAAAATCATGGAAAAAAAGTCTTACATGTAGAAACAGATTAATATGCACAGTCTTGGAGCTGGTCATGTTTTCATAAATTTAGACATAAGTTGTCCTTGCGACATGAATTAAAGTAGAAATCCTCACGAGAAACGTGCAGTACAGTAGACACTGTATGGGCATGTTGTTAGAGATATTGCACCTCCAAGACATTTCAATGCACTCAGTGAACTGTCACATGAATGACCCTCTTCAACTGGCTTTATTGACCATAAAGAAGGAGGATCCCTCATGTGTTTTAAATTTTTAAAAAACTTGTAATATTTAAAAAACCTATGTCATTATCCGATGATTATGTAAACACAAGAACACTCCAAGGCAGTCCAAGTACACTCTGATGTCACAACCCTGTGCAGACTATTGCAGTGTACCTAATCCAAGGCAATCATACTCAATGTACCACAAACTGCTACTCCACCTAGACAATGGGTTTATGACTAGTCTTAATTATATTTTAGAATGTAATCAAACATAGAAACTCATACAAAAAGTAGATAAACGTAGCAAACTCCCACAATTTTCCTCAAACTCCCACCTTGTTAAACCTACGCTAAGGGCCCCAGGGGGTTTATCATCCAGAGATGAATTCTGCTCTTAAGGCTGAGAAATTTTAGATTTTCTTCTATTACTCCTAGCACTTTCAGTGTTAAAATCCCAAAAAAATGGAATTTATCTCTCATTGACAGGTTCGTTGAACTTCATTTACCTACAGAAATAAAAGTAACCAGAAATTATAATAATGAAACTATGTTTAATTTTTAGTTGGTTTAAATTTTTGGTTCTCAGCAACAGCTCACTACTGCAAATCTAAATAAGGGGGAATAGACATTTATGAAGAGTCATTAAAATCATGCTGACATTATCTAACCTATAGTTTTATTTTTTTTTTTTTTCATTTCTTGAATTTCTCAATGATAAAATTTGAAAAATTTGTAGTTCATTGGATACATGAAGCTGGGTCACACTTTGCAGTATAATCTGTTTTTGTTTGTACCACTCAAGAGAATGGGTGATGGGAGCAAACCTATCTAGCTCATTCTCAGCAAAGGCAGTAAAGGAAAAAAAGCGAGTAAAAAAGTTTCATGAATGAATGCTAATTCCAAGGTGACTGATCTGAAAAAAAAAAAGCTACTAACTTTGGTCTTTGCAGTTTAATCTTTTGTTTAATTCTCTAACTAAATGTTCTTTACCTGAAACTAACTCATAGTCAGCACTCTCCTTTCTTAGTATATAGACAAACAAACTTTGGCAGAAAGGGTTAGTTAAGAACTCATAATTTCATTACTTTTGTATTCCATTTGCTCAGCCTTTTGTCCCCCAGGAGTGTCTACTGAAATACACATTTTATGTATCTGTTAAAAGTGTCCTCAGGGACACCTCACTGGATCAAAGCAGAGAACAGCTTTTACTTACTGGCAGCAAAAAAAAAAAGGTGCCTTTAGGTGGGAGCTGAAGAACCATTATTACATATTATGACATGATCACACTATGATGTTGTGTAATGCATTCAAAACTGTCTGAACTGGGATATCAAGTGACTGTGATAATAAACAGCACAGCAACCTCTAGGATGTAATAATTAATGGGCCCATGCAAACCATGTTAGTGCACAATGATGGATTTCAAATATTACATATCCCAATGTATTTCAAACTCACCATGAAATAAACCTATTAGAAATTCATCTGTTTCATCCTGTTTTGATACTGCTGGTTCATCATCATCATCACTGCTTACTGTCTTCTTACTTTTCTCCTCTTTATAAAAGTTATTTAGGTGATTGTAGGCATCCACCATTCGGATGGTGTCATTTATCTGGAGAGCATCATTGTATTTCTTCAAGTGCTCTGCACAGACACGCTCCTTGCGTTTTTCTTCTTTTGCAGCTAGAAGGGAACAAAAATACAAATATTTTTCTATATTTTAAGAAAATTAGGCAGCAAAAATCCCCAAAAAAGTCTTAGTATAGAATGACCCAAAGAAATCCCAATCTGGGGTATATTTGCTATGCAGTTACCTCTTCTCTCTTCTCTGATCACCCACTGTTCATATGTCTGAGTTCCAAACTCAGACTTTGGATGCAGCTGGCAATAGTTTTGTATTTCTGTCATTATCTCAGTAATTCTCTCTTTAAATGGATCCTAGAAATAAATTGATCAGGCAAAGTAAGTATCTTCTGGCAACAAAAACATTGGCTAGTACCACAATGAGTAATTTTTAAAAATTAAACCTTAAATTAATAAAATAAGGCTGTTAAGTATGTTTAATGTTATGGAAATATACAGTTCAGAAAATTATAAAAATTATACTGTGAAATAGCACTTTTTTTAAAAAAAATAGAATATAATCATCACTTCAATACAAATATTTTAGCTTTAAAAGGCCTTTTGACCAGATAACTCAAAATATAACTGACATAAGTAAAAGTGTACTTCTATCTGACTTTACTGATACTTTTTGAAACAGAGGAGAGCAACAATATTTAAATTAGCACTCTGGATCATCAAAAGTCTATAGAAAAAGAACATTATGCAAAAGTTTTTGATACCATACATGACATTGTTAAAGGTCAATATAACCTTACTACTGATTTTTTCGTAAAAAAACATACCATTTTTTTGTCATCTGCAATCACAGTCTTCTTAGACGGTTCCTTCACCTGATTCTTTAGCTGGGAGGCATTCTCTTCAACAGTCATAATTCTACTTGCATCAAGATTGGCACAGATCTGGGAGAAAACAAAACGTTATTTCTTTAATATTGAATGAGTTATTTCACATGAGAACTGAATTAATGCAACAGAGCTTCTTATTTAGATATTGAGGTTCATATAACTTGACTTTTTTCCCCCCAAAATTGGATAAAGGCAATATCAGCACAAGAAAGTCCAAGTCTTTGAAAAACATTTGAGATAAACCGCACAGTTACTATTTAGGCCAGAAGTGATCCTTGCATACAGGGAAAAAAATTGTTGATCAGGATGCAAACCAAGTATTTTGAGAAGGAAAATATAACATCAGTACTTTGGACAAATATATTTTGGAGCACAAAATAAATAAAAATAATGGTGAAATAGAAAAAAAAATAAGTATTAGAGATTCATTATGAAAGTAAGAGCTGTTATGAGAGTAAAGAATAATTTGAGATAACCTTTCTTGGAAGACATAGAGAAAATTTCTGTGCTAAGTGCACAACTGAACTGGACTTTTCTGCTTTTGACCTCTTCCAAGGAGAAAATATGTACATGTCATTAAATAATAAGGGAAACTACAACACTATTCTGAGCAGAGAAAACAGTAAAGGAAGACTGCCATGTGATCTTTTTAATGTCTTCAGGGGTAGCTGTATATTTCAGCTTGCATATTCAGATTACAGATTCAGATCAATCTTCAGATACAAACCCCAGACTCCTATCACTAGGAATTCAAAACTGATGAAAAGGAATTTTCTGCTTTTTTCATTGCTACCAAGTTTTTGTGTCAAAATTCTTTGCAATTCTGTCTACTTCAATGTTTTACAACATAAAACATTCTTGCAGGCCTCATTTATTCAATATCACATTCTGTTCTGGTGCAATTTATTAGTGAGGAGTTTTCACTGTAGTACTGTGCTGAATTCTACTTTTCTATTACTAATGCAAAACCATTTAATTTCAAGTACAATATAATTTCTTAAAGTGTAGAATTTAACAGACTATCTTTAATCAGGTGTTCATCCAACCTTAATGAGTAACTCTAACTGAAAAAACAAAACACATTTGTATGCTACCTGTATCTCACAAGTGGTTTCTGCTTTAAGTATTCAACGTTGTTTCTCATTATCTTGGACTCACAAAAATGCTCAGCTTAGTCACTCCAGAAATACAGATATAAAGCACATTGTGTCTCTAGTGTTTAGGGATACACAGTAAATTATAAGCCATCAATGGAACTATAAGACTTTAAGGAACCATAAAGCCATACTACATTGTGGATTTCTTGCCTCTGATCTTGATCTCTTTTACAAGTGAAGCAATCATTTAACTTCCCTTTTCATTAACTCTACTCTTCTTGTAAAGTAGCCTTTATTTGTACGTGGATTTCCATGCATTATTTTTTAAAGGGTCAATTTAATGGTCATGAGCTGAACTTCCATGTACACAAGAAAAAAAAAACCTCAGATTGTCTATTTGGAGCCTAAAACTGTCTTTAAAAGTTTTACTTCAACAAGACACTATGCCTTTGATGGTTTGTAAGTGTTACAGCTATTTACTTTCAGAATATGCTCTTCAGCTTTCGAGTAGGATGTTGCACCTCCGACACCAGGTGAGGCTGTAAGTCCCAGAATCTGAGGCTGTGGGATCAGTGGTTTGTTTTCTTTTGCCAACTTCCTGTTCTTCATCTTTTCTTTTAAGTAACGTCGCATTATATTGTTGTAGACACCTTCCTTTTGAGTGTGATGACACTCATCGATAATGATGAGGGAAAAATCTGGAAAAAAAAAAGACTCCTAAAGTGAAAAATTTTATTTCAAATGCAGAATTTGTGTGACTAAATCTTATAACAGGTAAGGATGGTGTTGAAAAGAACCCATCAGTTTGTCTGAGAACTAATCTACTAAGAAATTGAAGTGTTGGAGGAAGAAGGGGACGGATGCTGAATATATTTAATGGACTTTGGAACCTTTGCTGCAGTCCTGATGTGCCAAGTAGTTTTACATTTCATGTAATGGAAAAAAAAGACTTTCTATTTTTGCAAAAAACATCTAATGATATAAAGAATTTCAGAGAAATATTTTTCATATCTTACCAGTGGTAAGAACGCACCATAGTTGAACTCAATACTATCTTTTATATCCATAACTGTGTCTGACAAACTACATATTCTTTGCTTTTGAAAAGATACATAACTTGTTAGAAACCTTTCAGACATTCTTGAAAGGCTTGTTATGGTCAAAATATGCTTCCATTTTGTAGCAACACAAATATTTCCTCCCTATTAGTGTCCAATTAAAAGATTTATATTACTTTATGGATGTGTTATTGGAAAGAACAAACAGATTAGTGGCAGCACTACCACTCATCTCTCTTCAGTAGCGGAGGAAACTGATGGAAAATCAGACAGGTATTGTGTGCTTTTTGTCACAATATATTTACATGGAAACAATATACTATACAACAAGGAAAAATAAAATTATTTTTTGTTTCAAATTTCTCAAAAAATATAGAAAACATATCTTTAATCTATCTGCATGTGCAACTGGTGACATATATTTCAAGGTTCTGAGCTGAAAGATTCATCATTTTTCTATTTCTCTAACAGCAAAACTGTTTTATGGAGCTCCAGGTCCTTCTGTAGCTGGCCAGTAACTCACTAATTCAACATTGTTTCCAACAATTTAAAGAAAGTTTGCGGAAATGACTGTAAAGATCACTGAGAAGGATCAGGGTTAAACTCTTATATCTATTTTTTTTATGTGGACAATTTCCATGGTCTTGTTTACACATTCATGTGCAAACATATTGATGTGCTCAAATTGTTGCTTCACTACAAGTCAGTTTTCAACAAATGGCAGCAGAATGTGGAAATTAGCAGAGTTAAATCAGCCTCAGCTGGTGCTGAAGAACCTAAAGAAA
This sequence comes from Polioptila caerulea, assembly GCA_013397295.1. Lineage (NCBI taxonomy): Eukaryota > Metazoa > Chordata > Aves > Passeriformes > Certhiidae > Polioptila > Polioptila caerulea. The sequence goes on from VYXF01000461.1 coordinate 772,381, forward strand.
GATGGAGACTAAACAAGGGAAGTTATATTTAAAGGCTGTATCTCCTAGCACTTCTGCTAGGAAAGTAAGCCAGTGCTCCATGTCACTGGGGAAAGCTGATAGCTTCACAGTGGTTCAGGAAGACAGTTAGGACAGGAGTGATGTAGTTTCAAATCTAAATTCTTAATAATTTCCTAGATTTCTACATATTGCAGTGCTGGCAGTTTCTCAATTCTACCAACATGAACTCATTCCCTTTGATTTTGACCATCATCTCCATCATGCATATTCCTACAACTACTTGTGTAGAAACTAACATAGCAGAAGGGATGTGTTTCTCCTACTAAGGAAGTGATACACAGCTTTTACAAAGTCCAAGTCTCATCAGCCCTTGGTAAAGAGTAAATATTTGAGACAATTAAGAGAGTCCCCTCCATTTCACTGAGGCTGGAATTCCATGTTACATGTAATGCAGACCTCTGTGGAAACAGATGAGAAATGTATGCACAGAAATCTGGAAAATAAATTGTAACTAATTAGGATGATTTATAAAGGCTGTGAGTTAACCAAGTCACAGCCACAGAAATGGAGCTGGCTGTGTTCATGCTTGCTTGGCTTTGGTCCAGCTGAACTTATGAGTACAGGTGTAAAAGCATGGAAAAAAAGAAACGAGGCGCAGGGCTGCTGAGTTCTGGAAAAAATGTAGCTCCTTATGAAGGAAACTTTGCAAAGCATGAAACCCATTCAACTCACTTTATTACACAATCTGGCTGGGACTCAGCTCAATTCTAAACAAGCCAGCAGTTCCAGTAGAAATGTTCAGATGCATCCATACAGCATTCCAAAATGATTCAGACCATTTAGTTTATTAAGTTAGATGCAGTGGAGGGGAAATAAGTATAAGAAAATGCTGGTACTCTCTCTGCCTAGGTTAATAACAAGGCATTCTGAAGGAGGGAATGGAATTCTGAGGTACTCAAGGGGCTCTGCAGGAGTTTGGATCATGCAGTACCCCAGCCAGCACTAGGCACTGACAGACCGACCCCTCAGATTTCTCTGCTGTCTCTGTGACACCCAGACCAATTCTTTTACTTCAGGGCCATTATTTTGAATATCACAGCTCGCCCCTACATCCTGCACCATCTGAAAAGGAGTTGATTGCAGGCAAATAGAAGGAGAAGTTAACATCTCACAGAGGAAGGCCACAGCCCAGGCCCTGGAGTTGACATAATGGGCTGTCCTATTTGTACCTCACTGACAGAAAATACCACTTCCTTTCTGATGTCCCAGAGATACCTGCCACTTTAGCATTCTAGGAAAACAATCTTGCCTTCTTTATCTTTTGCATTCTTCAACTTCCTTCATCTGTTGAGCTCAGAGAGACAGTTATAAGCCATCATATCACTGTATATTAACAAAACTACAAGAGTTTAAAGAATGTAACTTTTACAACAGATTGGCTTTTATCTTCTGTTCCATTGTATTTTTCAAATTACCAAGTGCATTTGAGTTTTGATACTTTTTTTCTCATCCTGTATATGGCTCCTATGTGATACAACTCAATGCTCTACCAAGCTTGGAAAGTGGAACCAGTACAATTGCATTTGCACAAAGTTGTGCTCAAGAATTTATTTAGATAAAATAGGAACCATAACAAATATTTAGTACAAATGGACTATAGAGTCTAATTTTGGTTTGCATACTTATTAATTAAGATCTGATTTTGACTACAGCTTGCATTTATAAAATGAGTAAACTGAAAAAAAAAACCCCTACTGAATGTGGCACATTTTTACTCTGCAATTTTCCAGAATAGAGACATACTTCTATACCCTCTGCAAAAATTTCAGAATTAAAAACTTACCTGATAAGTGGACAGCTTCTTCATCTTCCTTGGATGCATTTAACAGTGAATTCTCAAGGATCTGTGCTGTACTGATGATGACATCATTTCTTTTGATAACTTCAGGAAATGAGATTTTCAGCTGAGAATCACCACTTAAACCAGTAACCTGATACCAACGCTTCAGGAACGGACTAAACTCTTTTTGTACATGCTGTTCTACCAATGGAACCTAAACAAAAGTTTTCAAAGAATTAAAAACATATTAAACATAGGATTTAAAATACATGCCTGTTTGCCACAAATGTTGTTAAGTGAACAAAAGAAAATTAGGCAGCAAAAATCTCCAAACCAATTTCTCCCCTGCAACTTCTGTGAAACCTTTTTGTCCCAAGGACTTTGGCTTAACTGTGCCTTTGAAAGAATGAGCAAACCATGCATGCTCTGGCTACTTAACAGAACTTGTAATGTGCTTTCACATTTCTCCTTGTAAGAGGATATGGATACTGTTTACAATTTTAATAACGGTCTTAAATTTATTTCTATATTTTAATATTAAAATAGAAGATTAATTTATATGTGCTAAATTTAATGGCAAAAATTACAGCAATTACCAGAAAATCTGACAAAACATTCCTTAACTACCATGAGACTCATTAGATGGCCTTCATTAACAAATTGAAACACAGAATGTGAAAAACATTCCTATTTTAAAAAATTCATTACCAAATGAAATTGTACTTTTTCTAATGATGTGGTCGTTACAACACATCTAAATTTGCACTTGCACTGGGGTACGCTGCCATTAATTTGTGCTTGCACCAGGCTGATGGTGCAATTGAGATGATAGTCTGGATCTGTATGTCTTTAAACACAGTACACTTGGAGAAGCTGAGAACGTGTTTATATTCATTTTACGGTGTCTGTATTAACAATGCATGATGTTTGAAAAGTAATATTCTTTAAAATATGGACAAACTTACCTTATTAACAAGTACTATGACTTTCCCAGGCTGTGATGATCTTTTCCTCTTATCCAAGTGATCTTTGGTAATGTAAACAGCCACTCTGGTTTTACCGCTCCCTGTAGGGAGACATATTATAATATTCTCCCCATTCAGTGCTGGCTGTGCAACTTCCATTTGGTAATCCCTCAGGGTCAGATCTGGCTCAGGTGAGGCTCTCCTCTCCATTTCATCTTCATCTAAGGGTACAATGAAATACAAGTTTCAAACAGCAGGCACAGAACATGTATCAGAAGAGTGAAAAAAAATGTCAAAGGGAAAAATATTAATTTACTATCAGAAGCATCTTCTGAATAAATAGAAACAGCACACTAGCATAGACAATATTGCTCTGAGGATCTCTGCAACTCTGGATCAGAACTGCTTCCACCCAGTCACAACTCAGGGCAGGTGGAATAAGCCACAGTACAGCTTCACCCACCCATGTTGAAATGACTGCTACTAGGTATAAATTCAGATGATACAGTTCAGTAGCACTGGGACCAACAAAGGTTGTGTTTGGAGCTGCAGTATTTATAACCTAGCCAAGCTTCTGCGACGTTCTCCTTAATCAATACTGAAATTTATTTGGTTACAAGGGAGCTACCCTTTTAAACACTTCCCAGAGAATGAAAAATGGAGCCATAGAAAGAAAAAAAGATACGAAACACTTAAAAATGGTCAAGGGAGTTATAAAGACCAAATAGATAAGAAAATTCAATTGCCCATACAAGATGGAGCTAACTGCAGAATGTATCACACCCACTCATGGTAGATTATGTTGCTTCTTAGCTTGACTCATACATAATGCAATTGGATGTTCATTAAAAAACCAAATACATTTGACACCTAAGGCCAAAGCCTTCCATCTTTTATTGGAAATGCAATGGCAGAGTTTAGATCTATGGTTCACAGAAGAAACAAACAATGTTCTAAATGAAAAAGTGAAAAAGAAAATACTGTTGGATTATTTTGAGGAGTAAGAAAAGCATATCAAGTCTCTTGAGTTTACATATACTTAGGGAGTCAGAACTTACATATATATATCTTAATATCAGAAGGATTTGTTTCAATTGAGTTTTATGGGGTTTTTTCCTACAAATAATTTTAGATCATTCTTCAGTTATTAACTGCCCTCAGTGAAGAAAATGCACAAATTCATTCTACTAGACTAGAAATGAGGGGAAAAAACCCCTAGTTTTGTTTCCTGATGATATCATTCAATGCAGAATCATGAGGATTTTATTAGCACTGATACATTACACACAAAGTAAGTATATTTTTCTAGTATTCCTGATTCCATTAAATAAAATTAAACTAACAGAAAGTAATGAAGCTTGATAAAACACTGCTGATGGAAACATCTGAATGCCATTCTAAAGTGTTTTTTGCTTGTTTTGCCTTTTAGTGTGAGTGCAGTGCTACCTGGACACAGGGACATTTGCACCAGAGAGTACTTGCAGTTACTTATCTGACTTCTACTACTCTCTCTTGAGGAAGAACACTGTTTGCTTTCTGGTTGGCTAAATTCAATAGCTCAATCATATTGAAACTAGCACTTTATCACCCATCTGTTTGGTTAAATTTCAGTTCCTTAACATCCTCAATTAACAGTCCAGGCCTGAAAAATATTTAACTTAGCTCTCTCCTAGCTTCTTCAGCCCTTGTTTAGATAAAGGCTAATACAGGAATCTTTTCACAGATTAAAGAATTAAATAATTAAAGATTTTTCATCATGCTCAGTATAACATTAGGGAAGTTGTCTGCCATCATACAAGGCTCATGTGAATTGCTGCTCCGGGCTAAAAGAAACATGATAATTATTCTATTGTCCTAACTACACGATTTTATAAAATGTGAAATGAACCTTGCACATAAAAATGCAGCTGAGTCCACATGATTCTTTGCATTAAAATCCAAATCATGTCAGTGTATAATGACACCATCCAAACATCTTTGTTAATACAACTGCCTACTGCAAAATTTCAAATTATAAAATCCATTAACAGTGCATCTGCATCTTCTTAGCATTTTTTTCACATTATTGCTCTCACTGAGTTTACTAGACATGAATAAAAAGCATGGATTTTTAACTAGTTGTTTCTAAAAGCCACATATACCGAACATACAACAAGTAAACGCTGTGAAAAAATCTGTTCTCCATTCTTCACAAAACTGTACTGTTGGGGTTTTTTTCTGTATGACTGGACACAGGAAATGTCCAGTTTGCTTACTGAGAGACACTTCAGGAATCTTAAAGGAATCTTACATACACACATGCTGCCAAATGCCAGGGGTCTGGCTCAGCCTGACCGACTGATACCACGGGCCTGCCTGTCCACAGAACAGAGAAGTTCCTGTGCCCGACATGTCATGTGACCAAGTGAGTAAAAAAAAAAAAAAAAAAGCTTTAAAAGCTTGAAACTATTTTAGAAGTATTTATCATAAACACTTTGTAGGCATAGGATATATAATATTTGCAGTGACCTTACTGATGTAATACTAGGTTTATTAGGCCCAACTGGCTAGAAAGGTGCTCAGATTTTTTTCTAGCCCTTGTACCAGACGTAGTCCCAGCACAAATTTTTAACGGCTAGATTCCAAAAATTAGTTCTTCAATTGTGTATAAGTAAACAGGCTGATCACTATGGTGGACAGCTCCAAATTTCTTTTGCCTGAGGTTTGAAAAAAAACCAAAAAGACAAAAAAAATACTGGGGTGTCTTTTACAACAGCAGTGTTTAGTTTGGCTCTGACTTCACATATAGCAAGATAATACCTGTCTGCTAAGTATTATTTAAACACAGTCCAATATCTAGTATAAAACTGTATTTAGAACAAGTACATGTGTTTAAATGTGAGATTCACAAAGGTCTTCAGATAGCAATCCCCATTGCTCAGGTTGCTGTTACAAATAAGGCTTCTAAAGTACTTGGGTCCAAAATGGACCTTTATTATTGTTCTGCAGGCACACAGGAGATGCTTCTGGTCACCTTTTGTTGCCTCTAAAATGTTCTTATTTCCTCTCACCCTATGTGGGGGCCAGACACAATCTAGCTCCTCCCTGAGAGTGAAACTAACATGTCTGTGTGGCAGCATTATGAGTATCTGTCCTGATGACTGCACTGGATGACTTCTAGTCCCTTCAGCCTATGTGATTTTACCATTCTGCCTTACTGACCAGTTTGTACAATGATATCTAGAGACCTGTTCAGATGATCTCAGTAAATTGACTGTTTTGGGGCTAGGACTTAGGTCCAGACCATTAAAAGTGGCATCTGTTTTCCAACAAAGTAAGAGTGAGTCTGGCATCTAAATAGAGTGAACTAGAGTTTACAGTGACAGACAGCCCTCCACTCAGTTTTGTTTTAGCCCACTCACAGAGTACTTCCCCCAGAGCTTTCTTTGCAATTACTAAATAATAATAGAAGGGAAAACATACCTGAATCACTGGTTGTGCAGCTCTGTCCCAGGTTTTCATTCAAGTTACTGGCACTTCCATCTCCTAGGGAGACATCTGACTCTAAATGAAAACCACAAAGAAATGTAGCATCAATATTTGCTGTACAAATAATAATGGCAAATGCATATTGTTTGCTCTCCCCTGAAGTTATTAAAGTAGGTTAGATCAATGTCAGGCAGGGATTGCTGAGATCTAATCTTCTCTATTTTTGGTGAAGAAAAAAAGTGAACAATATAATTCATTTTCTTAAGGAAGAAAATATGGAGTGGAAGATTAATATCCAAAGCATGGCAGAGGTAAGGCACTATGGGTAATGACTTATTGCTTAAAAGCAGGGGTTCCAGACATCATCACCTGTTTAATCTCCTTTAGTCCTATTTCACTGTATCTTTCCAGAAAGGTGAAAAGCNTCAAAAAAAGAAAAAAAAAAAAAAAAAAAAAAAAAAAAAAAAAAAAATTGCTGGCAAACTGAACATTCTCTTTTACTCCAAGCAAGCCATGAGAGCTACATCTGTAGCAGAATAAAAACAAAACAAGAACTGTGTGGGGCGGTTTTGTTTGTTTGTTTTTTGAAGTTTCCTCGTGTAACATGAAAAGCACAACCCGCAGTTCCCGAGAAAAGACAAGAAGCAGCGGTGAGTGACTGAGTCGTGAGGAGCGCAAGCGGCGACCCCGACCCCGAGCCCGGCCCCGGCCCCGTTCCCGAGCCCGACCCCGGCCCCGGCCCGGTCCCGGCCCCGTTCCCGAGCCCGACCCCGGCCCCGGCCCGGTCCCGGCCCCGTTCCCGAGCCCGACCCCGGCCCCGGCCCGGTCCCGGCCCCGTTCCCGAGCCCGACCCCGGCCCCGGCCCGGTCCCGGCCCCGTTCCCGAGCCCGCGGGCGCTCGGCGGCCCCGCCGCGGAGTTTGCCGCTCTCCGCTCGCCCTCTGCTGGGCCATCCGCCCCTTACATGCGCTCAGCGGGCCGCCAGCGCCGTTCAGGGAGCTGGATTGCCCAAAACTCAGTCCTTTCAGCATCTGAGGAGATACCCAGTTCTTCCGAGAAAATCTGCTGCGAACAGCATCACCCTGAGCTGCCAGCACCCCACAGTGTGCAGACGGAATCAGTCAGAATAATAGTGCTGAACAATGTTTTGCTTAATCAGCTAGTCAATTTGTGTTTCCATCAAGTCTTTTCCTGTGAATATCCTATTATGGTCCATATATTTGGTCCATATTTTTTGCAACTTATTGTCCCCCCAAAAATATTCCTAAAGCAAAATAGATTCTGTGAATGAGAATTTAGCACTGAATGGAAGTTACAGCGTCCTAGAAAGGGACGACTGAAATATACACTTGTCTTGGTGTCTGAGGCAGAAATTGAACCTAATCTGCATCCAGTAAAGTGATGAAGCTATCTTAGCTACCACTAGGAGTCAGGTATTTTTCTAACAAATGAGTGTGATCAACAGAAAGGCACAAAAAAGAAGAAAACCTCACCAGTTACAAGCCATGTTCAAAGAACTGTGACAAACTTAGTAGCATTAGTGAGAGCTCCCAGCTATGAAGATGACACTGCTACCTCTTGCTTTCATTTTCTAGGAATCCACATAAAATAGAAAAGGGAGGACAAAATTGGAATTCTGTGCATCTATTACATATGGTCTCCCTTCTAAAATGACCTTCTGAAAATCATGAGCATATGAATCCATAAAGGGTTTTGTACACAATTATCTGAATTACAATGTGCAACATGCGTTATACAACAATCTCTCAATAGAAAAAATCAGTGGTGAAGTGAAATGCAAAATACTCATTTTCCAAATGCAAGGTGAAAAGAATAACGTTCTCCTTTGTCAACTGTGGCAACTTACTTGAATTATTTTAAAATAAAATTTAAAAAAAACCCAAATCAGTGAGCATTTCCAAAATAATAAAGATAAAAGAGTTAATATTCTAGCTGTTTTTACCACTTTTGTTAATTTTCCCTTAGAGTCCTGCTTGCACATTGTAATGTGGAATATTTCACAGGAACATTCTCAGTCACTTTACACTGAGTACTAAGTAAGTAAAGAGACAATGGAATGAAATCCAACGAAAAGCAAGCCTTGAAAAAGAGAGTTGCTATTAAGTTGCTGTTTATATAGGTAACTGCAGCAACTTGATCCAAGTGTTGACCTTTCGGATTAACTCACTTTGGTGTAATTTTGTGTGTGAGAAGTTTCTTACCTGTGTTTTTGCACGCTCAATTTTTCTTTAGTTGTCTCTTAGGCTAAATGATCTATTTATTTTTGTTTTCATTACTTTACCCCTCTCATACCTTCTGATTGTCTGTTTCATCTACCCAAATAAAAGGGTCAGAGGAGGCTTCAGATACAATGCAAATGGCAGTAATTTCAAATTACTTCTTTCTTCTTGAAATACAAGACACAAAGGAATGGTGGGAGTGTACTGCAAAATTGACAACACTTGACAGCATCAAATTACAAACTAGGTAGGTTCCCAGCTCACTTGGACATGGAATCTGGGTTCCATTTGTATAATTTGCCTGGTCTAAAATTACAGTCTTATGAAATCATAAGAAAGGATGGAAATAGGAAATGAAAGAAAGACCTGAGTGCTGTTAAGTCTGAGTGTACAAGTGCATTGATATCAAAGGTTGCTGCACTTGAGGATGGCTGAATGTGAGGCAGTTCCTCTGCAGAAATCTCCAAGCAGCATTGCCTCCTGGCAGCCCTTGTTGCCCTGCATCTGCACTGCTGCTTTGCTTCACCTCAGAACTGTGTGTTTACAATGAATCTGTCAATTGTCCCCACTTACACTACTGTGGTTCATATCACAGAGCTGGCTTAGATCAGAAGAAATGAACTGCCAGCTGAAACCAAATGAAATTTGTTCTGACTGCTTGCAGGCACACAGTCCACGTGAGACTGAAGTCAATCTGAACCAAACTGATGGAATCCATGTACTCTGTACCTCCTTAGCCATTTCACTGCACAAATCTGCTCAACTGCCCAAACTGCTAATATCCACCTTATTAACTGCAGTTCTGTACTGAGAACAGAGTTTTTTTGCTACAATTAGCCTGTGGCACACTATTTAAGATAAATCTAATTTTCTGTAATCCTCAACCCGACAAGAGGCAAGTAGATCAGGCTAGCAGAAATGAAAACCTACCCTTAGCAGGCCCAACAAGAGCCTTAGCTTTGTCCAGAAAGAATAATCCAGTCTGATCTATTTTGGATTATTATTAAATATTTGGCACCTCTTCTTTATACTGCCAAATTATGTTTTAACCCAGGAAGAGCAAGTTGATAATTTTGCTGTAGTTTATAATTCACTGCTTGCTACAAAGCAGTGTGATATGCTGCTAATATCACGCTAAATGAGAATTAGGCTTCTGCTGTTGCACATTGAAAGGCTGCAGTTTTTCAGAGCCATTTTTAAAAAAAAAATTATTCATGTTTCATAAAAAGAGAGCAGCTTTAGCTGTCTTACTCCTTTGGCTGAGTAAACCCACTAGTATAATTTCAGGCAGGATTTACCTTAGCTGTAACTACAGTTTGAGCTCCATCTGAACTTGGAACACACGTTTCCTGAATCATGCAGGGTATGTTTGAACCACAGCTTCACAGTTGTGTTTGGGTATTGCTGCTGTAATTGCTGTTGCTCACAATCAACTCCCAAGGCATGTATTTAAGAGTGGATCTATATGAACAACAGGCCACAACCATTTCTAAACATTTTTACTAAAAATGTACTTCTGAGTATGTATGTGACATGCGAAAGGTTGTTTGATATTATGTAAGTAAAAAGCCTAAAAATAAACAGAAAAAATACTTGTTGGACAGCACTCAATGACTTTTCAAAACAAAAAATGCTTTTCGATATAGAATTTCCAGCCTTCTAGAAAGAAATACTTAACACAGCTGCAGTTTTAGTGGTATAAAAATATTCCTCTTATCTTAAAATATGTCAACACTGTACAAAGAAGTCAACATTAACCTAATGTTGTCATTGGATAGTATAAGTCTACTATGGATGGGTGTGAAATAAAAAATTAATCTAATAATAATAATATTTTAATCAAAATATTAAATATATTTGAAAACTACTGACTTATTCACACAGGCACCAGATCAAAGTACCAATTATTGGACAAACCTGATACCACAGAATTCTTTTCCATGGATGTTTCCAACACACTGTTCTCACTGCTGAAACTATCATCCATATTTTCTTCCTGTTTCAAATTCTCCTCTATGATGTATCCTGGTTGGCTTGTAACTTCTGTTTCTTCATTTGTAGTCTGCTCCATCCCGTTTTGTTTATTCTCTGTTCCCAGAAAATATAGAGAAATTCTAAAGCAGTTCTATAAAACATTTCATTTCTTTTAGTGTGGAGCACAGAAAGCACAGAGCTAACCTGTACTCATCATGCACATAACAGTATAACATATGGTCTTGACTCAAATGGTATAGTTTGGAATTTTGACCTTTATGTAAATATTTATTAAGAATTTACTAATTTACAATTAGAAACTAAACTTAAAGAGGTTAATAGAGTTGTTTTTATGAAGTTCTCAATTTCTGTGCGTAGGTGTTTGCAAATAACAACATATTTTACTGTAACAAATCACAGGGGGTCAAGCTGCAAGGATAAAATGTAGCATCAGTGTTCTTCATCCACAGTTCCCAATGAAGCTGTTTCCTCTCTATGACCTTATGTCAGGGCATGCTCCTGCAACCACACACTTTACCTATCTACCCACACACAGGACTGTGTACGTGCAAAATTACTTATCCTCTGGTAATAAACCATTCATGCTTTATGCATTAGTCTGTACAGTTTGTTTTGGGGCCTGCATTGCCCAAGATTACAAAGAAATTGTAGAATAAATGTATTCCTTCAGTAGTCCATCAAACAACTGAATTAAACTTCAGTTTTACCCTATATGGTCTGCACTCTATTGAAAATTCAGAAATACAAAATGAGAAAAGAATTGAAGATAAAAATATGAAAAGAATATTAATAGTTTGCCTTTTTGTTACTTTGTTTACCTTATTGATGGCAAAGTAGTGATGACAAGAATTTAAGCTTCACACAGGTGCAACACAGAATGAAAATTAGGATCACAATAGCTGCTGAGCTGTTCCCAGCATCTGAATTTCACTCAGAGTGATCTTCTGAGGCTCTGACTTGGTGGTCTTGTCCTGCAAACTGCAACACTCAACCACCTTTGAACTGCATCCTCAAATATCACAGCTGCCTGTCTGTGCCTGGCAGAGCACCTCCTGATTCCTGCCCAAGGCTGGAAGAGAAACTCTCGTGGCCCTCTTACCCCAATGCTCTGACCCACGTGCAGCAGCCAAAAGCACAGAGTTCTGGTGAGCTCCTCAAGGGAGCAGGCTGAAGTGGCTAAGTGGGAAATCTGTTCAAATAATTTAGTCTCTAAAATTTTATAAAACATATGGGTAGTAAAAATAAGGGATAATTTACCTGGGAGCTGCTTTCTTTTTCATATTTAAGATTACAGGGGAGCACTGGGATAACTTTACAGTATTATAAGCATTATACAGGAATGAAAAGCAGTAGCCACTTTACTAGTTTATTGCATTATTTCTGGTAAATTTAATAATATTTTGAGACTTATGAATGTCTCAAAGTATGCAAAGTACTTTAAAATGCCAAAAATATTTGTAAACCATTCTGTAAAGGAAACACTTGTATTGAAGAAGAAATTCAGGTAAAGTCTACTTTCTTTGTTCAAATTAATCTTCAGAGTATTTTTAATGAATGATTATGAAAACCATACTGAAAACCAATGGGTTTTAAAAGTTTAATTTTAAAGATTCAGTTTAAATGTAACTAAATCCATACTGTTGTAATTCTCATATTGTTTAATAAGGTTTTTTAGTATTTAAAAAGCTATAATCTGCTACATAACTTGATTTTGAAATCCTGGACAATCAAAATCATTAGTTCCAGTGTCACAATAAAACAATATGATGGGAATCCTGCATTGTTTCTTAAGTAATAGTACAAAAAAAAAATAGAAGAAGAAAAAAAAAAGAAGAGATATTAAAAGTCCACGCATAAGTACCAGTGAAATAAGAGGATTACCTCCTGTATTTCCACTTAAATCATCTGCAAGGTCTTCATGTTGGGTTTCACGGAGAGCAATCAAAAAAGAAGAGAACCAATCTTTCTTCTGGACTATTCTGCTCAGTAGCTCCCTTGCACCATCTCTGTTCCCACGATTATCAGTTACAGTCTGTATCTGGTAAAAATGAAAAAAAAAACCAGAAACAACCCTCAGACAGACTTCAGAAATGGTCTGAGGAAGTTCGTAAGAATAGTATAGGTGCAAAAGCATTTCCCTGACATCATTAAAACATACTGAAAAATAAAGATATAAAGTGAACCTGCCATTCATCAGAGGAGAATTATTGCAATTTTGTCCAACCTCATGTTCATTCCATATGGTTTTGGGTAGGATATCTAAAACCTATGAGATCTGGAATTTAATTGGAGAGACTGCTAGTACTAGACAATGGTTACAACAGTCACCACTATATAATAATTATTAGTATTGTGGAATAATAATTGGTGTTCAGACTGGTTTAGGGAATAGGAAACCTTGATTAAGAAGAAATAGTGTCACAGAGTTTATCAAAGCTCAGACTTAACCTGTAACATGACCTCATATATAAAATGGAATGTTTTCCTTCTTAAACTCTGGCTTCACCATCTCAACTCCCACTTAAAAATACAATAGCTAAGGATTGTGAAGGGTATGAAATGGTTTGATGGAAATACCAGCAGCAAAAAGGCGACCCAGGGGAACATGAAGACCCATTAGCAGGGAATGGAGGCAGCAGCGTCCCAAAAGGCCTCTGCATCTGCCTGTTGTGTTACCATGCTCAGCTCCCTGCTAATTAGGGTGCATCTGATCATTGCTGCCACCTGATGGTCACAGGACAAATCGATGTATTTTACAGTCATTTCACTGAGATGGAGCATAAAACTTCCTCAAAGGTGGATGCAAAGGCTCAGAGTGCACATGTGATTTAGTTCTACCCTAAGTTCACCAGTTTCCCCCTTATTGCTATGGCAATTATTATTCTAATTTGTTCTAACACTGTTTCAGGATATCAATTGTTTTCTGAGTTTCAAGTAGTTTCATATTCCAGGCAAGTCATTCTTAGCCAAGTCAAATAAACACTGGGCAATGTTTTCATCAAAGCTTAACAGTTTCTTGTTCAACTGGTATTTCTGCTCGTCTTACTGTCTAGTGTGATAGTCCTTAGTGAACCTATAGCAAAAAAGGGGATGGAAAATCTTGCTTTATTTTAACTCAAGTATTCTTTAATACTTTACAGGCCATCACTACTTCCTGGTATGGTTCAAGGGCCAGAAGACAATGATCTTCTGAGCCTAAGGCCTATGGCAAAATTATATGTAAAGTCTGATGTGTTTCTTCCACTTAGACACTGTCTTGGTCCAATCCTCTGTTCCTGGCATTTTTCTTTGCCAGGCTCTTACCTGGCATCCCACCTGCTGGCCCATTTTCAAGTCTTCACTGGCTTACCTGGACCCATTATCTCTTTTCCCCCAAGTTTGGGAACTCCCCTCTCATTTTTACATTTACTATGCCATTTGTAGTTGGGGCTTCCTGCCTGCCCCGCAGCCACTGGGGCTGGCCAGCGTCTGTGGCACTGCCTGCGCCCGGACTCACCCGATCCATGTCCTCGTCCTGGAAGATTCCCATCTCCAGGCACTTCTCGGCCACCTGCACGGCGCGCATCCTGTCCACCAGCGTGCCGTGCAGCAGCTGCACCAGGTGCACGCAGAGGTCGTGCTCGGCCTCCTCTGCCGGCGAGGGCAGCTGGCTCAGGCTGGGGTTGGCGTAGCAGGCGGCCAGGCTGCAGCCGCCGTGCTCCAGCGCCTGCAGGAACTCGCGGACCCAGCCGCCGCCGCGGGGCCCGCGCTCCACGGCCCGCAGCAGCTCCTCGGCGCCCGCCGCCGCGCCCCGCTGCAGGGCGGCCGCACGCACCCGGTCCCGCTCCTCCGCGCCCAGCGAGGGGAGCCGGTCCAGCACGGGCTGCACCTGGATGAACTGCTTCAGCCGCGGCCTGAAGCAGGAGATCAGGTAGAGGAAGCGCTCGTCGCGGGTGCCCGCTGCCATGGTGGCGCCCGGGGCTCCCGCGGCCGCTGCCGAGGGCTGCGCCTGGGCCTGGCCCCTCCGCCGCCCGGGCCGCTCTGCACAGCTCCGCCGCCGCTTTCGCTTTCGCTTGGGCGGGCGGTGCGGGAGCGCCCGGCTCGCCGGGAGGGCGCGGCGGCTCCGCGCCTGGCCCCGCTCAGTGCCACTCCTCAGTGTCGAAAACGAAACTTTTGGCAGTAACGAAACCTTTGACAGTAACCTGAGCTGAAAAACCCAGTCACAAACGGAAACATGTCTTTCACTTTCCAGCTCAAGAACTTCCCGAGCTGCTCACAGCGTATGTGAGTTTCGGGCGCTGGCTGCTGCCCAGGCACGCACTGGCAGCAATGAGGTGCCTGGTTGGTGTCTGGGGCTGGTGGAAGGTCTCTCCCTGAGAGGAGATTTCACCCCTATCGTACATGTCACTGATTTTCAGGAGCAGTCTTGGTTTCCATCGTGGGGGTTTGGGGAACCTCTTTGTGATCCTGAGGTAAGGTAGAATGATAAACAGAGAGTGTCTGGATTACTGTGTTTTGGTCCGGGACAGTTCAAGAGAATGAAAAATTGGAGAACCCAGAGGCCAACAGGATTGGAGAACCTGCCACATGTTTGAAAGAACTACATTTATAAAGCCTGGAGAAAAGAAGGGTCAGGAAAGATCCAACCACAGTGATATCTGGGTGTTAGAAAGATAAATTACTTTTTGGTAGAATTGTCATGTTTCAATGATCTCAGACCTAGGGGAATGTTAACAAAGCATGGGAATAAGGGTGTATCGCTGATAGCAGACACAAAGAACACAGAATTTATGGGCCTGAAGGACATTTGGCAGAACTCCCAAGTTAAGGAAGAAAATAATGAAGACAGCTCAGCAGTTGTGCTGAAAAACTATGTAACTTGTAGCCAATGAATGTTAATGCCTTTGTCTGCTAAAATGTAAAAAATACGTTGATAGTCGTGGTGCTGGCTTTGTGAATTTGCCACCAAGCCCCTCTTTTTGTTCAAGGCAGAACTGTAA
>VYXF01000461.1:793644-846710 GCA_013397295.1 Polioptila caerulea
CATTAATTTTATTTTTAATTTATACCAGAATTTTTAGAATGTAGCATAACCACAAATACCTTTTTAGAAAATGTGCTAACTTGTTTCTTGTAACAGACATGAGTGTTAGTTACCAGGCTGAGATAGAGCAGAAGTCGTTAACACTTGCTATTTAAAAGAACCCAAACAGCAAAACCCTCCAGAATGTATTTGTTATTCAGCATTCCTGCTTCAATGAGTACATGCAGGCAGAGATTCTGACTGGTCTCTAGTGAGAGGA
This sequence comes from Polioptila caerulea, assembly GCA_013397295.1. Taxonomy (NCBI): domain Eukaryota; kingdom Metazoa; phylum Chordata; class Aves; order Passeriformes; family Certhiidae; genus Polioptila; species Polioptila caerulea. Next base: position 793,904 of record VYXF01000461.1, read on the forward strand.
AAGGTGTGTGCCAGTGTCTTTACAAACTATTTGATGGGTGAAGGTATGAGTGTTTAATGTCTTTGAAATGGGTCTTAATGTCTTAATTGATGCAAGCATCAATTTTGTTGCAGAGCCCAGACTGTTCAACTCCTGAAACCGGCAAGGGTGTGCACAAGCCTGAACTTCTGAACTTTGGGGTAAAATGACAGGTTCAAGGAGGGATATGTGGTAAGCAGTTTGGGAAGGCTGTACCTTCCTAGTACCTCAGCCAATGGGGAAGGGAAGAGGGCAACATGCAGCCGGGAGTTTAGGATAAAAGGAAGCTGTACCCTCCAAGAGGGAAAAACCCCACGGGTTTGTGCCCCATTGGACTCTCTTTCTCCCTTTATTCGAATAAGTTGCAGGACTCTTCTGTCTCCTTTTCAGACATAAAGGTCAGGCGTTTGTGGATTAATTTTCCTCACACTAGGTTCTGACCCTGCAAGGCACTGAGCAGTGCAGCCCTCCTGTCATCACGGTAGACGAGCAGTCAGCCTGTTGTAGCATTTGGACCTTTCCACAATCAGCAGTACCTTGAGGCATTAGAAAATTTGATCTTGTATGGGAAGGGTTGGTTTATCTTTTCAGTGACAAAGGTATTGACTTAATTAATTTTGGTATCCTTAAAAGCAAAGGTAAAGCAGACCCGTGCTCAGTAGCTCAACACTCACACTAATTTTGAATGAGGAATGATTCACCCACCTGGGGTTTACCTACTGGCTGTGTATGACTGAAGTGTCATGTTTCATTCTGACCCCAGCACACAAGCAATGTATCTATGTGAGGGACAGACACTATTGCATCTCTCTGTTGCACTGATTTAGGACAGAGGGTTTATCTCGGCTTTAGGTAAAATTGGAGTGCTCCCCCTCTAACTGGATTACATGCTTTTCTGCAACCAGTTCTCATGCTAGAGGGATTTCACATTAAAGCTATAAGATTAAAAAATCATATGAATATTTAAAAATATTTGAAAGCAGTAATAAAAAGATAATTTCCTTCTAAAACAAACACAACATTTGAAGCAGAATAATATTTTAATAAAATTAAATCTAAGTATTCACAAAGCATTATGCACATACAGTACATACTGTATTTAAAGCCTACAGACCTTAGATCATTTTATTCTAATGTAGTCAGCTTTGGACACAAGCTAAGATTACTCATTTTGTGATAAGAAAGTTTACAATTGTTCCTGAAAGTGATTTTACATATATACATATATATATATATATATATATATAGCTCTATATCTATACTCCTACATGTAAGTGTAGGTATATACACACACTTGTGTGTATGTGTGTGTATAAATATATATACACATACACATACATACACACCTATGTACACCTATAAAACACACACGTGCACACGTCCAGGAGCGCGTGCCAGGAGTGTGTGGGTGAGCATCGTAGAGGGGCCAGGCAGCACAAAGAGGTAACTGCAAACAGCCACCCTAATAATTATAAAACAAAAATGTGTGAAATATTCTTAAAAGTAAAACAGATTGTTAATAACTTGTATTGAACAAAAGGAACACAGTCTTCTGCGTTACGTATAAATTAGGTTTATTGCATTTGATTATGTTTGATTGACAGATAAAGAGTACCTGTCTGCTCAACACAGCTGAATTCTATGATGCAATTAAAAAAAATAACAATACAAAAACCAAAAACCAATATGTGATGGAAACAAATGATTTGATTTAATGCAATTTTGTGGATGTGACCTATGGTGATATTTTCCACCATATGGCAATTTTCCTCTCTGTTAAAATACTGCCCTACTTCAACTAGTTTGGAAGGAGGCTGTTTTCTCTGTCCTAATTGTTTCAAGCCCAGAAGACTTGGTTACCTTATTCTTTCTTTAGATTCAGACTCACTGTGATTTATTAGAAAAAGCTCACTACAAGAAAAATAAATCAATTTTCAAAAGTGAGATAGGAGAGCATTTTTCTTGAATTTTAGCTTGGTCAGGTAGGAGATTTTCTAGGTGAATTGTTGTTATTGGTCTCCTATTTGCTCTGAAGATATATCCACATAAAATACTATTTCCATGACAGCAGTAAATGGTAATCTCCATGCAACGTAAACTGTAATTTCCGAACATGCATGTTATTTAAAAAAAAATAAAAATATAAGGTGCCTTGAGAATGCTGGCAGTTTTACATTTGGAACATACAGTTAGTGTGTGTATATATATATATATATATTTACATCAGAACTGCTCAACTTTACCTTACAAGCCTCAGATTTAGGAAAATATACAGTACTTTTGCATATAATGGTATATTCCTTGTAGCCCCTGAGTCAAGTATAGAGGATTTAAATAATAAAAAAAAAGAAAAAAAGAAAAAAAAAAAGGAGAAACAGCCATTAAAAGCACTTACATTTTTATGTGAAGTAATAGTATAAAAGTACTATTTCCCAGGAAGACCAGGATCAGAAACATGCCTATGAAGACTCAAGATTCCTACAGTGCTTAGTGAAGATTCTGGCAAGGAAGGGTGCCTAACTGGTGGGAGACAAGTTTTACAAGGCTGTGGGGGATGCTCTACAGACTGGTCACGTTCTTGGTCTAAAAAAGAAGCCAGGTTGTCTTCTGAGGCTGTGTTCAGATGAACTCCACTTGAGAAGGATTCTTTGGATTTAAGTTTCGATTTTTCAACATCTGAAATTTCAGGACGCTGTGAGGGAAGAAACAAGATGGTGATAATTACATTGGTCTCTTCCAGGCCCTTGTTCTGTTCAAAATTAGCACATTCAGATGGTTGATGGAAAACCATTTTTGAAAATTAAACAGTGTGCTGAAATATTTTTTACATGGCACTGCATTTGATTTAATGTAATTGAATCCAATTCTGCTGATTAATTGTAGAAGTCTGGATATCTTTTCCTTCCCTCAGACTTGCTAATATGACATCAAGATACACATATAAGCAGCCCTTTCTAAAGGACTGATTACTCTCGAGACCCAGTCTAAGAGTATGGATCTCAACATTCTTGAATATAAAGTTCTATTTTAGAGCATAATTCCAGAATTGCATCATTCTGAACATTCTAACCACTTGGATTCCTTTTCTGCTAACTTTTGTGAAAAAATGACAATAAAGTAAATCTGTCTGATTATAAGATCATTGTATGAATCTCTACAACCTTCATAGAAAATGTGGCCTCTGAAACTCTGGTGTCTAAGCCTCCTGTGGAGATGCTAGGTCAAAATATTAATTTCATATTCCTTAAACTAGTGAACCAGCACCTAGACTGGTATGTGTTTCTTCTTCATAAGATAAAAAGATTAGGAAACCTCTTTTGATCTTATTGGACATATGCTTACCTGAGATGAAGGACTGAAACTTCTGTCTGTTTTAATTGATGCTGCAGGCTGAAGCTTTTGTATGACCCGGACTGCTGGCTCTTGATACTCTGCACTTGCTGTCACCATGCTATAGGCAGGTGGAATGAGTGCTGACTGCCTTTGCAGAAGCTGCAGGATGGTTTGGATATCAGCAGTCATTTGGGATTCAAGCCTAGAGAAGGAGCATGAAATCAGTGAGTTCATGGCCAGGAACAGGTATATTTTACACACTGACCACAGAGTGACCTGCAGTTTGCCAGTAAAACCATTGCTTGTCGTGGCATGGCCATGTCTTAAATAGGAGAGAACAGCAGAGGGAGTACGGAGCCCTTCCAAAGCTTCTGGCTCTCCCTTCCCTTTGCAGAACATACCTGCGACCTTTTCTCTGGTTTTTGCTACACTAAGAATGAGTTCATCACTGTGCCTTAGGTTTGCAACAAGAAGCAACGCGGGGGACTGGGTGTCTGGTTGAAAATAACTGGAATAAATGTATTCTCTTCGTTGTAACTAATTTGATTTCTGCTGGCTGGGCATGGGACGTTATTTTGATGCATCTGACAATGAATTCTGACATGCTGATATAATTCACTGAACTAAGCAGAAACCACATTTGTGTTTTTCCACAGTTAGAAAAAGAAAGATGTTTCCAAAACCATTAAAAATCCAACTGCCCAATTCTCATTACTGTGAAAATTTATGCAAACTTATGCTGGCCTCAGAATTAATGTCAGCATTTCTGATGTTCAAATTTTGTACCTTTAAAAATTTTGTTTGCCTTTTCATAAATTTGTATATGACTTCTGAAACACTTGTGCTGATTATGTTGTTCATACTTACAATTCCATAGCACTGAAATGATTTTTAACTGGTCTTGCCAAAGTGTGTGACAAACTCAGGAAAAGGTAATGCCTATTGTACCTTAATGTTGTGAATGTTACTACTTGGGCTCCCTACAGTAGCAGAATTGATCCCGTGCTCTCAGATTTTTGCTTTTACCATGTGCTGCACTAATGTTATTTTTTTATACTGTTGTGCCTGCATCATTTATTTATAAAAGCATCTGTGAAATTAATAAAAAAAGTATGTCTATTCGGGATGCTGTTTCTTCCTTTATCAGGAAAAGCTGGTTTTGTGGAATCAGCTCTCAGAAAAAAAGGCCCAAACACAGACTTCTGTTAGAGTCAGACGTGCCCTACTTGCCCTCTTGGTCATCTTGCAAATGTGCTGTTCTCACACAAGCATGGTGCTGATGCCACAGGGGGAAATGCTGCAGGAACAGCAGCACCATCCAGAGAACTTCCATCTGCTAAACCTAGGCCTTAACACCTCAGTGAATAAAAGGTAGCATTGGAGGATGTGCATTCAAGCTTGTTTTTGACTTTGAATTAAATCTAAAATTGCTACCCTCTTACTTTTTTGGTACTTGAAAGTTTCCTTGTACTTCAAATGAAAGAGTGTCTCTGGTAGCATTTGCTCATCATCATTGCATATAATGGTTCACTTTCTATCCTCCAAAAATTTAAAACAAATTCATGCTACCCAAAAAAACGGGAGAACCTTAAATGCTAGGCCCATTAAATTCCAGTTGTTTAAAGAAGAGAAACAGAGATAATTCTAGGGACATATACCTTGTACAGTGGCGTTCCAGCCCTCTATGTCCATTTAATAATTGAGTGTTATGCCAAGCCTCTAACTTGGCATGGAAAAATTCAGGGAGAAGTGACCACACTTTTTAAGCTGGTTAAGTCAGAAGTGACAAAGACAGGAATATAACTAACAATTATCTGTAATATTCATAGAAAACCCAGCAAGGCCCCAAATCCCAAAAGCAAGAAAAGCTTTTAAAACATGGAAAAGTTAAAGAATAAAGTTAAAGATTTAATAAAATACATAATGTAATTCTTCGTTTATCAGCAACAATTCTATTGTCTGACAAAAGAAAATACTGAGACCTCGCATGATGAAACTATGGGTAACTTTGAAGTATAACTTCAGTTTTGACAGCTTAAGGTTTCAGGAAATGAAGTGTTACCAAAAGACTGCATACTGTTGATGGGGATCCTGCAGGCATTTAGCTATGTGACATTTACAGTTACTTAGGTGACTTGACTTTACTGTAATTAGAAATTATAGCAGTTTAGGGTTAAGTGTTAAAAATGTCTTTTTAATGCATTATGTCATATTTGGGAATGAAAAATGCTCTTGTTTGATTGGCTTCTGGTGGATGAAGGAATCAATATGCAGTTAACCTGACTTTAAACTGATTGCTAAAATTTACAGCACAGTATGCCAGTGAATGGCTACTAAAGTATAATTAGGACTGAGTGTGTGTCATAGTATTTGTCATGGAAAAATATTGAAAGTAATAGAATTACAGAGTGAAAATAATGAAAAAAAAGCCATGGTCCTGAGCATAGGGCATTATAAAATTAAGTGAAGTTACATGGTAAATTACAATGTAGGATGCATCAAAATTGTGTTATCATATTTTTAAGATGCTCTAAGCTATGCTGCTTAGCTGCCAGTAAAGAGTAATATATTAAGCAAAGGTGATATTGGGCTCTGATAAAAAAGTACCATTTTTCTGTTGTAACAGGTATAAGTATTGTGCCTTTGCATACTCCCATATTTTACTTACTATAGAGTTGCAAAAAAAGTTAATGCATCAAAAAGGGAATTCATCTGCAATACATTTTAAAAAGCAGCAGCTGGTGTACTTTGAGTCTTCACGAAAAAAAAGGACTTCAGATCTTGAAGATACTGAAAATTGCCATTTTGTGTCCTTCCCCATGGCAGGAGTTCAGAACTAAGTGATCTTTCAATTTCTCTTCCAACCCAAATTGTTTGATGGTTCCATGATCTCGGAACAGCACTCTTCATGAGGTGAGATTTAAACTTAACAAATTGAGGTGTCTCAGTACAACTTCTTGGTTAAAAAGATGGTCTAATAGAGTCAGCTGAGGAAAAGGGCTCTACTGCAAAGCCATTCAGAGTAGCTAATATGCATACCTAGAGGTAAAAGACATGAATATTTTGGCAAAAGACATGAATATTCTTGTAAAAACCAATTCTGGGAAATCTGGGTACAAAAATTTTAAAATTGTGTACCCAGATTTCCCAGAATTGGTTTTTCCAAGATTCTGGAAAGCCTATCTTAAGTGATGTATAGGCTCCTCAGAATAGATACAGATAAAAATGTGATATTCCCATCAGGCATATTTTTGTACTCCTGAGCTTCTGAAGATCTGAATGCTTTTGGAAACTTCTTGCACAAACTCATTCCTCCTGTAGCATCTCAAGATCAGTTGTATTATGTATACACATAAGGCTTTTTTTTCCTCTTTATTTTTACCTGTTGAGTTGTTCCTGAAGTAAATCTAATCGATTCTCCACTTCCCCATATATAAAATCGCTTTCAGTTTCACAGATGCCCCATGTAACATGGGACAATGCTGGTTGAACTGGGGAGTCCTGGTACTCCTGGATGTTCTCCTGTTCCCAGTTTCTTTTGTTGATGTCTGATGAAAAACAAAACATATAAAAGTATATGTTTATATGCATAGAGTTTGAGAGGGGTTGGCACTTCTCAAGCCCACTTAGTTTCTCAAAATGTTGAAAGTTAAATTGGTACATTGGCACATTGACTGAACGTGTCTCTTTCTTCCTTACTGCTCTTTAAGGATACATACATACATTTTGAAGCTGCAGATAAACAAGCACCTTTTTCTAGTCAGCGTCATCAGAGTTCTGCCAAGGAATACATTCTCTTTAGTTTTATTTCTATTATTTTACAAATGGATCCCAAATTTTCTCAAAGTGTGTTTTTAGCAATTTTTTATCCGTCGAAAATAGAAATTCTTGTTCTAAGCCAAAGGCATTAAATGATGTACTTGAATGTCTTTGATAGTGCACTTCAGAGGCCTAAGATGCCTTCTCTTGCCCTTGAATGTGTTATTGAAGTGTATTCACTGCTTAGCTTTTTGGTGTGAAAGGATTTGCTGCATTGAATTTGCAGCACTGGGCATGTGGTGCAGTGCATTGGAATGTCCCCTCTAGAGAAAGGTGCCAGCCCTCAGGGAGCTGCCTTTTTTACCCATTACTGTAACACTGCTTGTCTCAGGCTGGTGAACTGTAATATGTTTTGTCTGAGACAAGGGCCATTCAATGCAGCTCATGCTGCTTGCAAAAGGGTACTGCTTATTATTCTCATAAAGGAAATTGATTTTCATTGATGTAGCTTTTAGCATCACTACTCTCCCACCCAAACCGTGCATCCCTGTAAAGCACATCTCTATAACTCTTACAGTACTGTAGGGTGAAAAGTGCCTGTTCATTTTGTTTAATGATTTTGGACTCCTAAAAGAATGAAACTTTTAGCATTTCTGAGTCAGAGATCACTTTAATATTAAATGAAGCTTCATAATAAACATGAAGTATCTAAAAACACTCATTATATGAGTAATTTATATTTATTTCTTTACCTCCAGCGCTTTGTAAAAAAAAAAATGTTGATATTTATTCCAGGTCTCACCCTATACCTGCTGCGCCCAAATTTCATCCCTCTTGACCCTCCCAGTTCTTGGATCTCTGTGACCAAACACTGCACATGGCTACCAAACAGAGCTCAGGGGCACTCTCTCTTTTTGCTTGGACTTATGGCTTGGGCTATTTCTCTTTCCTCTCTCAGTTTACTTAATTTACCCATCTGTGGATTTACATTCTTGGCTCTATGCCATTTCTCCTGTTCACCAAGCTGTTGAAAGGTTACACATCGATTATATTTGCTGCACTTATCAAGAATAGAATGCAGATCTTGCTGTGACCTTCGCAGAGCCTACAGGTGATATACTTATGTTGAACAGTGCTTTTTCTACAGCTCACCCTGCCCCCAAAGCCTTTGTTAGCTTTGAGTTAATCTGTCATGAAAATAGTCAAAATTGATCAGAATCACTCATTATTCTTTGATGTGATAAAAAAGGCTGTTTAAATTTTAACATCTGCTCAATACTATTCCCATTATGGTTGCGTTTGTAATTATTTAACTACATGAAGTTATAGAACATAATCAAGTTCAAATTGCACCCAGGCTGCTGTTTCAGCATATAGCTGGGCAAAATCCTTGACTGCTTATAAGCGATATTGCATCTGCAGTTGGATTTGAATCCCACATCAGTCCCTGAATGATTTGCTCAGAGCTTCTCCTTACACTTCTCTTGGAACTGCACGCTGTTAACTCAGCATAGGTTACATCCATTTCACACTTGTGAAATTTTTCTAAGAAACTATAGCAGCTAGAGCCATGTTTCAAATAGAAGAGAAAAAACCCCACAGTGTGGGTGACATGTAAGAGCTTTGTCCAAATGCTAATAGCTAATCCTTTTCAAACATATCTTTGAGCAGTGTTTCTCTAAGTAAAGGGAAAAAGAAAAAAAAGTTCCCACTCAGATTTAGTATTTCAAGTAGATTTAGCCAGGAAGGGGAGCTCTCACTACATGATTCCAAGTGTAAGGGGAGACTTTCTTCTCTGTAATTTTGTTTTGTTTTGTTTTTATCAGAGAAAAGTCATTATTGCATTATCTGGTCTTTGGTTAGTGGGTGGTAGAAGGTTTCCTGGAGCTGTAGAAAGTGTTTGAATTTCACATGACAACCTATAACTGATTTTATGCACTGGGCAGAAGGAAGAGGAAAGAGATTTCATCTTGGCTACACAGAAACCTGTTCTGTTTCTCAGGAACTTAAGCCAACAGAAAGAAAGAGATAAAGGGTGTCACAAAAGCATGTAATTTGGTTTTAAGAGGCACACATGGCACAATTTGCAGTGTCCAAGGAAAAGCTGGAAATCTCTCAGCAAACTGAATGGAACACACTATGAAAAAATTGAAATTTTTTGAAAAAAGTTTCAAACTATGAGTTGATGTGCAATGGGTTTTGTAAATCCAGTAGACTTATAAGCACTGAATTTTAAGAGCATTTCACTGCTTTTTAATGTCCTGTAAAATATGGATGTTGTAAAAAAAAAATGCTGGTTATTTTAAATAAATAATTCATGAAAATCACAGATTTTCAATACCATGGATTATTCCATGGAAATCACAGCTGTTTTTTTGTCCCAGAATATGTATTTGGAGACTATTGTAATTGATGCTTACTTTGGACAAAGCAAATGATTTGGCACTGAAGCAAGAAAATAAGTTCACCTACCATAAGCAAGTTAATACTCTATAAAATATAGTGTTTTACTCATCTAAGTGTCTTTTAAGGTATTCCATACTCATTAGTAACCCTAGAAAAGCCCCTCAGCAGCTACAGCTTTATAACCAACTCTGATCTTCCAGGGCTTGAAAAACCTTAGACTGAGAACTAAGTCAATAAATGTAAAACTAGGTTCACCACAACAATTGAAGAATCAGTCTTTTAGCCCAAATAATGACCAAGTGAAAGTAGCATTTTTCCTTTATATATTGCTAACAGCTACAGAAAAATTTTCAGATCCTCACAAAAGACCCATATGTTTAAAAGTTAAAAGTTGCATTCTAGGATTATGAGAGAGATGTTTATACTGCTTCTGCCAAATTATACAATATATTATTCATCACCTTTCCATTCATTGAAGTAATAACTAAAACTTGAAACAAAACAAAAGATAATTAAATATGTACCAGTCACAGTGGTAATGAATTAAAGTAGCTTTATACAAGTGCATTTTTATCCAAGATTTATAAGGTACCATAATATATGAGGACACATAAAAGCAGAGTTTTTTTCACAAGTTCATTTTGTTTGTAACTACTCTTATGGTAAGTTATAATCAATCTCTAATAGCAGAAGTAAGAATTCAGTTTAAAACATGTATCAGGAAAAGCTAATGTTATTGACCTTGAAGGTTTTATAAATGTTGCAAGAAAGCTCATTACCTTGCATAACATTACTAGAAGTGCTAAATTACAAAGTGGGAAAAGGAGTGTGGTCTTAATCAAAAAATGTAACCTTTAGATATGCTAAATTTAGCTCAAATAAAATCTGCAATAGGTTGCCTTGGAAAATGTTGCTATAGCTGCAAGGACACATTTCTGACTCTTGCTAGGGGAAAGGAAAGGTTTCCAGTTACAGATGTAAGCAACAAGTTTATGTGGTGTGGATTTATAGGGCCTTAACTTGAAGAGAACAGACTTCACAAATTCATACTTCCGAGATGTTAAAATCGTTGTTTAGTCTAAATAATCATTATGTTTGTTTAAGATGATAGCCTAAAAGCCTAAGGTTTATTGAATGATGGTTAATGGTTAAATTGTCTCAATGGAAACCACCGAGGAAAACAGCATTAAACAATAAATATGTAATTCTTCCCTTCAGACTGAAAGAATTACAAATGAACTTGCAGCAATATTTAAATTGTATATTAATACAGGGTTTTTCATTAATTTCCTTTCACATCACTGAGAAAATTAATATTTCAGTACACTAGATGTAATTTTAATTATGTGATTTAACTCTATGTAAAAGTATCTGAGACTGCTTAATAGTTCCTGATCATTTGTCATATACAAAAGCTGAAATCTTTATTCGTGTTACTTATGGAAGTAATGATTTTTTTCTGTGTGGTGTAATGGCCCTCCTTTAACCAACAGGTGCAGCAAGACAGATAGCATTCTTTCAAGCTATTTTGTTTTTTTTTCCCTTAATTTTTGTTGTGCCTTGCAAATGTAGTAAATAAAATTAGTTATCTGAAAACATATTTTTGGTGCATGTTCAACTATCACTAGGTCTAGCTAGTCTGGGTCTCATTATCTATAATTTTTACTGTCGTCCAGCCCGGGCACATCAAATACCCTTTGGGAGATACTGTACTGCTTTGAGTGCAGTTTTCATCAATGGGCACTCAGTGAAGTCCAATACCAGTGGACTGTTTTGAAGAGTTTGTTTAAATTACTTAGATAGTTCGGTTACAAGATGATTTTTAGGAAAACTTAGAATGACCTTCTGGAGGTTCTACAAGCCAGTCCCAGAGAACTGTAATCCAGTTCCCACTGAATTAAACTACATGAATCCTCTTGAGAAATAATGATTTTTTTGATCTAAGATACTTTTTCTTAAGCTTTTTGAACTAAATATTATGTACAGAATCAAGAGAACCATTCAGAACATTAATTTTGTTAATCAGACTAAAAGGATGTCTGCTCAAACTTTACTAAATAGAAACAGATGGATTACCTTTGCAAGAACTGCTTCTTTTGTCAATAAGAATTTCTTCTGTGTCATGTTCCATTTCTTCAAAGTCCATCTCTGTGGTTTTCTCTGTTACAGATGGGTAATCACCTATCCCAGAGAAAAGAGGCTTTTGCTCATCTTCAATGGAGGACACAAAAGATGATGACCCACTTTTTTTCTCCTCAAATTGTTTCTTGATAGATTGATAGTATCTGGTGCTGTCTCCTGAGGGTTCAGGATCACTCTGATCATTCTCTTTGAAGTAATCTGTGAAAGAGAAATAATTGTATACAAAAATAAGCAATTCCTGAAAGTTTATTCTGGTTCATTATGGTCTGAGGATGGACGTGATTCTTATATCAGGTAGGAAGTTCACTGTCTACTAGAAAAGAAAAATACTTTAAAGCCTTTTTTTGATTTTTTGATTCTTCTATCAGAGGAGTTTTATATTTCTTTTTAAGTCCTAGAAGAGCAAGGAGTTTATGTAGCAAGGATTCTTCATCCATAACTCATTTTGCAAAACTTGTTTGTATCTAAACGACAAAGGCTTTATCCAACACAACCTTCCTGTGCACCCTTTNCACCTTCCTTTGCCCCCTTTTTTTTTTTTTTTTTTTTTTTTTTTTTTTTTTTTTTCAGTGAGGATAAAATTTGAGGAAGCCTTGTATTCAAACGCTAACAAAATATGAAATATTTCATCCTGTCTTCCAATTCCTCTTATTATTGGGCATTTATTTCGATCTTGACAGGCTAACAGTCTGAGTATCTGAAATACTTGTTTAAGTTATTCTCACATGAGAGCGTATTTGTTGATTATTCTTTTCCCATAAGAGGCATATGTATTAATCAACCACTCATCCCCAACCTTTCTGGGCCCACCTGACCTCCATATTTATTACAGGATTGATATGGCAGAGAGAAAAAAAAAAGCAAGGAGTTCCTAGTCTGACTTATGGGAGCACCTCAACTTTGCAAAGTAGCCAAATTCCTTAGGCTTTAGAGATGCAGTTCTCTGAACATCCAATCTTTTGAATAACAAAAGTAAACAACATTCTGTGATATATATGGTAGCAGTATTTCAGTCAAGTTGAGAATGAATCTTTCATTATTCATATTCACTGCTCTGTAGTGAGCAGTGAGCAGCAGTGAGCAGCAGATTTAGTCCTCTTAAGAAATGGCAAGTAAGCCTAGATTTAAAGCAGATACCTTTAAAAACATTTTGTAAAAATTAAATAGGATTTAAACCCTAGAATTGTTATTTATCAATATAGAGAAGACTTGATATCTTTTCAGTATAAACTTGAACCTAATTTCCAATTCAATATTTGGTTTTACCTATTTTTAACTGAAATGTCAAGATAATTTCAGTTCTGCTATTTATTTAAAACACATTTTAGCAGGATAGTCTCAACATCGTATAAATACTGTAACTAGTTTGCATTAGCTGCCTGGGGAGACAGCATGATTTCCCATCTGTTTTGTGCTAATTACTAATCAACATAGTTCTGGAATGTCTGTAGTCTTTATAGCCCACAGCTGTGGCTAGTCCCACATTCCGTATATTCCCCAAGTTTCTTCTCTGTTTTCTGGTCACTATAAGGAAATTAAACTGTGGATTCATCTAATTGTCTTTGCACATAAAAAGAATGGAATATCTGTAAAGAGCACCCTTCAAGGGTCCAGAAATCTGTGAGCTGTGAGGGCAGGTAATGGTGAAGAAAATAAACCCAATAACAAAGCAAAATAAACCCAATAGCAAAGCAGGTCTCCTGTACCCTCTGGAGGCTCCAAGGGCAATTAATGCAACTCCAAACTGAGGTGACTTTACTGCGCTTTTGTTAAGCAGAACTACTGGCTCTAAGTGATATTGGTGATGCTCAGTTGCTACAAAATTGTCAAAACAACTGAAAATGGACTGGCAGTGTAAAGCCCTTGGGGGATGCTCAGACTCAAGTGCCATGTTCTTGGCAATTCCATTTCCAAAACAGTACAAAGCAAAAGAAAGCTTCATAAGAAAATTTTATTAGAAATGTCTCCTATGGCATTTCTTGTGGGAATATATTGAAAACATAGTCATGCTACAGTAAATTGTATTAATTACTTAGTGTTTGACTGACTTCAACCTGTGAAAAAGACCTTCTAATGAAAGCTTGAAATTACCAATTTTTAGGGTAATTTTATATGTTCATGGGATTTTGTGCACTAACGGCAGCTGTAATGAACACTCTGTGGAATACAAATCAAGCAGTGGAGTAGTTTTAAGAAAGGGTCATTGAGACTCTAGTGAAAAAAATTGTTAACAGCTGAAATATAGCAGACTGTCTTGTCTCTTATATTCATAAAATACTAAAATATTTGGAAACATGAAGCCAGATTCTGATAATAATTACTTTTCTGTAAAACCAGGGTAAATCTGTTGATATCCCTGCATCTAGTCACCATCTATGTCAGAACAACAGAACACATTATTTTCCAAATGTGTCCAAGTATTATGAACTCACTGGCATGAGAAAGCAGGCGGAGATCTGTTGAATGTAGGCTCCTGCCTGTTGAAATCAGGGAAGATTTGTTTATCAACTGATCTATTTCAAAACAGACATCTTTGGCTTTACTGCTGTTGCTTTATCTTCTAGGCATGGGGCTATACTCAGAGAGTCAAAAGTTGTTTTCCTTTTAAAAGGCTCCTATTTAATACTAAAGATTCTTCTCTCTGGAGGATAATCTTGTGATGCTTTGCACCTAGGGTACGAATTAAAATAGAAGCGGCTCTATTTTATTGACTCTTCAGGACCTGATAATGGTGCAAGCTCTGTACCTCTGCTCAACACCTTAGCAGTGCCTCTGCAGCTCAGTGGAAAGTAAGTTACAAATAATAGATAGGTAGGGCTTTTTTCAGCATATGAATTTCTCCAATTTCTCCTTCCTTTTGCAATGAAATTCAGTCATCGGTTTGGAATGGATTTTCCAGAAGAGAAGACTTTTCTGTCTATGTATGTATGGATACCTTCACTGTCTGCCACATAGAAAACTGTTTTATAAGTTTTATTTATCCCTCTCTGTTCTTCTTCCAAATGTAATTGTTAAACCCCATCTTCCTGTCCTCTCCCCAGACCAGTCCTAGTGTTTTCTCTTTCCTTTTCCAGTAAGAAAAATTACACTTTCTGATACTGAAACACCCAGAAACTGTTATACTGAAGATGATAATTTTCGTAACTTCCTGCTTTACCAAAATGCACAAATATCATTTACACTCTTTATGGGACTGTTTTAGCCTGTTATGTATTTTGGGTGCCTGCCAAGTTTACAGGCAGGAAATTCTGGAAATTCCAAAATATTCAAAGTAATTATCAGAGGGTTTGTGTCCTGCTTTTCGCCCATGCATGGGCAAAGGAAGGGGAGAAATGGGGCTGTCACAAGTCTGGGTCATAGAGTTGTGACAGTGGCTCACAGAAACACTGACATTAAAATCCTACTTCATGGGATGGCTACCAAAGTTCAGACAGATTTCTTTTGTGTGATATGGTCTGCAGTATTGATATTTTACATTACTCAAATAGGGACAGTATGCATGAACCAGATGTATTTTCTCTAAATAGATCAGTCTGCTGCAAACAATATTGGTGAAAGTGTCAGCAATATATTACCTATGGAGCAGCATTGTTTAATACAGCTGTAACTGGAATTTTTCATCATTAATCAGGCTAGCTATGTTTCCAAAGATAGCAAATTTTTACTTCTTTTTCAGCCATCCAAAAAAAAAAATAGATCCCATAATACATTGAGACAAATTCAGTTTTGTGCAGAAAATGAGGTGAATTACTTCCTCACTCCCACAGGCAGCAATTTATTTTCCAAACCACAATACAGACAATCCTCATCATTAACATTATCTGCACCACTATAAATCTGTTCAGCAGAAATGACATTTTCCCTTTCCTTTGAAAAAACCCACCATATTGTTTTACACTACACCAAGCACATGCTTTGGTAAGGAGAAATGCACACTATGACTTGGATGGAAGGATGGTTAATGGTTCAGAAGGTCTGGAGATCTTCAGATTCCCAGCAAGTATTTTGGTTCAACTGTTACAAACTCTTTCTTGTGTGATATTCACAAGTATTCCTGTGGTAGTCATTTGTGTTTCTGTGTATGAACAAAGTATTTAGTAGCCATCATGACTATTTGTCATCTGTTCTTTAATTTTAATATGTCTGTTACCTTGTCAAAGAGCAGAAAAGTACCTTATGTTCAAACCCTGCCTATATTTTCCATCATATAGGTAGGGAAAAGCATACAACCAGTCAGGGAAAATGGCAATCCTAATTCCTGAAATCCATGCTTTTCCCTTTGTGGTGCAAAAACATTATGAGTGATACATAATATGCCCTTTTACAGCACAATATCCAGCAGAATTAAAGTGAAACAAAGAATAACTGAGAATAGACAGTTTCTCTCAGACATTCTTTTTTTCCTTAAAAATAATATTTTGAAACACATGCAATTATCTCAAAGCTTGGCCATTTTCAGAACATGGCAGAGATAAGAGGTCTTAAAGGTGAACACGCATTTCCTGAGACATTTCTTAAAATGATAGAAAGAATTTGTCTGAAGTTCCACCAGGCACTTGAATTTGTGTATCTGGATGTCCTGCTTCAGCACCTTCAATTACATGTCTGTAGACCTGTCAGACCTCAAAATTTGAAGCAATGCCAAAGACTTAGAGTGGCTCCTGAAACCTGAGCAGTGGAAGTTCTTGCATTCTTCAGCACATGCTTGTTTTCCTCCTTCATCCTCACTTCTACTCATTATGGTTCTCTTCAAATATCCCACCTATCTTTAGGACCCCCTACTTAAAAATGTACTGTAAGATATGTGTGTGGTATTTGACTAACACCAAGGAAAAATGTTGTCTGTCTAGTAACTATGCAGGAAGTTCCCTAATCCTAAGAAAAGTAGGTTGCTGGAAGTATTTTGAGAAAGCTGAAACATTTTCTCTTTCAGTAGTGAAAAGGTTTAAAGTTTTTTTCTGTGACTTTTTTAATGATGGGAGATTTGTTTAATTACAAATTAATTTGTCATTTGGGAGGTCCTATATCTACCATGGGTAAATATGATAGATAAAGCTAGATATAAATATAAACTAGTGAGATTCCATTGTTATAGAATTTCTGGCAATTTTGCTGAAAGGTTCCAGTGGATTCAATAGTGATGGTGGAGGAAATGAGCTGTACTGCAGAGAGTTTGAATTACTGTTCTGTATCAGCACTGCCTGTGAGAGTTTGGTAAGTTAATGTGTCCTTTGCTGTGTTTCATCTTTGAGCTATGAAAGTTTGGGTGATTTTGGAAATAGGGAACAGCAGAAGATACTGAAACCTCCCCCCCTCACGATGGACTGAAGTCCTTACGGACTTTTCCATAAAGATCCATGTCCCTTTTTTAAAAGGGAAAGAGCTAGTTTTTGAATAACTGAATTTGAGACACATTTGAAAAGCCAAGAATTTCAAAGGTCAGGGGAATATGAAGTCCTTGATTTATTCTTTTGTGCCATTTTCAGTGCAATGAGATGTTAGGGATGGAGTGACACCCTTCCATCTCCATTTTCTTTGTTTTGTCTGTTTTTGTGTCAACTTTAATGCTAGTTAGATAATGATAGAAGGAAAATTATTAGTTTGTTTTTCAGGAAATAATGCTATATATAAAAAAAAATCAGAAATGAAGAATTATAGTAATGCACCTCAGAAAGGATTCAGGGCATAGATCAAAACAGTTCTCTTATCAAATTTAGATTTCTCTTCTCTTTTACAAGGAATTTCACCATAGTACTATTATTACTATTTTTTTTCAAAGGATAACTACGGATATGTGTGACTGCACACAACATTTCGATCAGATTTGGCCTTTGGAAACAGCCTCTTGGTGAGTAACTCCTGGATACAAGGGTCTTGAAGGAGACTCCCTGAGCTGGCTGCTAGGCACTGTGGTGACAGCAGCAGCACTAATAGGAGCAGATGGGACACTGCACTGGTGGTCTCTCTGCTGACCAGGTACTTTTTTGCTAGGGATTTCATGATTAAGGTAAGATTTTGGGGACATGAGGTCCTGTGTCCAGACATAATGTGCCAGCACATTAGTTGTTTCCTGGCCATTTAATGACATAACACTCAGGTGGAATATTAGAAACTCTTTTCTAATTAAGCCCAAGCCTACTTCATCACAAAATACTCAGAGTTTAACACAGTTAAATAAGAGCTTTGATTTTTCTCTCCATTCTTACCCAACTTAAGGTCCTGGTTTGACTTGATTGGACAGTTTTGTAATATTGAAACATGAATAAATCAATGGGAAGAGCTGATGTGTTTCCTTCTGGGGACATGGCACAGTGCTTGGCTGAGCATCTATTCATAAAGTAAGCATTTAGATAAGTAAGCTGAGGGAGGCGACAAGAATGGGAAAGAACAGGGCAGGAGTTGTTTCCCCATTCTTTTAGCACTCCACTTCATAGTTTCAGGCAGGAGAATCAGTTCCTGAAATGTTTCATTGTCTCCTGTATTTAAATCATGAGTGGTGACCTCTAGAAACTTTGTGTTAATATAGCTTGGCTTCTTAGCCTGAAAAACACCTAAAAGCAACGCACACTTAAGGTAGTTACATTAATCAAGATTCAGTTAGAAGTTTGTTAGAATTCTGGGTTTTGTGCTTACTTTGAGAATTGATCAGTAGACGTTTCTTGAAAAATCTGATCAGGAAACATAACTCTTCAAATTAAAATTAAGCAATATATGAGTTTACTAGTTAACAATATTGTAAGAATGAAGCAAAATGTATTTTTTTATCCCACTTGATTGTGTCGATGTGGGCAAGTGCAAGCCCTAAGGTAACAAGAACCTGTGAGAACTTTGCTTAGTGACCACTTAAAATCATATCCATGCAACTAAAATTTTCTTCTTATAAGTTTCCTGGGCCAGCTGTCACTAGAACTGTCCCAAGATGGTTAAGATTTTAGAGCCAACGTTAACAAAAAGTTTTAAAAGTTGCTAGCAAAAGTGATAATGCTTGAACTTCAGAACAGTCTTTTCAAAGCCCCAAGTTTTCAGGCTTTCAGTGAGTCTCCGTACACTGTGCATTTTCCACCCTTCTACTGGATTTTGTATTAATGTAAACAACTCTAGAAATGCCCTATTCAGCATGGGATGATAGAACTGCACTCAGAACTAGCAGAGCAAAAGAAAGTTCTTGCCTGACTGTCTTCCCCTAGAAATTAACTAACTCACACAGAATTGCTAGAAGTAAAAGAGAAATGGGCCAGGAAGAACCCTATTCTGCACTGCTGAAAATGACAACTGAGTATAGATGGAGCAGCTCATTGTCACAAAGTTTTCAGCAGGAGGCTAACTTGCCAACCCAGCTGAGAGCTTTGTTTGGAACTGCCAGGCAGGAATGCTGCTAATTTTAAGCAGTCTCAGAGAGTTTCTTGGCTGACTGTCAAGCATCTATGGCAACTGGCTAAGTCTGCACCTGCACCTGTGCAAGAAGTACCATCCATTATTCTGAAAGTCATACAGTGAATTTCTTTAGGGTGGGAGCAAGTGTAAGCTACTACTTAGTACGTACATTAATTTTTGCAGGGGACCTCTTCTGATACTGCAACCGATTCTAGAAGCCAGAGGACAAGCTGGTCCCCCAAATAGTCTTGTAGCCTCTAAAATCCCACTAGGACTGAGCCCTTATTAGCCTTACTAGTTAAGATCAGTTTTTCTTGACACAGGATAGAAATGGTGGAATTATGTGTATGTGGAGTGAGAAGGTGTTGTGTGGAATTGGAGAACCGGGGGTACTAACTGCAGATGCATAAAAGAGAGCTGTGTTGATTTTGTTTAACCCCTGATGAAACTCGTGCAGGAAGAGTTACCATGGCAACAAGGTCCAAATCAGGCTAGCATGAACTAAAGGCTGAGATAACATAATCCCATTTTTAGCACTCCAAAACAGAGAAAACATAATGATCACACTAAAGATGGAAAAAATACAATTTCAAGATAGTAGGTCAACAGCTGGAAGTAAAGAATATCACGAAGAAAAGCATTTACTAAGCATGCCTCTAATAATTGCAAAATAAAATATCAAAACATAACAGTGAGAATTCTGGGAGTCTCTATCCTGTTCAAACTCTAGTTCTGAAATCAGAGTATGATTTTCATACAACACATATTTTTTATCTTTTGGCATACTGTGGTCAGAAATGCATTTTCCAGCTGTTGGTTCAGAAATTTTTTTTCTCCTCTAGTTCTGAAAAACTCTGCAGGATCCTCCCCAAATACTTATCATTGTAGACTGACTATGCTGGATGAAAATAATATGCCACTCCTTCCTACATATAAAGTGTTGAAATCAATAGAACTTTACAAATCAATATTACTTTACAAACCAGCAGTACCTCTAGTACTCTACAACCTCACAGAGGATGTGGGAAGGGCCACAGAAAAGTAACACTGAAGATCTATGACTATGAGGTGTCTGCTGTGGCCATGGGAGCACGCAGAGAATCTGAAAAGAGACCAGAGAGGGGCAGTAAGCCACTGGGCCAAAAGTGTACTCAGTACTTGGCAAAGGACTCCTACTTGTTTTATCTTCTCCTCAGATGGACTTCCAATGTACCTCACTCCTGCCTAACCCAGATATCATCAGGTGCTGTACAATCATTGCCAGGACTAAGGAGCTTGCCAGTCTTGCCTCTTCTTCCCCAGTGGTGCAAGTGTTTTTTTTGGAGGCAAAACTGTGGGAACTTACATTCTTTCAAAAGTAATGCGAATAAATGTTTCAAAGAGGGTGTTCAGTGTAATTGACTGGGCAAGAACCATAAAAGCCTGGGGGTCTTGGAATCTCACTGACATCTGAGTAGCCTATTTGTAATTCTACAGCAGGCACAACATAAAAGATCACTTCCATCTTATCTAGGTAGCAGCATATGTTTTCTCATAAGAAAAGTGAAGGTTAGTCAGGCAAAGTATCTCTGTCAACAGATTCTTTGTGAAGAGCAGATTGAATATTTCATGGGGACACTTTCCTGACAGATTTGTTGTCAGTCTTGGCTTCCTGCCCTAAAGTTGCTTCTTTGATCGAACGGGAATGTCATTGTTCTGAATAGCCGCACTCTGCATTAGAGTCTCTTCATCCAGCATTATACCTACCATGGATATTTAAACTGTTCCCATTTATTATCTGCTACTCTGCTACTCTGGAAATTGGTATTATGCTCCATTTAGGACTCAGGTTTAACTGTGGAGTGTAAAAGACAGGCATAGCAGAAACAATAGTTTGTCAGACAAACCATTTAACCATAAAAGTGTAATGATATTAAAGAAATTGTGTTTTTCCTACATAAACATGAAAATCCTGTGAATATCAGCTTAGCTGTCTTCATGACTGTTGCTGTCTGACCGGAGCTACTGTCTACAGTTCCTGGTACAGGTGAAAAAGTTTAATGTTTTGTTGAATTTTCCTTCAATAGGTTTACTCCTAAAAGCCACTAATGTGAAGATAAGCACATAAAATATTACCTGAACTTTCGCCAGAAGAACATTTTATGTATTACCATATGATTCAAAATCAGACTATGGTGAATCTACAGTGTCCTGAACTATTTTAAATTTTACATTTTTAAAATATTTCAATTCCAGGGACAAACACTACCTAGCATCAAGTTCAACAAAGCCCTTTGCTGAGGAGGTAAAATAATCCACTGACTAGGTCAGCCACACAGTTTAAAACATGGTGTCTCAGAAAATAGATTTCAAGAGATTTTATATATACATATATATATATATGCTTGTCTCAAAGACAATAAAGTATCTTAATGTTGGAACACCTCTTCACAGATAAATGGAAGGGGGAAATATGTATCTTCTAATTATATAAGCATATATATAATTATGCACAGAGTAGTTTTTCTGCCCAGCTGGATTCTCAAGGGCTGCTCCAGTAGCAGCCAACACAGGAACCTAATGTACCCAGTGTTTCCAAGTGAAATACCAATGAATAATGAGGTGGTGCTGTCCAATATAAGAAATGAAGTTAATTACCTTTCTCTAGCTCACTTTGGAAGGACAATTTCCGTCTTCGTAGTTTGCAGTTATCTCCATCCGTATCATTGGTAGTTTGTGATCTTATTACGAGGTCAGACTTGATTAATGAAATATGAAACAAAATGACAGATTAGTCCCATCTAAAGAGGGCAGATTTGCAATAGGTGATTGACTGTTAATCATGTTCAAGCTTTAAAAAAGGCAACATTAAAGTCAGTCTTCATCAGCCTCTCCATCACCAGTTAATGGAATTGCCCAAGGCTAACATTAAAAAAGTTTATGCAAATCGAGCAAAACCAACAGTGTCATCACCTAATGGTGAAATAAAATTATCCTGATTATAAGTTTACACGGAAATACATGTGTTCATGTGTTATCAGCTTCTCTGAACTTACACAGATCTGGTTTATGTAACCTTCGAGAAACTGATGAAAAAAATTAAATAACCTCTAACAGAGAATGTATACTATTTCAAGAAGTAAAGAGGTAATTGATTGCAATTATATTTATATTTAACTGATGGTAATGATTATAAAGGTTACAGTTTGCAATGATTGTAAAGGTTATATTTCACAATAAATATAAGCCTGACAAGCATCAGGCACTTTACCTCTCATTATTTTATCTTTCTAGACCCTCCCTTCCTCTTTATCACATTTAGAGTACTCAGATACTTATTTCTGTACCAGAACACAATGTTGTTTTTTTCTATCCATCTTAAGAACATTGCAGTGCTTTTTTTTTCCCGTAGATAAAAGATGCATTTAATTCTTATTTTTTTCTACTTTAAGACATTTGCAAATTAACAAACATAATACCAGTTTTGCTCTTTGTGTAAATACCCATGCCATTGGCTTCAGCCTTTTCCCCTTCCCTGTGCTAGTGAGGTTTCCCATCCCAGTCAAGTAAGCAGATTTGCATGTGGGAGAAGGGCAGAGAGGAGCTGGGAAGGGTTTACATCTTTCTCTATTCCCTTCATTGTAAACCTGGCAAATAATGAGCTTCAGTGGTGGCCCATGGGTAGAATAACTGCAGGGAGAAAAAGGTACTTTTATACAAATAGGAGGGCAGGAGCAGAAGTTGAAGCAGAAGCACCTATTATTCTGATAACAAATTTAGATCTGAGTGTTATGAAAATGAGAATGTGCTCAATGCTTCTTTTGGGGGATGATTTTCTGGGTTGCAATAGACAGTGCAAAGTAAGTGGAATTGCTAGAAAAAACTGTGATTTTGCAAGCTCAGGAAGCATGGCTGAGTCCCTCCTGACTTCCTTGTCTCTGATCTAAGGAAAAAATAATGATAAAACATTGATGACAATGTAATTGAGAGAAATAATTGCACAGATTTAAATCATTAATGTGAAATTATCCTCAAGAAATTTTTCAAATATATGGGCATTCAGTTTTAACTTAAATTTATCACTAGACTATACATTGATTGTGTTGTATTTTACATATAATTAATAATTATGGCCTTTTCAATACATACTGAAAAAAAGAATATAATTGGTGTTTTATTTTCAGAATGATTTTTTTTAAAAGGAGTCACAATAGAAAGAAGTGACATTTCTTGTTAGAAGTTGTATTTGTTATAATTAAAAAAAAATAAAGATCCATACCTGATTAGCAAAGATTAACAAAACTTAGTTAAAATAACTTTTCTCCTTTTTTCTTAGAAGGCCTTTGAGGCCAAATTCTGTTAGTTCCTTCTCACTGAACTTCTGTTTTTCTTTAAGGGTATTATCTCCGAAATAATGAAATGTAAACCAGTCATCCTGTGGGCAGTGGGATCCCTGCCTGCTGGCCAGGGCTGGGGTACCTGCAGCCTCTGGGGAAGATTTTAGCCTCAGCAGCACGAGCTGGGCAGGAGAATTTCTCCACTCCCCCTTTGGCCAAACATCCACTTTCTCTCCCAAGCCAGACTAATGCTGTCAGTCTGAAATAAGGAGGTATTGGTAATATTTTGTCTTTCCTGAAGATGTGATTTGTGCAAAAGGGGACACTTAGGACAGTCACTGTGGGAAAAGAGACCAGGAAGCACCTGCAAATCTGAAGACTGAGTGAAAGTTGAAAAGTCCCTTATAAGTTTTTAGTCCCCTAGGAGGTAGAGTGCATGCCAAGATAAGGGAATTAACAATTCATATTTGAAAGGCAATTAAATATTTTCTATTGCTAGACAAGGAAAGAATCTGTATAATCTGATTTACCCTTATTTTATGGATGTACAATTACATTTAGTGTCAAAAGTTCCCCTTGTGGTGACCTAGGCTACAGTCATTTAATAAAACCATATTTTCCATGGCTTTAGCAAAATCCCCCTGGGTGAAGCCTTAATACTATTTAAATATAGAACTAAATCCTGTTAGATTAACATCATCTGAATAATTTCATTGACTTCTGCTGAGTTTAACCAACTTCAGTAGAAGCAATCAGGTGAGTATATTTTTTTTAATATAGGATTTTAGCTTTTCATTTTGTTAACCTTAGTTTTTCACATGTTATTTTCATGTTTTTTTTACTGTGGGACAGATTTAGCCCCATATTAAGAAAGAAAAATCACTTATTATATGTACCTTTACAGTTTCATCTCTCAGATTAAAAGTTAGTTCCAGATTGGTGAGGAAGAGATCAGAAAATTCAGGGTACATATCCAAAACTTCTAGTAGATCTTCTCTCTGGATCTTATGTAAGTCACAGTAAGTTAAAGCTCTCACATCTGCATTTGACTTTCCTGGTTTTGCATAAAGATGAACCATCTCTCCAAAAATATCATTTTTCCCTGCAGAAAGGAAGTTAAACAGAGATTATTATTTTAAATATGAATAAGCCATTAAATGGAATGATGTATTTCTTTATGGTAGACACGTAGAATACTTGGTTTGACATGAAGTGATACAGTCAGATTCCCATTACACATATATAAAGAAAAAGCAGTATTATTATATATTAGAAGTGAAATTGTTAAGATCAGTGAAAATATATGGGAATATAACTGGACTAAGTGAAAGTACCCTCACAATCTTCCTTCAGTTTCATCAAAACAACATGAATTGACCAGGTTCCTCTGTCCTTTCTTCTAAAAACATTATTTGGTAATTTCAATGGTATTATGATGGCTAAGATGCAATTTCTGTTGTCCAGTCCAGGACTGCTGGCCTGTAAAATCATTTTGTTAAGAATTACATGAAGGAAATGTCTATACTTGAAATATATTTTAGTAGAAAATTGCTATGTTTTTATATTTTTTGGAGGGAATGCAAAGCTTCTAAGATGCAGGAGTTCTTTTGAACAAGCTCTTTAAACACATCTGCCTTTGTTTTGATACCATTACAATTCTTCCAATCAATATTGACACATTTGCAATAGGTGTTTGTTAAGATTTTCACCTCTATTTAATCGCTCATTTTTGACAAACTGCACCTGAACTTCATCAATGCAAAGCAGCTGCAGCCATAAACCAGTGAAAATATGCTGTACACTAAGGATTTCAGGGTTACCTGCAAAGTGGAGTTGGGGAGGTACTAAGAAACCCTTGTGGAAAAGAATAGTGATCATAGCAAGGGAGAAACAGAGACTGGTGAAAAAGAATACAGCAGAGATTTTTTGTCTCTGTTAAACGTTTGTGCCTTTCACATTGGGTTACTAAGGGTAGTTCTGGTTTTTCTATTTTATAAAAAGGAAGTTGAAAACTGCAGCTAGAAAATGCAGAAGGTAGGTTAAGGGCTGATTTATAGTGAGGATCTTGAACATGGGAAGATTAAGAGATAACCTGATTATACTGCATATATTCTTTAGAGAGGAAAAATTACTTGGTATTCAATGCCTCTAGAATATTAGAAGGAAAGCATAGGAAGTGCCAATGGAAAGAAATTGAAGCAAGATAATTTTATACTGGAAATAAAGCAGACATTTTTAACAATAAAGGTGATTAGATATGGAAATAAACTGCCATCAAAAGTGATCCTATTTTCATCTCTTCATATTTTCAGAGCAAAAACTATTGTTTTTTTTTCATAAAACACAGTTCATTAGATACAACAGATAGTCAAAGATATTAAATGTAATAGGAATCAGCAACAAATCAAGGGTTTGCCAATGTATTTCTGCCCTAAATGTTCATGAATTTGAGGCCCCCATTCAAGGCATATAAAACCTTCTCTGCAATGAGAGTATTGACACAGTTCCAGTGTTCTTATATCTGATCTGCAAAGCTGGAAAAGATAGTAGATCTAGAGAGACATTGTGTTTTCTAGGTGTTTGATGCAGAATTACTGTTGTCAGATCAGTATTAAAGAAATTTAACTCATCCACATCAGACAGTGCTGATGATTTGAGGAAAACTGGGGAGAAACCAAACATTTCTCAGAATACTTTGATATCTTTGATGATGCTGCAATACTTGTAAAAGGTGAAAATTTCATCCGTGCTACCTCTGTTGGACTACTCTGTTGTCCAGAACACAAAGCATTGAGTGTTTTTATGCCCATTTCTGTGGAAATTAACTAAAGAGGAAATTAACTAAAAGAAAGAGGAATTAACTAAAAATATTTGGCTAATTATTGATAAACTTTGTTATGTTTGAGTGATTTCAATGCAGAGTAATTTTCCTTTATACCATCTATCCTTTTTCTGTAGATTCTTCAAAATAGCACAGACTCATTCACTGGAGCCAGCTATAGGCAGATTCCTACCTCATGGCTCATGTGACAGATGTGGGCTCAGTTTCTTTTGGATGCAGCTGTGCACAGCTGTCTGACCTACCATTCCCTTGGAGAATGAGGCTCCAAACAGCAGTCCCTGGTGTGGACAGCTATAGGCAGGAAGAGACACAGTGGCATGGCCCTGCAAATACCTGGGTTTCTGCTACAGAGTGAGAGTGCAGGGATCTGATGTGCATGAAAAATACATGAAAAACTTGTCCAGTCTGCATCTTTGGCCCAGGAAGAAATTGATGAATACATAAAACAGTCAGCTTGTGTTGGTTGCAAGTGCAATAGAAATAGTACAGAAATGTACATGTTTTTGATGTGAGCGATTATTTCCTTGCTGAACCACACTGCTCACAATCAGGGCGAGGCTCTTACACAGTTAAGTAGAAACCTCACAGTGTTATACTTGCATGCTCCCTACTTTGCTTGTGCCTAGAGCTGGCCCAGCTGATGAGCTGCAACAGCATGAGATGATAAATTATCTTGGTAATGCTATCTAAACCTAGGGAAGGATTGCTTTAGGCACACCTTAGTTCTGCTTGCATATCCACCCTGAAAAGTATAAACAGAATAATCAGTCAAAAGTGGGTTCATAGCAACATACTGCCCCCAGTCCACATCTTGCTTCAGCTGCTTTTCTGACTGTAAGTTCCAACAGTGGCCAATTAACAGAAAGACAACATATGAATGATATTACAGCTGGTATAGGCTTCTGTACAGCAAAATCCTTACTCATCTACTCAATTATTCTTTGCATTCTTGTTATCTAATATAAAATTGGAGAAACAAATCTGTAGTCATGTTATGTAAGGTTTTAGTTATTTTACTTTTCATATTGCTGTAGCTAATGAAGTCTTACTGGTTTCATATAAGAGCTATGACCAGCTGCAGCTGAGATCCCAGCTGGACTGAGCATTTTCCTGAGCCAACTTTGTTAGGAAACAAAATGCTCATCATGCTATAAAACCAGGAATGTTTTAATAAGAAATATAGGGGAAACAGTGGTGTTATTACTTCTAGATCAAATTAATCTGTTATTCTCTTCTTTTCCTTTATGCCTAGTGAGCAGAAAAAGATATTTCTGAAAATCTCTAGAAGACATTTTGAAGGCCCAGAGTAGATTGCTCAAGTTAACAGAGAGAGCACTCTATGTGTCTCAATATCTTCATCACTGTTCAAGAACAGGGTGGCTTTGACTTTTGATCTTGCAACATAATCAGAACTGGAATAATTTGATATCTGCTTGCCTCAACTTGCAGCTTACCTTTTGCCTAGGGATTATTGTGACTAAAGATAAATCTTTAGAAATCCAAAGATGTGGGCCTTTTGGTGCACATGAATTATTGCAGTAATGTAGATTTTTCTTAAATTATTTCTTTGCTTGATATTAAAAAATAGTTAGTAAATATTTACAAATTTCCCATCCCAGGAACAACAATAAATATATTTTTTTAAAAATCTGAGTCTTTTGATATGTCTTGTAAGAATGTACTTACCAAGAATGGCTACAACAATGTCACTCTTAAGGATTTCAATGGAACCTCTTGACACAAAATAAAGAGCAGTGAGAACATCTCCACAGTGCACTAAAGTGTCTCCAGGAGGTGCATGTGTTGTCTTAAATTTCATAGCCAAAGCTCGAAGACAGCCCTTACTGGCCCCCCGGAAAGCTTTGCAATTCTGAAGCAAATTTTGGTTGAGGTGCAGACAAATGTCAGCTTGTAAGCATTCTGGAAATCCCTTCAGGACCTGGAAAGACAAACATAAAGATTTCTTGCGAATTCTATGAAAACATTTTATACAATTTTTGTTTTCTTCCTGGCCAAAAAGAAAGAAGTGACCTACAAAGAGAAACGCATTGTGTAATTTATATTGCAAAGCTTTTACAATGTGAGTACTCATATAAATACTAACCTATATAGTGGTTACAAAATATCTTCTTAAGATCTCTTTCATTGCAAGAAATGGTACCAGGGTGCATGAATGACTATACCACAGTAAAATAACAAATAAGGCAGTGAAAGGGGAGGTGTGGACTGAATTTCACTTATTTTGGCTCATGTATCTATTTTCTGTTTATTAATTGTCAAAGTACTACATTTATTATGAGAGGTTTCTGCTGAAATAACAGTGATATTTATAAAATGAGAGCTATCTGAAGATCATATATTTTCCAGAGAGAGGGCATTTTAATAAGATTTTCATGTTAAATATATTCTTCTTGTAAGTGTAGGACTTTGATTTTTGTCAGAAAAAGCAAGATGGCCTTTTGAAACAACAATGTTACGCAGATTTACATTGGCAGATGATTCGTTCATCAAACCACAGGGCTTTTTGCTGTGGCCCTTGCTCATCTTTTAACTCAGAGCAATAGCAGTTTGCCTGAAGTAAAATCATGGGATTCCTCTTGGGTACCATGGCAACACGTTGATTTTGTTTCGAAGGAAAAAAAGGGAGTTATTCACAACGTGGTCATTGTGTGTGAGCTTTTCTAAGTTCTCTAGGATAATACAGCTCTGATTCTTTAGAGTCTGTAAACATTTCTGCTGCTGACTGCTTGGGAGTACTGAGTGACTGCATGCTGACACATTATGACATACCACCTTTCTCTGTTGTATCCTGTTATCTGCTGTCAGTGATGTGATTGGGTCTTGTGCTTTCCCTGGGGACAGCTACACCTGTTGCGTATCACTAAAGGCAAAACATGCACTGATGCTGCAAGTCTTATGAATATGTGGACAGCATGTCTCTTTGTTAGTGGATCAGACTACTATTTCATCCTTGTTTATCCTCTGCACTGTTTTTCTATAAACATGTAAACATTTCTATAGAGAAAAGATATATCCAAAATGCATTCACTTGTTGCTATATTAATTTCTGCTTCAGCAAAAAAAAATAATCCTGTGCACTCACTCTTGTTGCAGAAACATATTCATAACTCATATCCCTTGCTAGTGAAGATGAACACATTTCTGATATGAGGCTTCTGTCCACACAAGCCAAGCTATGTTCTAAAAATGAGATATTAGAATCTTTAACAGAATTGAAATGCTTTTGTGATTGCTAATGGAAATCAATGCTGTGAAATAACGAACATTGTTTTAACACACATACATAGAACAATTTTTTGAGCCTTATGGCATTACCACATGAAATTTATACATCCTCAGAGCAGGCCAGCATCCAACAACACTAAGCAGAAGAAAATATGATAAATGAAAAGCTTCTGTGTTGTCACTCTCTTTTCAGCATCTATCACACCACTAGAAATAACTTAGTATCCAATTATGCTTTTTAATATAACGTAATTATATTGATATAAAAAGACTGTAGGTTGTAGGAACTTATTTACTGAATGATACTGAAACACTGAGAAACAAATATGTTCACCAAATGAAACAGGAGGAGAAAAAATGTGTTTATTTTGAAATTGTTCTCTAGTCATGTGAGCATAAAAGACCTATTTTGAATTAATTTTTTTGCTATGTATCTATCTGAATATAATTTAGAAGAATTCTGTTTTTTATAGGATGCAAAATAGGAAATGTATTTTGAAATCAGAAGTACTTACAAGAAAAGTTTATTTGAATTTTTAGGAACTCATGAGTACTTAGAATACACTTAGAATAAACTGTTTTAATTTTTCACATCAGTTTTTTATCTGATGTTCAAGGGATTGTATTTTACCATTAAGCAAAACCCATGCAGACCATGTGTGTTGGTTTATATTTCTGAAGATACTTTGAATATTCCCTTATAGAAACAATTACTTTTATAAGTAATTTATAATTATAACGAAACTATTCTAAAATAATTGCATATCAGTTAATAGTTATTTAAATGCCAATAACATATGAAAGCTAACAGCCTCTTTTCAAGCATCTGTGATTAGTAAGTCCCTGCTCCATGGAGCTTACACTCTAAAGTAATTTTATACATAGAGACGAAAGACATCTGCCCTTAAACATCACAGTTTTAAAATGCCTAAAAGGAAGAACAAATAACATTGGTTTCAGTGGAGATGTCTCCATTAATACAAGCTTAGAAATTCAAGGAAGAAGCTGATTTGAAAATAAATTTGTTAAAACATTGGCAAACCCTACATCACCAAAAAGAGCTTCCCATATTGCACACATTGTGTGTGGTAATAAAAGTTCCGTAGGTGACACAATACAGAATTTGATATTTCCCAGCTAAATTTTATGCTGTTCAGTACAGACATTTTGCCAACCCAAACTCTCAAATATTTGTTACATTCATTCTCATATTCTGATTTTTATTACTGAAATTGTATTGAAAATTATATTATAATATGAGAACCAACACCAACATCAAATTTGTACATATGCTGCCTATATTAAATATTAGAAAATCATCCATGCAGTCTTCAAAATCAAAAAAAACCCCAAAAATTATAAAACTAGAATGCTCTTTAATAACATTATTATAAATGAAAAATCCAAAACGGATAAATCATTTAAATAGAGATGTGAGTTTCAGTTGTTCCCTTCTTTCCTAATATATTTCTATTGTTATACACATTATTTCAGTTGTGCTTCCATGGGGGCCTGCTGAGAAAAATCTTGGATTCTCATGGTTAGAATCATTATTTGAAATCAGAACTCATGCATAATTCAAGAAATACACACAGATAATTTTAAAAAGATGTGTAACAACATAAAATCAGCTTTAATCCTCCCCCCTTGAAAAAGAGAAAGTGAAGCAGAAGAAAATCAGTTAAGATGCTGTGACCACAGGCTCCAGATGTCTGTCATTGATAGTTATCAAGTCCAAGTTCAGTTGTCTCATCCTGTTTGGAATAAAACTTACTCCACATCAAATAACGTTGGTTTATCTCTGTGACATGCTTACAGAGGAGGATAACGTCATCCAGAGATGTAAAACATTTTATAAAGAATTAGTGATTGTTTTGTTAGGAGAGTAGGGACATGATTCATACTGCCTTGAAGAATGTGATCTTTTCATGAGGAGTGGGAGTCCAGCATCAAATTTCTTTTCTCAAGATGACAGCAAGGTATCACACATTTATCAGGCACATTTGTGACAACAGACTTGGACACATCTTTGTGCCTTAATCTCAGGCAACAAGCAACTCTTTGGGGCAAAGATAACCTTGAGTTTTTGGATGAATGATAAAATTATTTATATTTTTTAGATATTTTTATCATCAGTTCTGGAACAGATATTGACATATGTCTCACAGAAAATATTTAGAAAGTATCTAATCTGAAGCAAATCAGGATAATTTTCAGTAATTTTATTATTACAATAATTAAACATGGAAATACTCCATTCCATACCAACAAATCCACAGAATGATTGAGGCTGGAAATGATCTTGTTGGAAAGATCATCTGGTCCATCCTCCCTGCTCAAGGATATCTATCTAGAGCTGGTAGCCAGGGTGATGTCCAGATGGCTTTCAAATATCTCTGAGGACAGAGATGCCCCAACCTCTCTGGGCAAATTCTACCAGTGCTCAGTTATCCTCCCAGTAAAAATGTGTTTTCTGGTGTTTGGTCAAAACCTCCAGTTTCAATGTGTGTGCTCATTGCCTCTGGTCCTGTCACTGGGCACCACTGAAAATAAACTTGTTCTGCCTTCTTTACACCCTTCCTTCAGGTATTTGTTCACATTGATGAGATCCTCTGTGAGCCTTCATTTCTCCCATCTGGCTGAGCAGTCTCAGCTCTCTCAGCCTTTCCTAGTATAAGAGATTCTCCTGCAGCCTTACAATCAAAGATACTCCTTAATTCTGCATGTAGTCCCCTGTCACATATTTGCTCTGCTGAAATCTAGGTGGGGTCATTAAATACCAAGCAGCGGTTGAAGAGAGCACAAGAGTGCTCTTGTGTGTTGGGCCATGTTTGCGGTATGTTGAAACTAGTGACTAAGGCTTTTTGTCCTAGAACCAGGCAGACTTGTTTATGAGTGGCAGGTGCCCAGCATATAGAGGGAAAGATAAAGGGAAACTGCCAAGTTAATTTGAGAATTTAAGATGGCATAAACTGAAAGATGATTCTGGTGCTTTTCCACTTTATCTGTTTATTCCTGCCTTGTCACGATCTCTCTTTGTGAAATGGTTTGAGAAACTGATCCATACAAAATAACACAGTAAAAAATTTGAGCAGCTGAAGGTGCAAAGAGGCAGGAGTAAATTCACTTTGTGTCATGACCACACAAACTTAATATTTATTTGGTTCTCACCTGCATAAGAGAGATCTCAGGCTATGTTGACATTGGCATCACTAAATGCTGAATAAAGTTCTCAAAATATTTGAATAATAAAATTTGAACCTTATACTAAAAATTAACCTTTTTTCTTAATTTGTTCAGAAAGAATGAGTGAAATTATTTAATATTAATTCATTTATTTGGTGAAATAACCTATGTATTTAATTTTAATCCTTTTGTCAGCTACCTAATTTTAAGACTAACCTGATACTCTTTAGCTGCACAAATTGCTCTGCTTAGATTTTGAATTAGGATCTCTGTCCCCCAGTAGCTGTTCTCTCTGATGGAGAGTAATGTGGGATTTAGTTCACAAACATTTTACTCTCTTAATTTAATAACATCATCTAGACTAAAAATCTCTGTAATTCAGCAATTTTATTTCTAGAAAGAATTTAGAATTTATTATTCAATATTCCTGTGATTATTAATTACAGAAGTTAATTATTTCTATAAGAAGAAGGTTGAAACATTTCCAAGGGTTTTCAGCACTTAGAAAAGAAAGAAAAAGGTCACAGGTGGCAATAATTCTGCTCCAGAAACTCTTGGTCTCCACATAGAAGAAATAATATTTCAGAAAAATCCTCTTTGTACAGAATGATTTTTTAAATGTTCAGTATGTTTCCTTTCAAATGGTGGGAGAGAAGAGAAGCAGTATGTGATAATGAGCTAATTTCAATGAGATTGAAGCCTGACACCTTATCAAGAATAAGATCTTTTGTTTTTAGTCATTGCCACAGCACAGATGTGTGACGTCTTTATGCTGAAATTAATGAAGCTGCAGTGGGCCATTCTTCTACAGTCTTAACACAGTTTCTGAGTACATCTGAAAAGTGATCTCTGAGATAGGATACATTGCTAAACAAGGCGGACGAAAAATTATTTCAGTTTCTTTAACTGCTGACTCCATTACAAAGAGAAACATTTTAAGTCTGTAGAAGGTGAAGATTGACCAGATCTGTATATTTCAAATATACGATAGTTGAAAAATTAATTGCTCTTGTTTTTGTGATTTTAGACCACAATATACAATGCACTGAGAAACTGAGAAAGGATCATTCAGAAATAGATGGACATTCTTGAAAATATTTTTTTTCTATAAGGTTTTGTTTTCTATAACTCAATTCAATGTAGGCAATCCTGTTTTTTAAGCTGCCTTTTTTAGAAAATCAAATAATAAGTATATGGCTAATCATAAGGTACTTCCTGGCTGGTTTATATGTCGTGATTTCTGTTCTGACATGTAGGCAAATAGCAGCACCAAGTTCCAACATGATTACATATTCCCTTGGTTTAAGAATTTACTGCTAGGTTTTGCTCCAAACACATCTAATTTGCGCTAGCCTTTTGATGGTACAAAGAATTTCTCCTTGCTGTTTTTGAAATTTTAATTTACTTCTCTAATCCTCTACTTTAAATATATTAGTGGCACTGGTTCTATTGATAAAACTGGTTTTTTTTTGGAAGAAGTGATCACAGTGGGAGGAAAAGCAAGAATAAAAAATGTAGTGATGTCAAGGAGGTATCAGTGGCCAATTTCTTACAAAAGAAGCCTTTTCAAGGCAATGGTGAAGCTGCCCTTTATTTGCTACTATAGAATTGCTGGTTCCAGACAGGTGTGTGCTCTACAGCGCTTGCATGATCACAGTAGCCAGGACAGTCATCACAATGGTAAAGTTAACCATTTGCTTGGATGCTTGCAGGAGAAATCATACATTCATTTATAAAAATTCTGACTTGCTCTCCCCTTTCATGCTATTGGGCAAAACCCAAAACAAAAAGATATCTGTCCCACATCCAAAATTTTAATTAATGTTTACATTGGGCTAAACATTTTTCAGCTTGTCCCACTTAGTTACATCTTTGAACTCTTTTCAAAAGTAAAATAAACCAATATAGCTATTCAGATGCACAGAAGATCCATGGAAAGAAAGGGTGGGACAGGATTGTAAAAAATACATGCATAACTTAAAAAAATATCTCAAACACTAAATAGCTAATCTTTTTAGGGTAAGCATCATAGGCATGCTATTATTAGTGCTGGACTGATAAGAATGAAAGAGGAAAAAGAAGGCAAAAATAATTTAGGAAAACCAAAACAGGATAGCTAAAGATATTACAAGAATTGGAAACTTTGGAACTGGTTGCATCTTTCATGAAACAATATGCAATGTAAACATTTTTTTGTAATTTGACTTTGCCAGTGTATATCACAGGGATATGATTTAAATTACGCTTATTCTATAGACTCAAGATTTTTATCCAGATTAAAATAAATCCCAAATCCTGTTTATCCAGTCCATGCATAATTATATGGAACTGTTTTTAACCAAAATACATTATGTAATGGAATATAATCAAAAATATGTAGAAATTGAGCAGAAGGGAGCAAATGAACAAATAAACAAGGTCTCAGCATATTTCACTTGGTCTTTAAAGTTAATTTTAAGTTTAACAATTTCAAATAAGCATAAAATATTATCTTCTGGTTTGAAACCTAAGGTGTAGAATTATGTTTAGAAAATCAAATTTAGACTTAGTTCACTATTACTCCTAAGATTGAAAGGGTTTTTGTTTAATCTCTATATTTTATGTTTTATTTTTCACTCTACCTGCATTCTTAAATATATGACTGAGAATAATTTAAAGCATCTTTTGAAAGATATTCTCCATGTTATTTTTATATATATATATATGAGTATGTGTGTATATGTTGCATGTACATATATATATATATAATGTAAATTATTATGCATTTCATATATCAAAGGAGAAAGAGGACTACATTTTTGATTTTTTTTCAGCTTTCAGTCATGAAATGAAGAAACAAAAACATATTGGATGAAATTCTGCCTTTAGAATTTGCAAAAAAATTCCAAGTAAACATGGGCAAGAGTCAAACACATTTGTCTGAGGACAATATTAGTCCTTTGTTCTGTAAATGCAAATATTTCATGCAAAATTAAGTAAAAAACC
This sequence comes from Polioptila caerulea, assembly GCA_013397295.1. Classification (NCBI taxonomy): domain Eukaryota; kingdom Metazoa; phylum Chordata; class Aves; order Passeriformes; family Certhiidae; genus Polioptila; species Polioptila caerulea. The sequence goes on from VYXF01000461.1 coordinate 829,511, forward strand.
ACATGCAAGTCCAACTCATATGCACATGGCTAATAGCCAAGAAAACTTCATTGGTGCGTGTGTTAACATGCATATATGGTTTAAACCAAGAGCATTCACACAAAGGAAAATGCAGAATGATCAGCAGCATGGCAACTTTGTCAGTGACATTCCTACAGAGCAACTATCTAATGCAAACCAATATGCACATGACCTTTTTTGGGCAGAGAAGCATGACTTGAGTTGTGGGGTAAAACAGTGATTAATAAATGTGGTTAGATTGGCATTTTTTAGTGTCTAATTTTTAGTAACCATTTTGCCCCACATCTGAATCTACTCGGATTATTTCCCTTTGCTATCTACCCCTTCATCATGCAAAAAGTTACAATTAAAATTAGAAAGCATTGAACAAGCTCTAAACCCAACAGATAACATGGATATTCTCCACACTTTATACTGGAATTAAATTTGATATAAATACCTCCTGCTCTTACCAGTGGGTGGTGTTATTCCATGTATTTAGGTGTGAAGCAGACAGGAAAGAGATAAATCTTTCATAAGTACAATGTAAATCACACAATTCTTATATTATCCTTGTACTAAGTGTAATACATTCAGACTCTTAAAGGAAATAAAGTGATTGACATAAAACTTGAGGGATAGAACTGTGGACAGAATAAGGATTAAAATACAACAAAACAAGATACTAAACTTGAGGGTTTTTCCACACTTTATTTAAGACAAATCCTCCACACTGCCTCACAATCATACTGCAGAATATGGGCTATTTAATCCATTTAATTGTATTTCACATTAACGACAAATCCAAGACTAATTTCCGTACACCAGTTTCCAAATTATGCAACTTTTCAAGTGATAACATCCAGTTATAGCTACTATTTTGTGTGAACCATGTGTTTTTAGTACATCCATTAGTGGTAATGAATTAGTTAAGGCATATATTATTTTGTAATATCTTCAGAAATAATTCAGTGCCCTACTTTAGGCTTAGTTTGAACACACCTGCAGCTTAAGGGCCTGATTCTGTAAAGTGCTGAGTACCCCACAATTCCATTGCCATCAGAAGGAATTTGGGCTATTCAGTGCCAACACAGGATGAAGGTATTGATGCTGCCTCCCACTGCAGTAATCCCCAGCAGAGGTTTATACAATTGTCCTTGTCCTGCCCTGGACACATTATCCCTCTGGAGGGGACACATGGAAGTGGCAGGTGAAGCCAAATATATTAATTTTCTATTGTATTCTTAACATCTGCTTTACTTAATGGTAACCATAAAGTCAAATTGTCAGTGATTCACCTTTATAAAATATTTTAATCAAGACCATTGTTGTTGTTTACTTCATAAAAATGTAGTACTCTGACAGTCATTCAGAAGTGTGTTATAGACACCACATGAAAGCTGAATGTATGTCAAAATTTTGGAACTTGATTTCTAGTTAAATTGTTAAAAAGTGTATAGATTTTCTTGTTTTTGACAGCTTTCTGGAGAGTTCTGCCAAGTTTCTTATCTCCAGATCTGAATACCTCTGGAAAGCATCCCTACAGGACACAGATTCACAGGTTCTTAAGATGCACAATGCCCTCAGTGTCTTCAAAATGATATTGAATTTTCAGAAAAAAAATGTTTCTATCTCCAGAAAATAAGACAGAGTTATAGATGCTTAATTTGCTCGCCAGATTTCTATTCCTTTTTAGATTGCCATGTATTTATGGAAGGAGAGATTACAGGGGCTTTTTTATTAAAACCAGAAAATATGAGTGTTATTCCTTGCTGGTTCCCAGAAATGAGTTTCTATGGATGGCTAAATGGTTAGTGGTACACTATGGTGATTTCAGTGCAGAATTATATGGTTGTGAATGCGAGCTACTTTTCAGACTATCACGTGATTCAAATATTTCTCTTTGAAAAGAGCAGCTAAACCTGCCTGCTCCTCTCTTCAATCCATTCCAAATATATCTGTTCTAGATTACATGGAAGGATTTTGAAAAACGATTGATCTCCACAGGTTTTACGGAACAGTAACTCTGTAGATATCAACACAGGTACTCTTGTTAGATGCTGGAAATGGAAAATCAGGGCAAAGAACAAACACAATTCTGGAACATCTATGTCTGAAATAAGAAACTTACTACTTCTTTTTCTCTGTTTAAGCTTACAGAATTCACCTGCATTTCTCAAGCTTTCCTATACACAGTGAGAATTCAGATTTCTGATATACCTGGCAATAACCTAGGCAGTGAAATGTTGTCATGCCAAACATGTAGTGGCTTGATTGTCAACAACTGAGATATATATCCATCTTCTTAAGCTTGTACTTTTACAGCTCATAAATACTAAAGACTTACAGTCTCTTTTTAATTTCTCATGCATTTATCTATTCCTCAGCATCTCTGCCTGAAAAACAGAAGAACATACCATGTTCATGTCAATGCCATTGGTGTATGTCCACGCATGCTGGAAGTATTCCTCCAGTCGCTGCCGCAGAGGGTTTGGGATCTGATGGAAGCGTATGAACTCCTTCACCCGCAGCATCTGCATGTGATACCGTGCAGTTCCCGAGTAGAGCCTCTGGATTATTGCAGACACATTTCCAAAAATGCTAGCGTACATTAGTGCTGGATTAAAGAGAAACAAAACTTACTTAAGTCATGTCATAGGGCTTTGTGGATGAGTTAAGCAAAAGTTAAGAACAAAGAGAAGAGTTAAAAAGGTATGCATACATTTATAGATTCAGTTTTAAATAAAAAAAAAAAAATATAATTATGATTATCCAAATATGATGGGCTATAATTTCCTAACTCCAATCCACACTCACCTTCTTACCTTATACAGGATTTGCTTACAGACACTGATATACAACACAAATATTCTGACAGTTTGGATAACAGATTTTGAGTAGTCAAGCAACTTGATTACTTCCTGACACTGAATGAGTCACAGCGTATTTTTGCATACAACATTCCTTTCCCTAGGAATTTGCCCTTCCGGCTGCATGTTATAATCTCATTAGTTTAGAATGTTAAGCTATTTGCTTGAACACAGAGAGAGAAAAAAAGATTAAAATCCACGATAAAATTACTTACAGCCAATCAACATAACACAGATGGAAAAGATTTTCTCTGAGTTGGTGTTTGGAGACACATTTCCAAATCCTACACTTGTCAGACTGCTGAAGGTAAAATAAAGTGCTGTAACATATTTGTCCTTGATAGATGGTCCAGAGCTTGCATCACTCTTATTGTAGTGTTTTCCTAGTTGTTCTCCTAAGGAATCCAACCAGCCAATCTTGTGAGCCAAGTAAGGTCTTTCTACATTGCCAATGGCATACCAAATGCAAGCAAGCCAGTGTGCAATTAGTGCAAATATGCACATGAGTAGCATCAGAACTGCAGCACCGTATTCGGAGTATCTGTCCAATTTCCGTGCTACCCTCACCAAACGCAGCAGTCTAGCTGTCTTTAGAAGGCCTATTAATGTAGTTGTCTGTAAAAATAAGATAAAAATTAATTTTCTCTGTTAGCAAATGTATTCTCATGAATAGTAAGCATAAATAAACCACTAAAAATTCCATTATTTTGGGGAACCAACACAAAAATTAGAAGAACCCATTTCAACATAATTTTAATTTCATTTTCTTTAAAATATCAATTTCATTATAAAACCAGGGAAGAAAATAAGAAATGTACATTTAAAATTAAGATATATTAAAGTTGCCATTATGTGCTAAATACCCTTTCATGTTGAATATTTTACTTGATCTGGACTTTTCAGTTGACCATAATGGATTTAATGATCCAATAGATTAATGATTTTTTAACATGATAAAGTCTGTAAGTTGTTGGATCTACTTATAATTATGTGACTGTCTACATAAGTAATAAGTATTATTGAACAAAGCTGTGTGACTGTATTTGATCCTAACTTGGAAACTCCTTGCAATGCTGTGGCACACATATTCTAGAAAACAGAAGTAATGGGGCACAAGTGTCCCAAAGAGTGTATCTACAAGATTCCTCCTGTTTGTAATGGTAAGAACATCATACAGGTGGAAGAAGATGAAGCACTGTGAATAGAACATCATGGAAAACTTACTCCAGAGGAAACTTTTTGCATCTTGCAGGTGTAGTGGCAAGAGCTACTAATAGAATTACTACATCATTAGAGAAATAAATTGGAGCAGTTTTGAGCAGGAATGTGTTTCAAGATTTTTTGTGCAGACTTGTGCTATTATCCATTGCAGCCTCGTTGAGGCTCTGATCTTTTTAAAGTTATCTAGAGGTTATTAATATAAGTTTTCAAATTTCAATTAGTAAAGAATTTTCATACTTGCTAATTCCTTGTAGAAGGAATGGACAGCATTGTAAAAAGGAACAACTGGATTAAAAAAAACCCTCAGCTACCTTTTTTCCTTGCATTAAGTCTGAACATACATTATCCAGTAAATGCCAGGAGTGCATACATTTTTAATGGTTTTTTTTGTTTGTTTGTGTTTTGTTTTGTTTCTTTAACATGCATGTCTATTACATGACACTTAACAGGAAGTTTTCCAAGCCTCACAAACCACTCTGACAGTAGTATGCATCATATTAAAGCTTTCCTGCAACAAGTACCAGACAAGTTTTTATGTTTTATTAAATCCTTGCATTTACCACGTTTCGGAGTAAAACCCCAAAGCTCTTGGAACAAAATATGAATCTTTCTTGGCTGCATTTCTCAGTGGACAACTCAATAAATAGTTCACATTTTCTGAGTAAATGAGCAAGAGGATAATGTATGGTAACACTCCTTAGTTCAGCATCCTGGTTTAGGGACACCCCAGGATATTCAGTTTAACACCCCAAATAATAACTTCAAGGTGAATTTCTCATTACCACACAAAGAAGGTTAGAGACCTCAATAGTCTGAAAGACCACACCCTTCAAAATGCTATGCCTAGGCTGAGATTCAGAAGCATGTGAATATTGTGTTCAGCTTATTGTTTTTAAGGTAGATCAGGCTTATATATTTATGATCCCTTAAGAAAAGCTAAGATTTGTTTTAAGTGGGGTGTTTGAAACATTCTGTTACAGATGTAGTCATATCTCTACGTCATGCAAGAGACTGCACATTTTTACAGTGCTTCTTAAATAGATCAGATGGTAGATTGTGAATCTACAATATATCAACACTGTTCCACCCCATTCCTAAGATAAAACTTGCTAATATTATTCATCCCCAGTGTCAGTCCTATACTTAGATACATCAGTTTGAGCTCTGGAGTATGTGGAAGGCATATAACACAAGAAAACTATCTCTTCAAGGGTAAAATCAGCATGAATGAGACTAGATATGCTTAAACCATCAAGAAATTCATCCTGAGTTTTAATTTTCATCAACACAGTGCAGAAGCTTTAACACTAAAATAGAGCCAGCAGTAGAGGTGAAAAGTGTGGTCCACAACTTTTGATGTGCCTTACATGCTGTCCACTCCTCAGCCTAGCTGTCGCCTTCACAAAGGAACAGTCCACCTCCCATGTACCACTTGGCCAGGGACAGAATTTCTTGGTTTCAGAAGTTCTTCTCATGTAATGCAATTTTGCTGGTGTGCTGGAATACTTTGATCAGCACAACACCCAAGGAGGCAGGGGTCCTAGTCTATCTTATCTACCTTACCCCATCTGGTGCCAACAAATAATATCTGCAAATAGCAATCTGATAGATGCTGCTCTCTTCTCTGGATTGCTTGCTTCTGTTTTCATTATACCTATCTGCTGGACTACAAGTTCAAGAGTAGCTGGATAATCACATCAGAATATATTCTCTTCTTTCCCCTCCATTTACTCATTATTTTTATCTTCCCAAGTATCAGGGAAGCCACCTAACTTTTACAACACACACACAAAAGAGAATTATTTACTACTAGCCATCATCATTTTGAGTCTCATTAAGCAGAAAAAATAATTTAAAATTACATTATTTCCCTATTTTGGAAATTGGAAAGTTAAAGGTCTAACTCTGTTGCTTTCTTATGGTTGAAAAAGTATGGCTCAAATAGAAGCATTTGGATAGTGCTGTATGTGGTATTTGGATTATTATCTCCTGCCCTTTAAAGACTCCATTTGATATCAAGGTATTTTAAAGCTGCATGAACACACATGGAGCTCTCTTTAGAGCATATATTGTTTAATAAAAAGACTATTCAATACAATTTTTCATTGGAGATCTTCTTTGAAGAATCTCTAGGTAACAAAAAAGAGCTATTTCAGAAAAAAAGATAACCCTTATGACTGAAAATAATCTATTAAATGAAAAATGCTCCATTCTGTCGGTGTTACATTTGCCTCTTCTTGCTAAACCATGAAAAAGGGCTCATTGGTGAAATATTATAGTTAGCAGTGAAGGAAAAAAAAACTGCAGTAAGTAGCAGCTTAGAAAAGTGATTGACGTCTTCAATACCATGAATGAGAGAGAGAAGCACGGTGAATGGAACATAATCTATACAGCATCATTGCTGCTTAGATAAACAAACCATTCTTCCAGACAGAGAAACTGGTCAATTACTACATTTTGAGGGAATAAAGAATCCATTTACCTATATCTGCAATAGTAAAGTTATTACATGGTCCAATAATTTCTGTTTCAACTTCCACATTTTTATATTTGTCTACTCATCTGCAGGAATGCACTTGTTTGTTACCATAATTTGTAATGTTATGTTATGTTAAAGTTATCCCTTTAGTGTGACTTTAGCACCTGGCACTTTACTCGTAAGAAAATCTGTAACAGGGGAGGTGTGGAAGAATGATGTGCAGGGGCACTCCTTCAATAGACTTTGGAATTGATCCCTGTTGTAATCCTGTATGTTCCACACTTCTAATCACTGAAAATAATTTTTGGCCATGACAAGTGATCAGTGATCAGAAAGGGACGCAGACCATGCCTGAAGGGGAACGTTGTAGTCTGAGTAATGCCATCATGAAAACGTTTGTCTTTCAAGTATCTGTGCTTTCAAAACCATGAAAAAGTTATTTGCAGAAAGATGGACACCTGCCACAGATAATGAATGCAAAAGGTGATCAAATTTTCTCTTAAATCTCTGGGCTTTTTAGTCACCTTCTGAATAAAAAAGTTTTCTTCTGCTAAGAGAGCTATTAATATGTTCCCTCTGTCCTTTATATTACTCTCTCTCTTCTTATTACTTTCCTTAATAACATATAATTTTAGTGCATGCATTTATCTCATGTTTAGCTAAACCCCTCATTTACCTTTTGCTGGTTTGCTACTTTTTAAAAAAAAAACGTTTGTATTCTGTGCATCACAGAAAAGTCAAACCCAATTCTCTATTTTTCAGAAAAAAAAAAAGTTATTTTATCCTTTCTTAAATTAAATAAAATTGTTTGGAAGAATTGGATCAGGAATCCTGAATATAGCATATTTATTTACCTTTGGGCCAGTTTTGGATGCATATATTGAACAGTTTTTTACTCCTTTGTGTGGAGAGATCATGCCTGTCAAGGTAATCTTTTTTTACTTCATTTGATAGTCCTTATTCTTGATAAAATTGACAACAGTCAAATCTCTTTGATAACTAGTACCGTTTATGCTACAACTAATCTGTTTTCTTCTAGGTAAATATCTGATCTAAAATTTTGAACAGAGAAGAATTATTTAAATGATGCAATGCCAACACAGCACTTAAATGCAGCACAGGCAGTATTTAAAAATTAAGCGACAAATCAAAGCAGCATTTCTTATATAAAACCATTTTACCAAGTCTTTCATACAGGATATATTTATTCTTTCTAAAGACAGTGCCAAATACGATATAACTGAAAAATACTAGCTGAATCATTCAATGTTTTCTCTTGTCAATGAAAGCTAATATTTTACGTTATTCTACAAAGGAAGATTTAATTTTAGTTTAACTTTAAAAGATGGGATGAAAACACTAAGCAGCCTGTTAAATGACAAGCAGAAAATACTTTAGGACACACAGAATACCATTGTGAAGCTATAAATTTATATTTAGGATTTCTTATTCATTTAAGCTTACCTCTTCAGAGCCAGAGCCAAAAATCAGCAGGTCAAAAGGTATTGCAGCAACCATGTCTATTAGGAACCAGCCTTTGAAGTAGTGAATTGCTATTTTTGCTGGATCACTTACCACTTCTTCATTCTGGTTTACATATGTTGTTCTGAAGTTTATTAGAATGTCAATGATAAACATAATATCCACAATTAAATCTACAACATTCAGTGGGCTGCAGGAATATCCACACTCTCTCCTCTTCCGATCCTCAGTGTCATTCAGAAGGAAGGCAGCAGAGTAAGGGGTGAATATGGCCGTGTATATGACCAGCAACAAAATGAGCCAGTCCCAGACGGCTTTGAAAGGACTATAGTGCAATATAGTAAACTTGTTGATGCGCGGGGTCTGGAGTTTATATTCTGGTAGAACATCGGCCCCTAAGGATAGAACCTAGAATAAGAAATACACCACATCAATAATTGGACAGTGTATCTACTCCAACTTCCAGTAAACGTAGCAAATACAGGACAAAAAGTACTTCATTGTAGTTTTGAGGATTAAGCTTCAATTACTTAGTGTTTTGGCAAACCAAATTTCTGTGAAATTCATGGTGTCTGCCAGGTCCAATAAATTCATTGGCAATTTTGCACAGGAGGTTGATTCTTGTCCCCTGTAGCAAACATTAGGAGGCATATCTTATATCCATAAAATCCGCATTATTAAACATGTCATCAAATTCATTTATCCACCACATGATAACCTTGCCAGCCTATTCATGGCCAGTGAATGACTTTTCCTGCAGTGATGTAGTGTTTTTCTCCCAAAGCGAATCAATTATCATTGGCTTACATTCCCTACAAAAGAGTTTACTCTCATTCAAAAGTGTAGGCAACCAAAAATAATCACAGAAAAAGTTAGACAAAGATCTGTAAGTGTCCTTGACAGCTATCTGCACTTTGAGTTTTGTAGTATGAAAAACCTTCATGCACAAACTTCACTGAGGCTATAGTTCTAGTTCAGCTGGGAGTATTACCTTTTGCTCCACTTCTCCTTTTGTCAATGCCTAAAGCTTATTATTCCTTTATCTCTTGGTGTTATCTAAGTTGGATTTCAATTTTATTTGGAAAGATTATGTTTGTAAGCACTGCTTAATGTGCTGGCTCTGGAAGCTGAAATGTTTGCTTTGTTGCAAAGAGCAAGCATTGTGTGAGCACCAGATAAAACAAATTTCCTTTCACTACTCTTTCAGTCTGCCTGAACTCTGACATGAAGGAACAAAATCTTGAAGGATAGAAAGGCAAATTATATTTTGTCTCCATTCAGTGTTTGGGATTGTCAGCAATGATGCTAATTATTGCCTTCTGTACTGCAAATGATCTCCAAATCCCATGGGACTTAAAACACCACTTCATTTTACACAGACCGGTGAACAAACATAAGATGGTGACAACCTTCAGTTTTAACTCATTTGGGCAATATTCATGAAATATTTTACCCTTTTTCCACCAGTTACTTCTGCTTATTCCTTATACTCTTGCTATTTAAAAACAAATCTATTTAAAAAATAAGTTATTTCAAAAGCTATTAAAATGAATAATTCTATCCAAATGAAATTATGATTGGAAGGGAATATACCTTTTCAGTGGTATTGCCTGCTTTTATTCACTTTCTTTTTACAGATAGTGTTTTGGGACTTGAGATTTCAGCTTGTTCAAGACTGAGGAAATCCATGCTCCTCAAACATAATCTTATAAAATTCTAAGGGTCAGAACACTATTTTCTGTTTAAATTTCCAACAGAATGTGTTGTATAAATCTTCGATCCTATCCTTAATAATCTAAGTGACACTAATCTTATTCAGTCAAATTCTACTCTGAAAATGTTATGAGAACACAAGTGTTGCTAGCCACTCTGAAGTTGAAGAAAGAAGTGATTAAGTCATCCAAAAGAAAAAGTGCTAACTTCAAGCAGCCACAAAGCACTGTGCTGTGCTGAGCTGGCGGTAGAGGCTGTCCATCAATTTTTTTTTATAGTAACTAAGACTTGCACTTAAATAATGGTGCTGGCTATTATTTTATGCATTAAACACATTAGCTGACAGCAAGCTGAAGCATTGCTTAGTCTCTAAAGTAGTCTTAATATTTTTAGTCCCCCACCTGATAAGTTGACAAGAATATTTTCTTAGTATTTGAGAACAGTGAGTATACGTGCCAAGTGAACTGCTATTTATAAAATTAATGTCACTCTTCTCCTGCTGGATTTTCAGACAATGAAGAAAATGGATTAGGCAACATGGACAATAAAGCTTACTTCACGTGTTTCTTTCTGTTTCTTGAAAATTCCAGACACTGTGCTTCATTTCAGATCAACACATTATGTAAATTGGACTAATTCCCCTGAAATCCGACCCCTAATCTAATTTTAGTTACATTTATTACTAAATTGGCTTAAATGATTTCGGCAAAACTGAAGTTAAAATCCCAAACAACTGGACAAAATGAGGGAACAGCAGTATAAAAGTGATCATAGCAGAAATACATCCAACTTTTTTGGTGATAGTTGCTTAGACACACAACACAGGAGGGGCTGAACTGACAGTTGTGAGTTTCATACTCATAATGTTATACAGAACTTTACATTTCTACATTGCTTACTCCCAGTTAATGACAAGTGAAAACAAACACTCCTGTAACTACTTTGTTTGTTGCATCTTGAGAAAGATGTGTCTTCATTTCTCAAATAAAAACATCACAGTTGCACACACACAAAAAAGACAAAGCACATTATTTAGTTTTATGCCAGTAGTTTCAATAAAAATGGTTTGAATACGAGATGAATTTCTCCTTCTTCTTGTTGTGCAACATCCTTGCAAAGCTTGGGTACTGACCCTGGCCCATTTTGGCCATCTTAGCTAGATGGAGGACTTAATTCTACTTAGAAATTCACTCAGAAACCCTTTAATATTTCCACTGACTTAGAATAGATGTCATCAAATTCACTGTTAGTAAAAAGAAAATCTATTAGCTTATCTCTTCTGGACAGTAAAACTCATATTTTGATTTGTAAAATAGGTAGCTTTGGGCATGAAACGTTTTTAAGAATAAGAAATGTGATTAGGACAAGACTGAAGTATTGCAGTATTAAAACATCTTTGAACCTTGGGACAAGACATGACAAAAAAGCCAAGCTTCCTTGCAGCTTACTAAAGAGAAGATTATAATGCTAGGCAGAAAAAGTCATACCAGCTGCAACTGGTTTCTCTTAAGAAAAATCAGGAGTATTCAAACATGATGAAATACCACCTCACTCTGGCTTTCCTGGGGAAAGCCGGAATGTATTTATAACTGGCGTGCTTTACAAGCAGTATTAGATGATAAGATTTAATCTATTTAAAATGAGAACATTTCAAGGTTAAATACATTTTACTGTATTTTGCCTTTGAGTAAAGAACTCTGATATAAAATTCAACATTTCTGTGTTCCTGTTTATCTCATTCACTGCTGAAGCAGCAGTGCTGCAAGTTAGAAGACTTCATTCAAACTGATTTTTGATTCTGTGAACCTTGCTTGAGGTGTTTCACAAAGACAGGGCTGGTGAACACCTTCTACACTTTTTTGGTTCATACACTCACTTACTTCCTAAGATCACAAATTCAAGGTGGCATTTATTACAGGAGAGCTACAATCAGATGCCCAGAAAAATATGGAGTGAGATCAAAGGAACTGCCATAAATTAGAACAGTTTTAGATTTTTCTTTCTGAACTCTTTGTTAGCTTTCAGTTCCTCAAAGATAATTGAAAGAAATTGAAAGAAAATATATTTAAGGGTAATGAAAATATATTATCGGCTGCTACTCTGTTAAGCAAGAGGAGAAAGGAAGTGTATGTACCAGAGTTGTACTGGGGGACTATCAGGTGACAGTTAATTAAATAAAAAAAGATTCAGTAAGCCTTATCACTTTACACTGGGTTACACTGCTCATGGTATAACCTTTTTGGGGCAGTTCTATCTTTTCCCTCGAGAAAACCTGCTTGGTACCAGGTATAATCTCTGTCCTGTGTTATGCTTAAAAGGCCTTGTTTTGCACAGTGTTTTTTGATGAAGTTTCAAAGAGCCAAACTGGATTGATGTGCTTTGCAGTACATTGGCCATATGCTCCACAGGGTAACTGGATTGTGTAGGGGACTCTTGCTGTATGCTCTGCAGCACCACATACAGAAACAGTCTTTGACCCTTCTTCTTCTATGTACAGGTTCATTTATAAAATAGAATTTGTAGGCCAAATGTTATACAAGATGTTGGATGACCTGGGAATTTTACTCTGGTGTCTGTTACTGAGTTTCTCAGTGACCTTACGCAAGCTGTTTAATCTCTCTAATTTATGTCAAGTAAAGAGAATAATATTTACAACTGAAAGTATCCTAAAGGATAATGAGCAGAAAACTTTCATAAAAACTGCTTTGCAACAGTAATGGGCTCCCATAATTCTTCTCTAAATTTTGTTGATTCTTTAAAAAATTAATTACACAAATATTTGTCCTCTTCTCCTACACCAAAAGAAGAGTGAATAGCAGGTCAAGAGAGGTGATTTTTCCCCTGTACTCCACTATTCTACTATTCAAACTGTAGTTTCAAGAGACTCTGAGAGACCTGTACTGCTATCACATGTATATTCATAAATTATGTTCTGAGGCATTTTCATTCTAAATTTATTAAAGAATGCAAATGCACCCAGTAAAAACCAAAGACCTAGAAACAAAGAAGCATAATAGCATATGAATAAATCATAGCAGAAATAATAAATGATTAATGCCACCATGAATTGTTAAATAAATATTTCTTTCAAACCATTGCATGGATTAACAGTATGGTTTCCTGGTGATTCTACCACTTCATGAGAGCAAGTGTAGGGCAGAATTGTGACATGTTGCACCAAGGCTCTTCAAGTGATTATAGAGCTATGTAAAGCGTATGAATATGGAAAAGAACAAGGAACCGTGCCTGATGCTTTCAAGAAACACAGAACTCATCCCATGAACATATTGCAATTGCATGGACCAAATGCAATATGCAAGTTATGCAGAAAATATTGAACCTTTTTCACAACTGCTAAGAAGTCACAATATTTTTTGTGCTGTGTATTTCCAAAAAACAGAAGATAAGTGACTAACGTACACTCACACAAAGAATACGTAACATATTCAAAATCTAGTTAATGCCTTTCATCTCAGACAGAAGTACTGCATATCCAGAAAATTTGAACAAAGAGCAAGGTTTACAGGTGGCAAAACATCAAAAGAGGTATAAGGGCTTAAGCGAAACCCAACAGTTTAAGGTAGATGAACACAGATATTTGTGTGGAAAGTAGGTGTGGAACTTTGATGGTTGCAAACCTTAATAAATTGGATGGTACTTTGCTACGTCTTGTGACCAAGTGTGCCTTGTATGAAGTGTATGTATATTTAAATGGTGTAGTTATATTCAGTACTAAATACTGTTTTGTCACTGCTGCTTTTGCAACAGATGAATTAAAGTAAATCTTGTACTAACAAGGTTAGCTACTGCATAGCACCTCTCATGTTAAGAGAATTTCATAAACATTTAATGAAGTTCAAACTATAAATATAGTCCAAAATTACTTTGGAGGCTTTAAAATAAACATTTATCTCATCCATAAAACATCTTGCATAAAACTATGGGAGATGGTACCTGTTCAAATACGATGTAGAAATATTTATTGCTAGGAAATATTATATGACATGAAAAAATATTATTTTGCCACTGTGTTGCTGCACTCACTCCGGCAGTAGTCCAATGTTAGGCACACAGCCTGGAGAACTGAGTGAGTGACCACTCCTTCATCTTTAAGCCAAGAAGGCTGTAGCAAATCTAGAAACACATCAGCTCCTCATATGCTGAGAGACTTGAAAATCTGCTATGAATAGTGATTTAAGAAACTCATTGTTTATATGCTTTATAAAGCATATTCAACACCAGAATATGAAATTACATGAAAATGTAAAGAAGAAACTCAACCAGGGTAATAGTATTGTAAACATTATCGTAACTGGTGGACAAAAGGGAAGGAATTTGGAACATCTGTGTCATTAGATCTAGTCCAAATACACAGTACAACGTCTTCCGATTAACAGGTAGTTTTGAACTAATTTTCAGATCTTTATCAATAAGGCTAATAACAGCATTGAACAGAAAAAAACTTGAAAAGGAAAAGAAATGAGAAACATGAATCAGAATCATAAGCGAAAGCCATATTCTTGTAATTGGCTGTTTTTGTCCTGACCTTAAATCTGAATGATAGTGCACTCAAAATGAGTCAGTATTGCTTCAGCTTTAAAATGATTTTAATAGATTTTATGGAACTCTCTTCTGTTGAAGAAACCTCTCCTGTCTCTCTTTTCTCCTGTGTATTAGTTCTATTGAAGCTGCCAACCTATAACTAGCAAGTACATTTCTTTCCTTTTCCTCTCTATTCATACCATTACCATGAGACATCTACAGACTGGATCTCCTAAGGAGATTTCTGAATCTAAAATGAACTAAAAATAAATATTACACAAGTATTAATGAACAAATGGAATTTAAATTAACATTGGATCTCTGATAGAAGGCATTACCTAATTCCCCAATAGACTATAATGGACTTTTATATTTCAGTCGTGTCAATGATTGTCTTACAAGACATGAACAATTAAGATTATACCAGTACTGAAAGAAAGCTGAAGTGCTCTTGATTTGGTGCAAACATAGCTTTATATAAGGCATTATATATCAGCATTACAAGGTATTTTTACATGTAAAAAATATTTTTTGCAAGATATATTTTACAAGATATTTACTGAGAGCTCTTTACTGATATCTAAAACTTAAATTAGGGATTTACATACTGCTAAAGAAGATATTTGCAAAGAAGATATTTACTTTTTTTTAAGCAAAAGCTAATGAAAAAATATATATTAAAATCTGTGTAACCCTCTTATTTAAAATTCACTATGAGATATTTCAGAAGACAGCAAATGCTATCCTTCAACATTCTAGTGTTTGTGAGTTATTCATTGCTCTTCTGGCAACACTAAGCTGCTGACAAGCATTTATATGTCTGAAAACAAAACAACAAGGGTCAAATTTCTTAAAAGGGCTTAAATTATTGTGTAATTATTAATTTATTTTAAATTATTTTAGTAATCAAAAAGATGTTTTCTATCATTTGTACATAGCACGACAGTAAAGCAAACAGATTTTATGCTTGTTGATGTTATCCTCCTTACAATATTTATGAAAAAGTATTTTTCATTATTATACATTTTGACTGGTTTGCTAACTGTCAAATAATTTGATTGAATAAAGAAAAGCATAAAAGGATTATAAGAATTAAGAATAAGAATTTCAAAAGTGCATGATGAAGTAGCTACATTCCTAGTTTGGTTCGATGATAACAGTACTTACTGACATAACTGTCAGGAGTACCGGAGGAAGGAAGAAAAGATCCTTATGCATATCTTCATGTTTAAATTTAACTTTCAGTTTCATGGTAAATATTTTTTTTCATAATATGCAAAGTAAGCAAACTTTAGTCTCTAGAAACTCTGCATTTTGTAATTAGACTCCGTTGTGTTTAAAAATGTATGAACTGCAATTGAAACTGTTCTTGTACGGGGAGAAGCTTACTTTAGAAATTGCCATCTTCCCCGTGGCTCTCCTTGCTTGTGCCTAATGAGCACATTCCAACCTTGTTCACTTAAAGAAGATATTTAGTCTTAGCATTCTGCCCAGGTTGCCCAAGTTCCTCTCACAACACCACTTTCAAGAAAGTTAAGTGCATCATCTAAATTTCTATAAAATTTGGCCATCAATATTTTAACCAAAAAACCATTTGGCAAGGGTAAATGGAAGAGATTGCTTACATAGATGCAGACAATCTGATGATACAAATTATATTTCATTAGTAAAACCAACCTATAAAAACATGGTCTAGATTTCTAGGAGCCATCTGCTCAATTAATGCTGGTTAGGTGTAGAAAAAGGGTGCATTTGTGATCATGGAGCAGTAGGCAGACAAACTTGGCTTTGCTCAGCCAGTAGCTGGATCTTACATTAGACACTTCTATTGTTTTACAATGCAAAAAATTATTTTAGTTTTGGGGAATTTTGGCAAGACATGGTTTGATCTTCATGATGATTCTTCACTAAATACTCTGGTATTCCAACTGAAACAATAGCAAAACAAAAATAGCACAGAAGCAGTGAACCAGTAAGTGAAAAGTAAGTCCTTGAGAAGCTCTACCTTGCCCATGTTATGCTAAATGAAACTCATGTTTAGGAGAGAACAGGATGTTTTATGGATGGATTTAACCACTGTCCTGATTCTGGTTATGAGAGAGTTAATATTCTTCTTAGCAGCTGACACAGTGTTCTGTTTTGGATTTAGTATGGGAATGATGTTGACAACACTGTGATATCTTGGTTGCTTAGTGATGTTTACCCAAAGTCATGGACTTTTCAGTTTCCCCGGCTCTGTCAGAGAGCAGGTGCACAAAAAGCTGGGAGGAGGCATGGCCAGGACAGCTGACCTGATGGGGCCAAATGGACAGTCCATAGTTTAGAATGTCATGCCCAGACTATAAACTGAGGGCAATTACCAAGGAGGACAGGCTTATCACGGCTTGGGAATGGGTTTGGCATCAGTCAGCAGACAGTGAGCAATTGTATTGTATCACTTGTTTTTCTTGGGTCTTCTTTCCGTGTGTCTCTGTCTCTCTTTTTCTCCTCCTCCCTCCTTTTGTTTGCAATTGCTGTTAGTATTAGTACCACTCCTGGTTTTCCCCTCCATCCCACTGAGGGTGAAGGAAGGACCTGAGCAGCTGCTGTATGATACTTAGTTACCAACTGGGGTTAAACTGTGACAACCATGGAGATACAGGAATCTTCTGGGTGCTACTTCACGCATTGAAATCTCAATCCAGCAGAAAAAAATGCCTAGAATAGAAGCCTGTAAGCCTTAATGTTCATTGTTTTCTAGATATATTGACTAATTTATCACACTGTGCAAACTGCAGTTTCCTTTCCTTACTGGATATTGTGGGTGTGAAGAAGTGAGAAAACAGACAGCACAATATATCTGGAAATAAGTATCCTAGACAAAACTTATTTTTCAAGCTTTTTTTTTTTTTTT
>VYXF01000461.1:849079-988287 GCA_013397295.1 Polioptila caerulea
TTTTTTGTGCCAACATCTGACCTCTTCTGGTTTTAATCACGTTTTTAGGGTATATTTCAAACCTCTCTGGGTCTGGTCTGATCCGTGTTATTCACAGAAGTATAGTTTCCCTTGCTTTTCTGTGTTTAAACTAGTTTGTAACTGATGGCCTGAACTACCCACTTTTAATAAATACTTCCTAAAGATCTATTAAATATATCTATTTTGTAACCATAGTATTTCAAATTCAGTGAACCTTTGATTTTGGATTCATACATCAAATCCCTGATTTTTCCCTTACTGTGATTTTATTGATATTTCAGTATAATTTAAGGAGTGTTCCTCCTTTTTCTTCCCACCCCCCCCCCCCCCCTTTTTTTTTTTTTTTTGTAAAAACATTACCTCTGAACTATTCTGGGCTTGCCCTTCTCTATTGATCCTGTTACCAGTTACAAGCTGAAAGCATTATCCAACTTCTAACACATGACATGTTATATGAGAAAAATGTCTTTCTCATTCCGCTTATTAATTTTGAGGACATTCAGAATTCATCAAACAACACACTATGCTGACTGGGGTTAATAGTCTTTGCTTTTTCTTACTATTTCTACTCCTTTGAAAAAAGTGCTAAACCCTATCAAATCCTAACTGGAAAATATTTTCCTCAGCTGCCAGTACATCAAAAACAACTAATCCACATGTTTTTTCCCTTCCCCTTGCCCGAGCCAAAAGAATAATAACCTCATTGCTATTTCTCATTAATATGCTTAAGGACCTCATTTATAATTAGTGTTAGAACATAACTGTTTTATAATCATCATCATACTACCTGCAAATTGCAGGATCTTTCTGCTCTTTAGAATCTAGTTTATTCATCAACTTCTTTCATTAGTGATGTGTGGAAGAGTACAAATTTCCTTGAAAATATTGATCATTAGATTACCCAGGAAATTTTCACTTTGTGTACTAGCTAGCATTATATTAAAAGAGAAAAGAATTTAAATTGTTAGCTGACTATAATTGCTTTTTTTTTTTTTTNNTTTTGTTTTTTTTTTTTTTTTTTTTTTTTTTTTTTTTTTTTTTTTTTTTTTTTTTCCCGAGCAAAAGGACTTCTAATAGGTGTGACTATATAATTTCTGGTAAATGCTAAACATTACTTGTCCAGGTTATGACATTTTGTGGCTAGATCCAACATTGGTCCTACAGTATGTACATGTGAGGCGACTGGCACTAGAGCAGAGTTCAGAATCCAGACCATTTGAGGGTAAGGGCACTTAGAGTGGGAGGGAGTCCTGAGTCTGAGTCCATGGTGCCCAGGGTTATTTTTGTGGCTTTTTAAACAGATGGTCATTTATGTAAGATGAGTAACAGTCAAATTACTCTGGAACTACAACCCAGGACTGCCTCTTTCTAAGAGGTTATCCTGAAAGTTAGCTACACCAGTGGTGCTCTTGAAAAATAGCAGCTTTTTGTGACCCATGAGATCCACAGCATTTTGCCCTCTTCCCTTCCTCTTTCCCCACGTCAGCTGCTATTGCTATCTGTCTCTGGGAAAAGAAATACTTATGTTCCCCTAAAGATAGAGACTGTCCTGAGTTAACACGGTAACCACTGGACCCTGAACTAACTTTGCCGTTGTGCTGTTTTGCAAAGGAGGTTGGGTTAGATGGCCTCTAGAGGTCTCTTCCACACTACATTTTTGTATGGCTCTAAGGTTACATGAAAGAGGGACTATGACTTATTTCACAGCTATTTTAAGGCAACTCTAACTGCATATGTGAAAGCTATTATTCCAGACTGTGCATGCCAAATGCATCAGAGGATCTCACAGCTCTTTGGATCTTTGTGGGGCTTGACTTGCAGTTCATGGTGAGTCTGTTCTGGTGGGTGTCAAAACTGTTGGTTTCAGCAGAGTAACCTACCAAGTTTAGAAACTTCCAAGGTCAATCCACCATGAAGTGGGAGTTTGGGTGTTTATAGCTCTAGACCAGAGAAATGAGACTTGCCTAAATGCTGCCTGCACCTTGCTTTCAGTAAGATTTCCTTGCTTTGTGGAGTATTAGTTCTTACAATTACAATGCAGTCTGAAAGTCTATTTTCTCCCACTTCTTAGCATCAGAAGAGGAGCGTTGTTTTGGCAAATGATCTAATATTAACAAAGGTCATATGCTTCATTCCATGTTAGCATCAAGGCAGTAAAAACAGAGATCACACTAAATACTGATTGCTCAAAACTGTAATTCATAGAAGATAGTGGA
This sequence comes from Polioptila caerulea, assembly GCA_013397295.1. Taxonomy (NCBI): domain Eukaryota; kingdom Metazoa; phylum Chordata; class Aves; order Passeriformes; family Certhiidae; genus Polioptila; species Polioptila caerulea. The sequence goes on from VYXF01000461.1 coordinate 851,317, forward strand.
TACTTTTTCCCAACTCAGCAAAATCAGGTAATCCCCTTTTCAGAAGAGAAGATCTTGAGGGAAGGACACGGACTAATTAAGGATGCATCCAGGTTACATGCTGCAAAGCAGCTGGGCTTTCCGACTGCTCCATTTCTACCATATGTTGTGAAATCTTCTCAAAACACTGCAGCAGTTCAGATGCCTGAACCTATTCAGCCATCACAAAAAGAAGAGGCTCTACTGTAAGGAAGGAATATTTTATCTTTCACAATTGTTGTGAATCTTATTTTTATTACTTGGTGCAACAGCAAATAATTATAATGAAAATACTGTATTTTCTTCTGAAACAGATCAAAACAGAGGGCTTTGTTTCCTGCTTCCACACACTTGGAATAGCTATTTGCTCTGGTGCAAAATATATTACTTTCCGGTTGTGGTGACACCTTGACACAGGTTTAAATAGCCACACTGGGGCTGAGGTATTTTTACTAGTTTTCATCATGTTTGTTTTTCTTTGTTTCACTGTGCGTCACACATTCTAAATTACAATGAAATTACACACACTTATGCTATTTCTATAATTATATCTATAGTAATTACAAAGCCAAAGTGTGTAACAACAATAAAAGACAAAATGTCATTGTATAAGGGTGCTAAGTATTATTGTAAAGAAAGAGAATGACTCCTGTATAAACTGTGCCAATTCACAAATAACAGGAAAAAGAAGATTCTCACTTCAGAGTAAATTTACATTTTCCATACATTAACTAGGAAATGTTGGCCCTGGTTGCTCCCTAATTTCACTATTGTATGTATATCTTGCTGTGTAATTGGAAGGCATCAAAATTGTTTCCCCTTTATTCAGAATTTTCTGCACTATGCAAAATGCAAAATAAAGAGCCTTGAAATGTTGTCTGTATGTGAGTTACTGCAGGAAGTAAACAGCACAGTGTGTCAGCTGAATCAGACTGCTGAAAACATATAGATCAATAATTTGGTTTATTTTTAGGTCTTATATTGCCCCTCTCTGTCCTAGATGCTGGTAGTCTTCCTTTAGCCTGAAAACCTGAAGGTCAGTTTGAAGTCATGATCATATAATAGTTCTTTTTATATCAACAGCTTTATTGGCCTTGGGAGGATATTGTTACTTATTTCTTAATCTTTTGGGGAACTAAATAGAGTCTAGCCAGATTACAAAAACATGCAGTGAAACTAAAATGTCTATCACTTCATACATGGTCCCCCCTCCTCTCCCCCCTCCCCTTCACTGGCAGTTCTATTTTCAGAAGATTTGTGGGTGTTCAGCATGTCTGCAAATCAGATCACAATATTCTGTGTAGCCTGTCAAGGTATATATTTATCATTTCATCAGTCATATGACCACTTTGGGCATATATATGTTTCCTAGAGGTGGGTGAATAATGTAACTGTTTTGAAAACTATTATTACACGAAATTAAAGATTACAGAGTTTTACCTTCCTGTAAGACATTTATTGAGACAAATAATGAACAACAGACACGTATTGGGCCTTTCAACCAAATTCTGTATTCCTTCAGACTGATGAATTTCAAGGAGATAAATGATCTCTGAATATTAGTGGTCAAAAGAAACAAAACACTTTTTCTTAAACAACACAATAAAGAGACCAGTAATTTACACTTTTATTAAGTGGGACAGTTGTTTGCTGACAGTATTAAGTTATGGGCATTCAGGAATTCTCTCTTTTCTTTAAAAATAAAGCACAGATACTGACTATTCTAGTCTTCATGAATCTGTTTACAACAGATTTCACAACTTTGCAGCTGTACATCCGTGGAAGTCGGATGTCTAAGAGGCTTTAAAATAAATTAGTATTTAAAGAAAAGATAAAATCAGTTCCTGTTGTGTCTTTGCACGTGGCAATTTTAAGGCCAGAAGTCCCCTTTATGAATTCTTAAAAAATGTTAAGGGACAGATGTCAGACTTTTGCCCTACTGCTTTCTTCAATAAAAGTCTACTTTTGTGCCTCTAGGAAGACTTGTCTCTTTCTAACCATCAGTGTCAGGACCCCAACTGAACCTGTCAGTACAAAAGAGTGCAGAAATTGGACTCTCCTCCTGAAAAGACTGTAAAAGAAGAAATAATGGAAAAAAGTAAGTTGATATTCTTCTAGCAAACAGTGACATTAACACCTTTGGAAATTATGATGAAAAACATTTTAAAACCCAATTTTTTTCTGAAGTGGAATGGAAATGTAAATTTAATTTAGTCACAAATATCTGCGCTGGAATATAACAATACCAATTTATCAACTAGGGCTATCTGGCAGCAATACCTGGACTAATTCTCTGAGTAAGTCAATGTTATGCAGAAACAAGCATCCAGAAGATGTTATGCTTCTTGGCATTGCACAAGGAGTTATGATCAGTGAAGCCCCAGGTGAAAATCCAGGCAAAGCAATCAGGGAATCTATTTATTCAGGACCATCACATGTGCAGCACTTCACCGCAAGCTATATCTTAAGGCAATTCTCATCTCTACATCATGTCCTGAACCCTCCTGTTAAGCAGAAAAACAGTATTGGAAGATTTCCTGCAATAGAATGTATAACCTAGATTTTTCTCTCAAAATATAAACCACTGTCTTATGGCATTTCCTCTTTCTTCTAAAATAATTTTCTAGACTTTATTCTACTTTCTATTTCTAATTTACTCCACTAAAATTTTTCTACTGAAGTATCTTACTCCTCTTTAAATATTCTCTCAAAGTGCTTCCTAACTTCAAAATAACTTCCTCTAAACACAATCACCAATGACTTTTTTATTTACTTTTTTCATTACTCTTCCTCTCTCCTCTGAAGGTGGCTATTTGCCATCTTTTTTCACTCTCTTCAAGACCTGAATTACATCTCCAGCTGGTGGATGTTAAAGAAGTTATACAGCTGTTGTCTTTGTAAAGAACTTGTTGCATCCTGTGATACTGATTGATTTGATATTACTGATACATGAGAGAGAATCCAGGCTGCATCCAACAGGGAAGCTCACTGATATTTTTGTGTGGTGCATATTAGAGTCCACTTCTCTATATTTTGAGTTGTACAATGTAGTGGATTTGTCAGATTATAACACCAGGATCAAATTTCTCAGTAAAACTGAGGAAAGGGAGAGAGAAAACAAGGACTAGAAAGGGAGAAATGGATTGATGAATGTTTGAATGGTACACTATGTGGCTGAGAGAAGCCTTTCTTGTCATCAAGTCCTGCAAATCCAGAAAATACAGCATGTTATATATCCCTTCACATGTCTCAGGCTCTTTCTCACAACACATAGAATTCCTTCCCTGACATCTTTTATTAGAAGACTGTTTCAGAATGTCACAACTCTGATTAAGGGTGGCCTTTAAACTTACCATGGCTGTTTTATACTCATTTGCTCTTTTACAGATATTGCCCCATAGATTAAATAGGTCATATTGCCCTCTGTGTATTTTTGATGCTGTTTGACAATTTTCCTTATCAGAGACTGTGCCAGCATGAACATATTTTAACTACCTCATCTAATATTTCCACCATATTCTATTCTCAACGCTGTGCTCTGATCTTCCAAGCCCGCTTTTGCACTGTTCTGCAGATAGATACATAATGGATCTATGGCCTAGGAAAAGATTTACAAAGAAATTTATAGTCACACATGAAGCAGAAGCTTCAAAGAGCTGACTCTTACAAAATATTGAAATCACTGGGAACAGAAACATAAACAGAACTAAACCTAGCCACTTTAACCTTCTAAATATCTATTACTAATCTAATTCATGGATTAGATCCTTGACCATTGCAATACTATAGATCTACAATTATTTATAAGTCCTAGGAGTTAACCTGTACCTAATTCTAGCATTTAGGATGCAGCAGCAACTAAAAACATTGATAAGTGAATGCAATAACAGAAAAAGCAGCAGCTGCAGGGAACTATTTCCAATTATAATGAATGATATGGCATCAAAGTTTGCTATGCAAATTTTGCTCTGCACAGTGGTTGAGATTGTTTTAGAAAAGGACATAAACCAATGTCAAATTAAATTAGAAGGATTTTGTGAAGTGTAAAGATTTTATAGAGCATTTCAAATTTAATTTTGAATTTAGTAGGTATCAATTTTCATGGAAAGATTAGCTGATCCATACTGCTTCCATTGGACTTTTCATAAAATCTAAATTATTTGGAGGATAAACATAGATTGTTTAAAAATTTCTACCCCCCCTTCCACCCCCAACAGCATCACTAGCACATAGAAACACAGCACTCTGGCACTAATTAGCCAGTCAGAATGAAAAAAAAAAACCAACCAAAAACAAAGGAAAATAAAGGCCCAAAAAACCAACCTTGCCTGATTCTTATATAACTTATAAAAATTAGTCTTTTTTATGTAACTTGACTTTTTGCCATATTATCTATGGAAAGATTTCTATATATAACTACTATGAATAATTTAAAGCATATCAAAATGGATCCAGGAGAGATTATATCTTTCAAAACTGACCACAGAAGAAAGGACAATGGTTGCAGATTCAAGCTAGCTATTAAAGACAAAATATATGAAAGATAAAAATCCAATTACTTTTTAGGCACTAACTGATCTCAAAATAGAAATGATAGAACTTTTATCTCTATTTCTCTAGCAGGGTGTACAATACATTCCTTTTTATATCTGTCAAAGAGAGTAGGAGCATGGACACTGTCTGGCAGAGCACCAATGTAGAGAAGTTGCAGTCTGGTCAGCACTTGGGGACATGATTTAGTCGTGGACTTGTCAGTGCTGGGTTAATGGTTTGACTTGATGGTCTTAAATTCTATCATTCTATGATTCTAAGCCAAAAGCTGCTCTTGGAAAGATTTTCCGAATGGAATATCTGTCTGCATTCTACTAGAAAGCACTTCTTACCTCTTCCAGTCTGTCTGGGCATTTAAGGGCCAATCCTCTGCTTACTGACCCTATAAAAGTATTTATATGCGTTTGGGATGCTGTCATCTCTTGGTACTTTTTTTCAGTATGTTCCACATTGCTAACCTGTCCCAGTCACTCTCCATATAAGACTCTAACACAAATATAATAATATTGAAATTAGTTGAAAAGTTCTGTTGACTTCAGAGGGCACTGCATCTGTCTTAGAATGAAGAAACACGCTATCTTAAATTGTTTTCACTTTTGTTTTGATTATATGCCTTGTTCACAAGATATATTGTACATCCAGTCCAAAGGTATCTACTTTTCATTTTAACAGCCTTATGGATGCACAGATGTGGAAAAGATCCCACAAGGAAGAGCATTATGAAAAGCCAAATAACTTGAACAGAAATTATGAGATGTAATTATGATACAGTGGTACAATCACCTTCCATTTGTTATCATGTTGTGCCTTGCACTAATCAGCAATTCATAATGCTGAGAAAAAATTATGAAGAATGAAACTAACTTTTATGAATGACAGGAATAATTGAAATTAATGACCTTATTTGGGACACATGGTCCATACTACATTTCCATTAAAAATGGAGAACTGGAAAGCTTTGTTTGTTAGCAGTATCATCTGATGTTGTAGACAACCTCATCAGCAACTGAAGATAAATTATGTAATGCTTTAAAGCCTTCAAATTATCCAAATCACTCATTAAATGAGTAGAAATCTATTGAATACATTGAAAAAAAATTCAAAATGAACTAAAATAATGTGTATTACCTTACCTGTGTAACCTTCTCTGTTACATTGTGCGTTCGGTCTTTCACCTTAGGTGCAATAATTGCTTTCTCCGATGAAGGAGGAGATGAAGATTTTTTTTCACTTTTGATATCTGAGAAGTTCAGCGTGAGCTGAGGAATTTTGTTGATTGTACTGTATTTGTTGAGATTCGAATCTGATGTGGAACCCAACAGACTTGACTTGATATGATTAAAAGGCCCTGAAAAATCAGAACACGCATTTAGTATCCGGGAATTGAAGAGAAATAAATTATCATTAATGTTTAGGTGAGATATGATAAAAGGGTGATTAAAAACTGTTTTTCTGTATACCACTTGTTAATAATAAAATCTACATTTAAAAAAATATCTCTATTGCTAATAAGATTCAAATTGGCTTTAAGTATGACATTTCCTTTACATATAAGTCTCAATATTTTTTATAAAGTCGATGGATTCTAAATTGCATAATCCTTACTTGTTTTACTTGTTTTACTTTTGTTTCTAAATTGCAAATCCTTACTTGTTTTCATGTTACTGGGAGTGCTGGTGTGCTCTTATTATAGTTCTGGCTGAATATAAAGACTATATGCTCATTTGTTTATAAGAATGGAAATAGGACACATGATTATATAAGAGTGCCTGGAATTAGCAAAGGCTCTATTATCACATCCCTACCTTTCTCATGCTCACATAATAGTTCAAAGAAATTGGAAAATATAGTAGACTCTCCAAATATGTTATTTCAATTATTGTTGTTAACAAAATATTGGATACTATCGGGATAGTCATAGGTAGCACATTAACAGAATATATATCAACTTTGTATAATATTTTAGTGCATCATGATAAAAAATACAGAATTTGCATACTTCACGGGGTACATATCCTTTATAATTTTCTTTTGATTATTGGACAAAATTGTTTGAATAGGAAAGCAATATAAATTATCAGAATACTTGTTCTGTACTGTCATCATAAGGTTCATTGGGAAGCCAAAAGTACTCATTGCAAGGAAAAGTTGCTTTTGAGAACAATACTGGAAAAAAGAACTATAAAGATATTTAGACAGTGAGAGCTAAATCCACTTAGGGATTTAAGAAAAAATCCAGGACTTGCAGTCAGTAAGAATGTACATGAAGTGTAGGATTGAAGGGTATTTCTTAGATCCACATGAGAACCTTATTTAAGGTTGCCTTAATTCTATTAAGGGCAACAATGTGATGCTTTTCTCTTTTTATTCTTTTTGAGGTTTTCTTTTGTCTTCCTGAGAGGAAAACAAGAATGTGAATGTTGATTCAGGAACAGTCAATGGGATAGGATTAGGCCTATGAGGTAAATTGCAAAAGTCAACAGTGGAACAGTTGATTTTATTTGCAATGAATGAGAATGAATCAAATTCAAAGCAACCAGTTTCCTGGGGATGGCTGTGGGGAAATGCTTTATGCTGTGCTGAATTTTTTTTTTTTTTAGTAAAATTCTTTAAGTGAGGGGTGATTTTCCATCACATCTGGCTTCAAATGCTTCCTGAAGAAGCAGATATTTAATTTTCTTTTGAAGCTTATAAGGATTTATAAGTTTTTTCTATCTCCTAAACTCATGATAATTGTATGTTAATCTGGGCCACAGATAGAAAATCTCACTTAATTTCAAATTTTTCCACTGTGCAGAAAGGAATTTAAGATTACAAGGGAGGGTATGATGCTCTAGACTAAAAATTTGGGTGCAAAACCAATTTGTGCCTGAGTTCTCTAACCATTAAAGAGCAAAACAGTCCTTTTTCTCCTAGTATATTTTTTTGTGGAACTGCTTCATTGGAAAAGGGAAGAAAGCATTACCTTTCACCTGCAAAGAATGGTAAAAATGCCTTGTATAGGACACTATCAAGGGATTACGATTCTGTGCTTAAATGCCTTTTGGCCAAGATGGGACCTGAATCTATCTTTCACATCATCTATATAAGTCTCCTAAAAACTAGTGATCAAAATATATCAGGACTCACAATCTCCTCACAAATCAGTGAAGTGACTAATCTGGCTGGTGTATGCTATTGTACAAGTGGTCAGACTGCAGCTTTTCAGCTCTGCTTCCCTGTTGGTTTTAGCCATAAATACTTTCTGAGTATTGAATCAGTTTAGACATAAGCAGAATATCAAGTTAGAATAATTCTTCAGATTAGCAAGATTCTTGACACCTTAGGAATTCAAAGGTAAGAGGAAATTAAGATAGCTTAGGCAAATCTGTGATTAGATAGTAGGTAAGATTTTGTTTTATTAGTAACTTTATAGATGCTTAAATTGCATTGAACTTTTGGTTTCTGGGATTTACATCTTTTATCACTTCCATTCCAAAGGGGATTACTGTCTCTTTTGCTACCTAATACTCATGCCCTAGAGCATGATATTAGGCTTAGGTTCATTGCACATGAAAATAAAACCTTGCTTCTTTTCCCCCACCTTCCTTTGCTTTAGAAAGTGGTGAAGGTATAATGCACCTCATTGACAATGGTAATTGCTTGAAAGACAGTATTAGCTAAAGTAGAGCTCAGGCACAGAAATTGAGCTGATACTTTACAGCTAGTGGACCATTGCTATACTGTAATAGCAGGAAGCAGAAAAAGAGGGCCATAACACATCACAATTACAACTGATATTAATTGGTACCCTGATTGACAGTTTTAACAGAGAGGCAGAGAACTGAATAAGCAGGCAGACTTGTTTCTGCCTAGCCTAAAAAGGAGAATCTTTCAGGTTAAGTTTGAGCTCCCCATTTTTATGGTAGGATTTCGTTGTCCTTGCTTACACCATGCATTGAGAAATGATTTCACTCTCCTGAGCTGCCAAATCATCATCTTTCACCAGCAGTTAATACATTTACAAAAAGTATTTTATAGCACAGAAACTGCATGTTTTTCCCCCAAGATTTTGCCAACATACACATGAAGCAAATGCAATGATTTTGTAGTCCACAAATTGTTTTACAGAATCTAGGTCATGCACTGCATGCAGTATAGAGAGATTTAGAGAGTACACACACTTTTTGCATCATGCATGAAGTCACAAACCAGTTTTCCCACAGATACAAATATGGCAATTAAACTGAACACTTTAGTAAGTAACCTCCAGAAGTGGAGGAAGTAATTTATGAATTATGTTCAAATTGCTTCTAAAACATGTAGCTCAATGCTGGTGAAAAGAAATAATTTTGTAATTGCACTAAATATTATTTAAACATGAAATTGGCAATGAAGTTCATGCAGGTACATTTGATGCTACAGGAAGCTTGAAACCATACCCCCTGCCATCCAGGAACGTGAAACTGGTTTTAAAGAGACAAAAGAGGGATGAGTGAAGATACTTCCATAAGGGTCCTGATTATCAGTTATTTAATTTTTGAGAGGGTTAACCGAAAACTAAGCACCTTGTTACAATGGATCATTTGCTAATATCTTCATACAATCACACATCCTTTTACAGGTAAAAGTCCTGGTAGCTTCAATAGAAGTTTTAACTTCTTAAGGACAACAGCACTGATTTAAGTAACTATGACATGTTCTACCTTCCTCTCTTCCTTTTTTTGAATTAACAGATAATAAAACCAAAAGGCTCTTTAACTATGCCTTCACTTTTTCCACTGATTCATAGTTAGTGCTTTGAGACAAGAGTTATAACTCTTTGAATAACTACATGTTAAACAAATTTAATTTATGTAATGCTCCTAGCCCTAGAGAGGTCAACATGAGAAGGTTGCATTTGAACATTTCATACAGCAGGCAAAGTAACATGCCAAAAAGTGTGGCTGATTGAAACACTGGAAGGTACAATCTAGATGTATACTTTACCTTTGTCATTGTGACCATTGTCTGGTTTTCAGCATAATAAAAGTGAAGAAAAAGAGGAAAAAAGACAACTAAAATCTATATCAGAAAAAGCAGAAAATGTGTCTTCAAAGTGTGCATGATTCGAATTGAAATATTGTTGCACCTCCTTGAAGTATTATGAAGATTTTAAGTGAAGGTGAAGTCACTCTGACAATTGAGCTATCGTGTAAAAGTGTTTGGAGTAGATCATCGGGCAGTAGGACTGGCTTTAAGCTAACTTGCCTTAACAGAAACATGATAAAATTCTTTCTCCACAAGTCTGGCAGTGGGTTGGAGGATAAAAGTGCCAAGAAGTAATTAGTCCCACAGAATTAAGAGAAGCTGAGGCAGAAGTGCAGGGTGGCTGCACGGCGTGTGGGGCTGCACTGGAGGTCCAGCGCAGACCCCCAGGCCCCACCATGCCTGCCTAGACTCATGTGAGGAAACACTTTTAACATGGCAGCAACCTAAGCAATGCCCTCCTGAGTAAGTCAGGGAGAAAGATACACCTTAAACCTTTCTTCAACTCTTAGGTGCACTTCCACACGATAACAATGGCCAAGCTTCCTGACCTCACCGGCACACCTGGCCCTGAACCCTCTTGTGTGATCAGATCTCTTCAGGGAAACTGTTATTATTGCTGTTGTTATCACTATTTGAAAGAGGCCACGCAGGTGCAGAGGTAGATGCCCCGCTGGTTCATGTGATGGTAACGTGATCCACAGGCCACTGTCCCCTCGTGTTGTGCCCTGCTTGGCTGCGGCTCTGAGGGCTGTGGGGTGGGTCTGGCCCAGAACGGGGCCTTCCTCCATGTGCGAAAACCTGCTGGGACCAGGTACCAGCTCTCAAACGTGCTTTGGGCTCACACAGCCATTCACCCTGCTCTGCTGGGCTGACCTGTGGGTGATCTGGCTGTCCCACAGCAGCCCTGTGCTGTGGAGAGTGGTCAGCCCTGCTCCGGACGGAGGCCATGACCTGCTGGGCGCTGGGCCTGGTCAGCCCTGCTGCCTCGCTGGCTTCTCCTCAGCCCCGAGCGCGGCACAGCGAGCAGGGCCCGGGCTGGGGACAGGGCTGCCAGCCCAATGCCCCCTGTGCCAGGCAGCTGGAGCAGCTCAGGACATCAGGCTGAGTCGGGCTCCAAAGCCTGCTGCGGTTTCAGGAGGCTGCAGTGATCTTGCTGAGTCCACTTTCTGAAGAAAATAAAATTTCTGAGGAGTCCCTGTGAACTTGTGCCTGCCTGCAAAATCTGGATTGCCGGTGTTTCAGATAAGGCTGGCTTGGCTGCCTTTTGGGTTGTGAGTATAAGACACAGTTCCCACCCTCTTGCTTTTCCTGTTATATAGGCAAATTTAGAATGGAATTTGATCCAGTACACTCAAATGAATTCAAAATCCTAAGCTGTCATTTTTACTGTAATATCTTTTGGCATATAATGGGTACAGGGAAGATAATTTTAAAATTATAGGCAACAAGGCTACATAAATTAATTTAACACATGAAATAATTTCTATTCTCAATTGCATAATCTTAAAATTTGACTGCAGGTAAATTACTGTAGTTAATATTAAGCTAAGTAATGTTATTTTTTCAGAATTCTGCTTTACTGATTCAATTAATATTATTTGAACTGGAAAGGCTGGGAAAAATTGAATCCTGACTTGCATTTTCAGATTGAGTGGTAGTTTTTGAATGGTTTGGGAAAACACAAAATAAAAATGGAATGGGAAAATATATTAAACCCTATGTTTCCTTTGGTAAGAATTTATTCCTTTGGGACAGTAATTTACTTTTATTTTTTGTACTTAGGATTTTGCATTCTCCGTGTTCAGAAACTGCATGCCTGGAGAAGATGATTTCAGCTGAATCTTGGTTGCCTAACTTACATGAATAATTTTATAACAAAAATAGGGTTTTATGGCTCACCATTGAATTAGGCAATTAGGACTTGCTGGATAAATTTAAACATCTTTTCAGCATAAGGTGCCCATTTCTAACATGACTGTAAGCAGATGGCATCAAGAATGGTTACTAATTCTAATGCCTATGGAGAGCCATCCTCTCATCTGCTGATTTTTTCTAGAATCATTATGTAGGACACAAACTTAGGGCCTGGTTCTCCACTATTTTGTAGTTTATGCAGAGTGAAAACTGAGTGAGAGTGTTTTGTCTATTTACACTGTAAATGATCACATTGTGGGAGAGGCCTTAGGAATTCAATTGGATTATTGACTCCTCATAGTAAAATTTATTTTCCTTAGTGCTTAAGTTTTGAAAATAGTTTTTCCATCAAATGGAGATAGCAATTTTTGCTTACCCATTCAGCAAGTATTAAATTATGTGGTGATTTATGCATCAGCTTTCTGTCACTGTAATCAAAGACACTTAGTATTCAAATTGATTTTCACACATTTTCATAGATATATAACAGGATGAAGAATGACCATTTGGGAAGTACTATAATGAAAAATGTTCTGAAAATAGAAATTGAAAACTGTGTATTTTCATGTGTGTTTTGTTTGAAAGATGAGTTTAAATACATGGGGAAGTTTAAAACAAGATAGAGCTTATGCAATAGGTCTGAAGGACACGCCGAAGTTCAACCTTGGATATTTTTGCCTCCTGATTTTGAAATCTTGGCTTAATGTGACCATGAACTATACAAAACTGTAGGGTTTAGGATGGATTTAATTGAATTTTCAGGTTCATTTGAACTAAAACCCTCCTCCTCATGGTCCAAAAGAAACAGAAATGAAAGAAGGACTTATGTATTATTTTTAATATAGGAAGAGCTATATATATATATGCTATTCCATAAGTTAAACTGAGGGTCAGAGAAACATTCAGACTTATAGTTTAGGAAATGAATAGAAGTAAAGGGTTCTTGAGGTGAACTTTCCAAAAAGTAGAAGAACTTAATGTCATTTTACACTAGAGGTCAGTGAATAAGAGATAATAAAAAGAGAAAATAAATATTATGAATAAGAGAAAATAAAAATTATTTTTTCTGCTAATTTAAGAATTTATACACATACTTCCATGACATATTTTTTTTTGAATCCTAAAATATTACCATACATTCCTTGTCATCTGGTCTAAACACAAAGGTGTGTAATGCAAGTCATCAAACCATCAGTAGCTGTGAAAGCACTGTATATGTGGCACTTTTCTTCTAAAGCCACTTTTAAAGGGACTTCTCAATTCACAGGGCTTTCAAACCCCTGTTTGCTAAGCTCTTTCCCAAGTTTCTTAAATTCCCTGTCTTCAAGAAGAAATCATGGACTGCACTCCACGGATTTAGGAAATGGATTTAGGAATGAAAAGGAAGAGACAGGAAACATTTTTGCAAGTTTTGCTGGTTGCATGAACATACTAGCAGCAAGGAGAAAATCACACTTAAGCAAATTTTACACTAAGCATTTCACCATTTCACTAAGTATTTCATTATTCATTACACAAGGCATGTCAATGGAGTTGCTGAGGATATTTTCTTAAACATGAGAGATAGAGTATGTCTCAGTGTTGGATCAGTAAATGTACAATCTGCACATTATAGATTTTAGAGAAACAAACTTTTCAGTCTTTGAAGTAGGATTTCATACAGTCAATCTAATATATGTAAGTATAGGAAAGAATGGTACATGCAATTATAATTTAGTTCCTTGATTTTTCTCCCCCCCACACCCAAAATACCAGTATTAGCTTTAGGAATGCTGGCCCCAATATTTGCTATATCCCTACAGAGATCAACACCATGATTACATTAGTCTCCTTGGAAATGAAAACCAGTATTTAGTGTACATGAGCCTGGCTTATTTGGGCCTTTAATATTTTCAATGCATGTTTGAGTCATTATATTTAGCTGAATATATTTAGATTTTTTTACAAAGTGATGATTATTACTATGAAATATTGAAAAAATTTCTTTTTTAGTGCATCAAAGAAAAGATTAACTTTCTACCATACCTTCACTTGCGTGACGGTCCCTAAAAATGTTCTTGGGATGGACGTTGAAGCCTTCTATGTCATGTACTGAAGAGGCTCTCCGTATACTACAAATACTTTCCTTGGATCTGGAATGGGTTAGTGGATTGCTTGTCTGTATCATGTCAGGGTAAAGTCTGTCCCACTGCTGCTTAGGTGATGAGTGGTCAAGAGGTCCAGATATATTAACCAAGGGTGAACATTTACTGTGTTGAATCAGTGCTTTTGTATCATCCACTTCTGAAGGACTACAGCTTTCTTTTGTAGGTGATTTAAAGTGCTTCATTGCCACTGAGTCATCGCTGTGCTTAGATGAATCGATTATGACTGCATCAGGGTCTTCCTGGGGTAAGGACTGCTTTCTGTAGGTTAGAAGTCTCAATCCAGGTAGCCGGAACCCAAAAAGTCTACCTACATATAAATACAGAGAAACAGGAGGAAATAATGCACATTAGGGTCTGGTCATTAAAATCAGCTTTTTTCTCACTTACAACGAATGATAGCATCTATTCCTAATAAATGTTTAGTAGCAGAATGTGTAAATATAAAAATATAACTCCAGGTTTGTTATAGTTGAGGTGTTCAAAGATGTCATAATTCAGCCAGACCTAAGTTTTTGAGCTTAGAATGGGAATAACAGCATTCATTCTACAGCCTGTTTTAAAAGCTATGAAGTTCAGATGGTCTTTTCTAAATTAAAAATCTACATATCTATAAAAGAGTGCCAGAACATGTCTAACTACTTTGCTTGGTAGTTGTTATCCTGAAATAGATATTTGTGGATTCTATTATTAGTGGAACTCCATGTGCTTATAAAAGCACTGTTGATTTATGCATTTATTGGCTACAGATGAAACAGGAAGATACCAGTGCTAAATTCTTGGGATAGAGAAATAAGCTGTATATCAGTTTTGCTACAATCCTGTCCAATACTTACGTCCGATGATTAGATGAAAAAATTTTAATGAGTTTAAAATGAAAAGTAAAGGAACAAAGTGAAGAAAAAAGAGTGACACAGCTCTCAAGCCTCAGTTGCACCTACACAGTGCCATTATTGTTTACATTTGCACGGGATGGGCTGAGTTGGGCTCAGTGTGTTGAATGGCCCGGGAAGCTATCCTGACTGTGTGGAAAACTAACACCTTGTGTAATGGTAAGAAATATCCATTATACATCTATTAGTACATGTCCATTAGCTGAGAGGAGGAGTAAAATATGGTGCATAGAAAGAATCTATAGAGAAAGAACTGCAAAATTTGAAGAATACCCTTCTAAAAAACCAAACCTAAATAGCAAATGCTGTAAGGTTTTGTGTAATACAACTCACAGATGGAAGCATGAGGACTTCAGATGTACAGAAAACATATTAAACAGCTTAGAAAAAGCAATGTTAAACAAAGTTTAACAAAATAAAATAATGTAAATAATTGAAATGATCAGGTGTCATTGTATAAACAGTCTGACACTTGTATCTCATCGCTTTGCTATGTAAGTGTTTTCAACAGTGAACCAATAGTGAAATGATTTCTTGGAGAACAGTTCAAAGTATCTTCTTATTCTCTCTTGCTGGAATGAGTTCTGTTTGGGACAAGTTTTCTTTTCAATCAATTTAAATTGCCAGCATTCGTAGCTACCTAAAATTTATTAATATTTACCACTGAAGTCTATAATTCCTTACTGATGTGTTTAGAAATAGTCTTTCTTTTATGCCTATGGCAGACAGTAATTGGAGAACAATGGATGACCCGGATTAATAATTTAATGTTTTAAAATGGATGTCCTATATATTTAGTATCGAATATGGAATTGTATTTTGAATTCTAAATGGAGGAAGGTGAGAGTACCCTGCTCAGGAAAACCTAAGAGCTAAAGCTGCTGTACTTGACAACACCAAAGGTCCCTCTAGCACTGTTGGACCTTGATACTTTCCAGTAGTGGATATGTGAAGAAGAAGGAGAATAAGAGTCACTTAAGAGTTATAGCTATAAACTGTGTCTCAGTAAATTTGCTCAGTTTATAGCTATCTGAATTTCAGAAACTTCCTGAGCTAGAAATTGTTTGTTCAAACCATAAACTGAAAGTTTGGTGTACCTTTCTTCCATGAATTTGTCTCAGTGCTTTCTAAAAACAGTTGTAGTTTGATCTGCAAAGCATTCTATAGGAAAAAATTCCATAATTTTAGCACATGTTTGTGAAAAAGTACTTCCCCTTATGTTCTATAAACTTGTTGTCTTGGGGAAGGTTCTAGTTCTTATTAAAAATACCTAATAATTACTCCCTTTTTATAGTCTCAATATAGTCTCTATATGTTTAGTTCTTCATGCAAATGCTGAATTGCTCTTTGTATACCTCTTCAGCAAGCTGAAGAATGCTTGTGTAATTGTATGGTGTACCTCTGAACATCCTCCTCACTCTTCTCAGTTACTTTTTATTTCTTATGTCATCATTTTTGACAATGGCCTGAGCTACTCACAGACTTAGGGATCAATGCAGTGATGTAATGGCCTTTTGTTTGGACCATAGTTCACTTCCTTATAATTACCAATATTTCATTGCATTTTTGAATTATTTTTCTAATTGTGTTTAGATACTGTTGCAACAACTGAGATGTTTTGTTATTGATTGGTAATATATAATTTAGTCTCTAATATTGTGTCTGCAAAAAATCACTATTGCTGTTTTATCACTTGGCCACTCAGCATCCCAGCTTAATTCTTTGAATCTCATGTAATAGTCTGAATAATTTTTTGACATATGTAAACAGATTCACCTCATTATTGGCACTTTTTAAATCCAAGTAATTGAAAACATATTATAAAATAAAGATCCTGTGAGACTATTGACAACTTCCAAGTGTACAGAAATCTGGTGATTTATTTCCACCTTTTTTCCCATACTTTAAAATATAAATCCATGTAACAATCTTACTCTTTTGTCCTTGACAATTTTTAAAAGTGTTGTTGGATTCCAAATATCTAACATTGAATTTATCAGTCCAGACAGATACACAAAACAGTAAAATAGACAGAAATCTCTGTTACGTAAACCAGAGTCATGCATCTTTAAAACAGCAGATAAAGGTGCCAATTTTGAGTCTACACAGTGATATTAAGCAAAGTGCACCTTGGGAGTGCGCATATTTCTTCTAACTTACTAAGTATGCTTGAACACTACAATTGCTCAAAGCTGAAAATAGTGAAGAATGTAAAAGAAAAAATTCTTATTTTAAAATGTACATAGAATTGAGTTGTAAAGCAGCTTATAAACCAATTTTGAAAGCTTATTATATACAAAGTGAAACTAATACTCTAATTCTCTTTTTTATCAATTACACCGAAATTCTTAAAAACACCATTCATAAGGATTTCTGGCATTAGACATTGTGGAAAGCTTTTTGTTGGCACTCTATTTTAGTCATATTCATGGTGCTGCAGATGGTCTTTTCTGCCTCACCACGTTAATATGACCATGTTATACTGCATTACTGATTTAGCTGTCTAACTGCAGTTCAGCTGGAAAGAATACTCAGTGAGAATTTTGCTTCTTGCTAAGACTTTTGGGCATGAAATAGAAAACCTAGTCAAGCAGCTTTTTGCTTTTCTTCTATACGCTGTAATAAATAGTCTCAAACCCTATTTCCTGCTTTTTAATTTGAATATTCTTAAGAGAAAGAGTATTGCTATTTTTCAGTGAACAGGTAATGAGCTACATGGTGTGTTGGACATTCATCTGTTTCCTGCAGCTAAAGTTATCAGGGAGCCCATTCAGAATTTACTGAGCTGAGTTAAGCAAGAAAGTGTAATAACACAATTTGTCATGAAGTAAAATTCATCCAGGCCTCTGGCCTGCTGTCCCAGGATAGACTAAAAGTGCCAGTGGGAGCTTTCCTGGCATCCTGCATGTGGGGTGAAATCTTTTGTTTGGTAATGGACAGCCCCTGCTTTGTGTAAATATGATGTCAGAGCAGATGGATCTTGGCTTACAATACTCAAACACATTTCAGATGCAACCAGCTATTTACTATGAGTCCACAGATAATGTCACCTTAAAATCCTTATGTTTTATTAAAGACTAGATTGCCAAATTCTTCTTAATGCTGAGTCAGAGATTTGTATAATTGTATCTTCCTAAGAGCAATTGAGGAAAGCAGTTGAGT
This sequence comes from Polioptila caerulea, assembly GCA_013397295.1. Lineage (NCBI taxonomy): Eukaryota > Metazoa > Chordata > Aves > Passeriformes > Certhiidae > Polioptila > Polioptila caerulea. The sequence goes on from VYXF01000461.1 coordinate 869,009, forward strand.
CTGAGTCACAATTCCAGACTTACATTCCACCTCCTCCTTTCAAACCTTGCTTTACTGAATAAGTAATTTGCAAATGAGTTAATCTGTTGGTTGCATTTATTCTCTGAGCCATCTCAGCTGTTAAAGTTTCTAAATAGTAGAGCTCAGTCCCAAAATATCACTGTAGATGATATAGGTTTCTTTTAAACTCTTTGCAGATAGAATTGTCTCCAAAGTCTCAAACTAAAATTGACTTTTCTTGTGTTTTGGAAGCCTTTTTTAATTGTCTAATATTTTGGGAGATCAAAGGAGAAGACTTAGAATTCATGGAAATAAAACGTTTAGATTAATAGTTTTGGGGAAAAAAATGCAGGGAAAAATCCTATCTTGCTAAGAAAAAATAATATCTTTGTTTTTCCTTATGTATCACACTAAGAAATGCAAACATTAATAGAAAATTGTTATTCTTAAACACTAAATACAACTATATGGAATTTTGTGTCAGGAAAAAAAAAAAAAATAATAATGACAATTTGTTCCCAAAAGACCTTATCAACAGCTACAAACATGGTTTCAAATTTCCTGCTCCATCAATACAAAATGGGGTATTCTAACAAAAATATCTGACTGAGGATTTCTTTTGTCAATACACTTGCATGGCTAGTGATCCTTGTGTCTGTTCTGTGGTAACATTTCATAAAAAGTAAGGGAAATTATATTTGGCCTTAGCGTTGCCTTGATACAGTGAAGGTGTTTCTCAAATTTCTAATGATGAAAATGTATATATAAATACAAGACACTGTGGCTAAGTCAGAGAAATGCCCGCAACTGAGAGGGTTTTACCTTCTCTACAATTTATTTAGTGGTCTCTGGGTCGTGGTAGATGTTGTGTTATCTCCCAAAGTCTGTTTAACCTGTGTCGATGGTATTCCTGCAATTCTATTCCAAGCACTGAAGAAGGATGATCCTGAGAGATGGCAGCTGAAAAGTTGTGATGTCTCCTCAAAGAATTGCTCAGTCAATTTTTGTAGCACCAGTACTAGTATTTTTATTTTCATACTGATGCAAAGCAGTTATCCAAACCCTAGAATGTGAAAGCAAAAGGAAGAATACTAGCTGGTCTCAGGCTCCCTAGCTGGCATCAAGATTTAGTTTATTTGTCTCAACCTTCTCTAGATTTAGACTTTCCAAAATCAAATCACAGGAGCTCAAATGCACAAAGAGTTTGCAGGAGGTTGTCTAAGTGAGGTGTAGATGCTGTCAGAACTGTTTCCTGGTGTGATGTGCCACTTCTCCAAGGCTGAGAGCTGAACAGAAGTGAGCCACTCATGTTTCTGTACAACCCGTTGACTGTGGTAGGGTACTGAAGAAAATCAGGTCCTGGATGGTTTTACACTGGTGAATGACTGGTCTGGCTATAATATGAAACATGTTTCTTTGTCAATATGTGAGATTAAAGAATAGAATATACATATCCACTATGACCAACCTATTGTAAACAGATTTCCTTGACAAGGGCAGGTTAGGCAGGTCAGTTATGACAGACTGGAGCACAGGTTAATTATAATACCTGTGTTCCATAATGCCTTTGTTCTGTAACTTCCCCAAAGAATAAACAAAATTACTTTCACAAAAGTAGCACAAGTCAGACCTTTGTTAAAGTATTCTTTCATAACTGAATGTCTACTGTCACTGAATTCCAGGATTTAGGATATCAGAAATACAGACACAGACAGGTATTGAATTGCTGCTCAAAGGCTTGGAAATACCATCTAGCAACTCATGTAACAGACTAAAGGAAAGCATTGCTTTTGAGAAATGGAATCTCTAAACACTAACAGTCTAAAATAGCAGCAAATCCTTGAATGTACTCTATGCAAACACTGCAGCATGTGATAACGCCTTATTTTCTGTCTGGGCCCAGCAGGCCTTGGGACAAAGAATTACAGAAAGAGACAATTATGGTTTTTTCAGTTCTTTTTCCCAAAGTGCATTGAAAAATACTTAAGTGGATAATTTTCTTGCTCTGCTCATTAAATAATCTTAATTTATCTTCAGGAGGAAAGAGCAAGGTGTATGCAATTATTAACATTAGAAGCAAGAACTCATAATTCTCAGGCACTGAATAAACTTCTTTTTTTATCCTCTGGTATGATCTCCTTTAATTTTGGAACTTTTACTATTCTATAAAATTCAAGTTTGCATGTGTCTTCTACCAGTATAAGAAACTATTAATCTTTTTTATGTTCCTTTGTGAGTGAGAAAGATTTAACTTTGATATCTGCACATAAGACTCTCTCAGAATATGAAAGGAAGGGAATGAAGTCTCTGACAGCTTGGGGGGTTCTGCTGTGTATGGTTGATCAGAGAATTCAGTCAGAACAATGCAAACAGGGTTTCCCTCAAAAGACATGATGTTTATATCCTTGAATGTTAATATGAATTGGTATGTTTACCTGTTTTTCTTCCACTTGTTGATAGAAATGTCATTTTATTATATCTTATTCATTACAATTACAGGAGTTGAAGTATTATTGTAAAAAAGCCATATGAAAAAAGAATTTTTGATCTTCTCAGAAAGAGGTTTTACTTCTTGCATTTTTATTTCTTAAATATGATTAGAAGTATGAAAGAAAAAAAAAAGTAAATAACTGCAAAGAAATAAAATAGCAAGCATTGCAGAAAATATTGTATCTGAATTATTTGTTACCTAGCACCATATTTAGCTTGGTATGACTATGGCTGGTTTTTTGGCAGCTGGAAAAGATAATTTATTCTATCTGATAAATCAAGCTCTCAAGAAGTTCTCAGCCCTTCATCACCTTTGCTGCCAGTCTTCATGATAAAAAATACTGCTTTTCTTTGAGACAGGAAGCCTGAAGATGTTTTCTGTGTTATAACACTGAATTCATAAACCACTACGAATTTCTGCAATGTGTTTTGTCTCTGATATCGATTGAAGTTTTTTTATGCTCTGCATACTGCAACTTTTAGTAATAATAAGATGAGAAGTATCATTAAATTGGAATTTTATATGACATATAATTATACTAACTTTAATAGTTTACCTGTTATATCTCTATTTTTGCAGAAATAAATATTCAGACAGTGAGAGAAAGAGCCATATTATGACTTGCACTCGTCTAGAAATATATAAAATGTAATGAGATCTTGAAATAATATAGCCAGAACAAAGCAATAAAAGGACTTTTGTAGACAGAATTTTAGAAGATAGATTTACCTGAAGAAGAGCCACTTGAAAGGTTGTTACCATCTGAAATACAATTAAACTAAATTTACGAAAAGCTTTTGCTTGAAACAGATTAAAAAATAAACAAGCTATTAAGAAAAGAAGGCAGAATATCACATTTCCACAACTTTCAGAAACAAATTCAAGTAGCTTAAATTCAAATACAATATATGTAATAAGCAGAAGAATTGTTCTGAAAGAACATTGACTTTTAATTTGGAAAATTTAAAAACTATTCAATTAAGAAATATTTAATCATTACTAAGGTTTTTTCCATAGGTCAATATATTTTTCCAATCAATATATTTTATTTTTCCAATCAATATCTTGCCCATTAACAAGTTTTAAAGTTGGCTAAGGTTCCAGACAGAAAACTAAAGTAGGTGTACACAGACTAACATGGTATTTCTCATGAAATGGAACTTCTAATTAATGATAAATTTTTTTTTGCTAGATAATGACAATTTTATTTGGATGAAACTTACTAAAAGTTGAAGAATTCACAATTTCCATCAAAAGAATAGACTTTATTCACTGACACTTGTTTAGAATATGAGCTTAGTCTCATATTCCAGATAGGCCTCTCTTATTTCATGTCTTCATGGCAAGAACTCTTCCGACTATGTGTCCTTCCAGCTGTTCTCAGGTCTTTGAAATGCCCATCCTGCCTGGGTGCTTAAACCATCAAGTAATAATTGTAGGATTCTATGCTTGAAAAGTAAGACTCGATGAAGGTAAACTCCCTCAGTTTTTATCTATAGATCTATTTTGTTTGCTTATCTTAAAGCAAGCATTTTCATGTTGAAGACTAACTAAAAACCCCCTTATTTTTTGTAAAAAACATCCATCTAAAAGCTTCTCAAAACCATTGGAATTTTTTTTTGCCTTCTAGTAGAGTACTTTTGTCTAAGCTTGAGATATCTTGATAGTTTTGATTTTTTCCTCTTCAAGGTCAAAATCTATAATTCAATTTAGCAAGCACACAGATGTGTTAAGTTCTTTGTGCTAATTCTTATTATGAATAATAGAGACGTGTCTCTTTCTTCCATCAGAGAATGAAGTAAAATTCACTACCTTTATGCTCTCCTGAGGGTATGTTTTATCATGTGGGATGACTCCAGAAAATCATTATCCTAGTCTTCAAGCTACCACACAGAACCCCCCTGTTTTAAATGTCCTGAAGTGAACAGATAGATAGGAGACCTGTGAAAAATTAATAAAAACATATCACTGGAAGACTTGTGTGGCATGAATAAGTTGCCTCCTCTGAAAGCCATTGAAAGCTGTGTCACTCCATCTTTTTCATTTTCAATCTCTTTAAGCAGAGATTGCTTTTTATTACTGAATGTTTGTACAAGATATAGTAAAATAGCTCTGTGATCGTAGCTGGGTAAGGCTGTAATTTAAACAGCTAATTACAATTCATGGAATCCAGGAAGCCTTCCTTTCTAATCTTAGCCCCAACAGCAGCCATCATGAGGAAACAGAAGTAGAGCTACCCCACTCGTATTTCTCTGTCTGCAGAAGTCTAAGAAAAATTAATCTCAGTGGCTGTTCTGTTAATTTAGGCAGTTAGGAGTATGTGGAGCACTGAGGCTGGTAATAGGAGAGGTTCTTCTGTCTTTTACTGGTGATTGGTGTTTGGCCACGTTCCTTTGCTACGAGTTTAACAATATTTCAGCTTCCCTAATATTTACTGTAATTTATCTTGGAGACAAATACACATAATTGACACTGGGGTTTTCAGAGCTATGCTGTTGGTTGGATAGATAGAAACCTTTGTCCTTCTGAGCACAATTTTTCTTAACTAGTCCTCACTGAAGATGAATTTGCTTCCAGTGGTGCAGCTAAAAATAAGACTCTGGAGAAATTTCTCATTAAATTTTGGGCAAAGTCAGGGGGTTCCTCTTATATGTGCCATATTCTATGAGACAAAATTGCATGCATCAAACAGTGTGCGGTATTTCCTAACAACATTGCAGTCCTAATATTTCTAGGATTGAAAATACATGCTTGCCTTTCACTAAATTGCTATACTTACTTATATAGCAAAGTGCTTTGCACAGAGGAAAGCAAATACTGTGGTTTGAGCTAGCTCTTTGACTGGAAGGAAAGGCCTGATTTAAATTGCAGTTGTGCATGTTTACAACATCTGTGTATGCAGTGTTCTCTGCTTCTCAGATGTAACTCCATTGCCTGGGCCAGGAAAGAGGAAAACTTGCTAAAGAATAAGCACCTTGAAGAAGTTGCTTCAAAGGTTTTCTGATTGTAGTTTTGGCTGTTTTAATAATATTATTAGCCTCTTCATTTTATTTGAACCTTATCCAAAGAAGGTTATTATCCATTTTTTGGATGCATTACAGATTCTCTCATTTCCTTAACAGAAAGAAATACAAGAAATTATTCCAGGGTGTCTTTATTAGGCTTATATATTATGAAATGATAAAATGATCAGACAATCCTGAAATATCCCTCTTTGGCAGAAAGCAATTACATGTTTAATCAAATAACTTTCTGGGCTTTCTCCCATGAGGTAGTAACAATGATGTTTGAGAACTAATATTTAGCTTATAAGTTAGTACTTCTAGCTAGTCAAAATGTTTTGAAATTGAAGGAATAAAACTTGTGATAAAGTTACCTTATCTGGCCAGCTATTTTAGCCTACTGATTAATAGAAGTAGCGATCTAGATGGGGATGGATTAAATGGTAGAAAAAGCATTATAGGTCAGTAAAAAGGCAGAATGCTTTAGGTGGGGCAGAAAACTAAGACAATTTCTGAAAGATTTTTCTCATTGCAATCCCACAAATGGTCTCTTTTGAGTAGAAAAATTGTAGCCACATTCTTCATATTGAAGTCAGTATTCCCAAATCTATGCATTTCTGTCAGTTTGACCTGGCTGTTGATTTTCTGAGTTCAATCTATGTCATGGGTGATTTTTGATATCTTGTAGTTTTACAGACAGGAAGTATTTCACAGCTTTGAGGAATAGAATCAGGTGCCATGAGCAAATAGTAATTTTTGCCACTGCTTCTGTAAATTGCTGTAAAAACTCCTCATAAAATAATGGAGTGACTGGACATGCCACAGTGGAATGTTGGAGGGATTTGGGAATAAACTTGGATGCTAAGGGTCCCATTCCTCAACCATTGATAAAAAAGGACACATTTACACACAGAAGTTATAGCTTAACACTTTATAATAAGGATTTTAATGAAGTTTGTACAACATGCTGAATGAGAATTCAGATGTTATTTTGGTTAACAATTGTTACTAGTAGATAAATCTAAATTATAATTTGCTAGTGTTCAAAAATTTTTTTGCTGAGGTGGTAAAAAATCACATCTCTTCTTAATTTAGTTAATTGTAGAAAATCTACATAAAGCTCTGTGTTTTCCACAGTGAGTTTAACAGGAAGAAGTTCTCTTTTAACATGAGTATCTTGTTAAATATACACTATTTATGCATTATTTCAGTTGGAGTTCAAAGTTTATACATCTTTGCAAATGGTTAGATTAATGAAAACTTATAACTACATTTTTGGGAATTATCTTTTATCATAAGAGTGACAATCAAGCAAATGTTAGTGTTTTAGAAGGTATAAGAGAAAACAGCCCATAAGAACTGTTGGAGATGAGTAAAATCCATTTTTAGGGCTTACGTAGCTCAAAACTACCAGTCTTAATACTTCAATATCAATATTCAACACAAATATTGTTTCATTTACAAAGCAGGAATTTATGTCTTCAAGTGTTTCACACTTGAAGTGTAAAATGAGGTGGGATAACCTTATTAAGTGTTTTTATCTTTGGGTATGGATGTTAATTTCTGGAATTCTAAAATGTTTACATGATCCAAGAAAAGTAACACAAAAGCCAAGCAGACTTATTAGAAAATAATTGGAGTCAGAATGAGTAGAATTCTCATATATGGAAATGAGACAAAGCTCAGAAAGATTGAATGATGAATGATAATCTATAGCAGGAATCAGTTTCTCTAAGTCTCGCTTTAAGTGCACATTGTACAAATATATTCTTACTGGAGAAGAGGATATTACCCAGTTGTGGGAAAAGTGCATACAGAAGAAATTTCTGCATGTCTCTGAATACAAAGATGGAACAGGGGTAGTATTAAGTAAGTTTGATTAGAAGTTTAAGTGAAAAGATACAGCAAAAGTTTTGGGCTATACTCTTTTCTCCTCAAAAAAGAAAAGAGTTATATATGAACAAAAGCTTCCTTAGTTTTACTAGGGAACTGGCATACATGGGAAAATAGAATTGTGGCAAACTACAAAAACAGCAAAACAGAAAAGAGTGAAAAATCAGTTGGCTCTGATTTATTTACAGGTTTAGTGAGTGCTAGGATCTTTCAAAATTTCACTATTTGGTTTTACAAAAACTGTTCCAGCTGCCAGTGAGAACTGGTGATAAATTCTTGCCAGAAAATATTAGGGGAAGAAGAAGATCAACTGAAAGGACTTTGTAAGCTGCTATTGTGAAGCCACTATCTTCACTTTTCACATGACTGCCTATTCAGACATTTGCTGCATATAAGATAGAAACTTTTGAGCACCAGACTAAAAAGAATTCTATTTATACTCAAATGTGCTCATCAAATTCCTGAAACATACCTTTTCTTCTAATTAATCTATTATTATCATCATCTGCCAAGCCCAGTGTTGAATCAGAAACTGTGTTAGCAATCAATCTGGCACATCAAAAAAGACAGGATCCTTGTACTAGAGAGCTTACAAACACTGTTGGAAACATTTTTCAGTATTCTGCTGATAAATTTTTAGACTTTTGCCTATCCTGAGCTAACTGCCGTCACTGAGCTAAGCCTGTAAAATGTTCTTTGTCTTCCATAGGTCTTAATTTGTTCAGGGGGTGCTCAGCCCTTTAACAGGTTGAAATTCTTCTTTTCTTCTCAGCATGAAATGCTTTTTTATTTCATTGCATTAGATTTTACATAATCACAGCATATTCTGAAAGGGAAGCATCATTGAGTCCAACTCTTAAGGGAATGACCCATACAGGGATCAACAACCATCCACAACCTCCATGTAATTAGCACTCTGCTGTTACCAACTGAGCTCACCTCAGTGGCAATTTCTGTCATGAGGAGCCCTATGGTAAATGGTAGTGCTCAAAACTGTTGGCTGCAGCTGGAAGAATAGATGCTTTTAGAAAAAAGGAAAGGCTTTTCAAAGATACACTTGATAGATTTGATCAACTCCTAATAAATCCATTAGAGGAAGGATGAAAAGTTATCTTATTTTCTAGAGACAGGAAAATAGCCACAATCTGTTTCCTTCTTAATAACTTTTACTTCTCTCCTGCAACCTGACTCTGTCATTTTTTTTACTCTCATGTTGAAAAGGCATTCTAATACTAGAAAACTCAGTCTAAGGAGCTCTGGAAAGAAATCTCTCATTTTCTGTGTGCTTCTGGGTAGTAGATGTTAATGTAATCTGAAATCTTTTGTCTTTTGTCATTAGCTGTTGCTTTTCCTGGTTGTTTGCCAAAGATGTATTGCACTCGTTATGTGTCTGGTTCCCTCTCTATTTTTATTCTCTAAATTGGTTGCTGCATTTGAAGGGATTTTGTTGCTTTCTTTTTTTTTTCTGAACCGGTACCTATTACTGTCCATTTTGTGTGTGATCCAGGGAAAAGAGATCCAGGTTTACCTGTTCTAAAGAGAGTGTGATGATGAAAAACTATCTCCTGCAGAATCTGCTGTGTACCTTTCTTATGCTGGGAACATGACTTGAGAAAACATGTTTTTACTGGCAAATGATCCACCTTTTTTGACTTCTTTTCCAGCTTATTGGTCTCTCCCTGCCATTTCTATATTACAAGGCTTTTGTCTGTTTTAGTTTAAAACCACCATTGAACAGTACACAATATCTTGCAGTTATTTCTGGATGTTTTGCATAGCTTGGCCTCTTTCTTGCCAAGAGGAATTTTTGGCTATGTAGCATATTTTGTATCACCATCCATCCCATCCGGCCCACATAACAGTCTGCTCTGAAACCATAAGCAGCTCGGTAGAAGACAGAGCAGCCATGTGCTTGCTCTAGTTTCTGCCAGTTTCTGGCATCTGGCTGCACCCACTAGCAGGAAAATGGTTCAAGTCCCCTTCCTTTTGCACCTTGATCTCTCTCTGGAAGTGATTGGTTATGTACTGAGCTTGGAGGCCCACCTATCAATTTTTCAAGAACTCTCAGCAAGGAAATCCCCTGTGTGTGTCAGGTGTAAATACCATAAAACAAGAGAAGGATGTTTTGACAAAGTGGGGGTATTTTTTGCAGATTTCCTCTTTAGTGGCTTTTCACTTTAAAATGTGGCAAGTGATAACACTTGAAAGTGATGTGTCACAGATATCAGAACAAATGTTCTTTTTCAAGATGTGAAGCTCTGTATTTGCTCCCCAGTTGGTATTTTACCTTCTATTTTGACCATCAAACCACAGTAAGGATGGACAAGCTGAACAATTTTATCTGTTATAAAATTACTTTTTAAATGAAGGAAGTAAGATGTTTCACACCCACAAAACCATGGCATACTAAAATAAAACCAGAATATGGCTAGGGCTTACCTGATGTACTCATTAAAAATTTTTTCTGATGCAATTTTTAAATTTTTCCTGATACCTCTTAATGGGATTTTTACTGTATCATTAGGAGAAAAGAAGTATTTTCTGGGTATCTCAAGAAAATCCCAATAAAAAACTGCTGCATTGGTTACTAAAAAACCCCAAACCCAATGCAAAACAGATTAAGAAAAAGAAGCATAAAAGCACAGAATTTTAAATATTTACTATAAAGACTATTTACATAGGCTTTTAAAAAAAACATTATATTTGGTGAGCAATAATTATTTGCAGACTGCAAGTTTCCAGTAATGGAAATTTTCTTTACCACATTCTTATGTACTCTGTCATTGTAGGATTCTGTGGACACTTCAGGTACTGTGTAGTGTTTGCATCAAGAAAGCTCTCTCTTTGCTTCTCACAGTGAGAATTGTACCAGTCTTTATTTCCTAACTAGAGAAAATGGAAGTGTTGATTTAACAATTGGAATACTTATGTTCCTTTATTGTACTAATGTTAAAGATTATCTCACTATGAAAAGATACGTTCCAAGAGTTAACGTTCACTGGTAGCGCGTGCTTTGCTTTACTAAGAGCTTGTACAAGTGGGATGTGTTCTGGGAAATCTGGTAGTAAGAGCAGATTATGTGAGTGGCAATGAAAAGCAGAAGGATCGTGCACTGTTGCTGCACACAGTGAAGGTCAGCAAAAGAGCACGTTCTGCAGATAGTGGGATTGAAAGCTATGCAGTGTGGTTGTATAAGAAGCGGACATTTATGATGAGTTTTCTAATTTTGACAATAATGTTCTAGAGTAGAATGAAAGCAAAAATATTTCCTGTACATCCACCCCTCTACCCTCTGCCCTCCCCAATCCTTCAAGTCAATCTAAATGTTTCAATTTGAGAAAATCAGGATATTTAATTATGTTTTAACTGATTTTTGTATTTTCTAGTCTCATTGAATCACATTTCACCAACTATTAATCAAATGCCACCAATTATTTTTTATAAAATAGAAATATTCAATTTTAAATAGGCTATGATGAAATATTTCGGCTATATTGCAATGCTTTTTTTTCAGTTTTCCATTTGTAATAGATTTTTGTCAAGGCTAATGTACTTTTGTGAAAAATTTTAGTTTTTATGAATTTATATGCCCTAGTACTATTGACATGATCTATGCTGTTAATATTGCCAAAGAACTGTTACATTATTTTACCAACATCTTGCAGTACGTTTCTTACATTTAGCTTCTTATGATTTTGGATTATTGAGTCAATCAATGGGATTGCATCCTTTGCTAACCTTATTGTCCATATTGATCATTTTGCCAGATAAAAGTAGAGGTAAGCAAAGAAATTTCTTGGAGTAACTTACGATTTACAAGTTTAGATGGTAATATTGGCTTGCACTTCTCAGGAGATGCCACATTCTCTTCATCTGTTACATATTCAAAATTAATAATAAACATCATTGCTACTCCCTCTTGATTTTTCACTGGAATTATGTGGGTGTTGCAAATGAAGGTAGATCCTGCAGATGGATTAAAAAAAAAGAAACAAAAATATGAATGGAAGGAGACATTATATTTTTCACTTCAATAAGTCTAGTTACACCAACAGATGTTGAAGAATATTTCTTTGAATTCAATAATTAAGCATCAAACATATTATTTTTTAATTTAAACAGTAATATTTTTGTAGAAAGAAATACCACTGTTCGTAATTTCTTGGAGTCTTACCTTTACCAAAAAGTGTCTCATTTAGAATGTCTATTTTACTTTTTGGGCTTTTTGTTCCCTGGAAGTATAGATGGACTTGTAATATGGAGACATTTAACACCAGAAGTAGAAACGTGAACATCGTCCTTGTGAAAAAAGCAGAAACTGATTCTTCTAAATGTCAAACATTCTTCAAGCATTTAGTTCTGTTACACAGGATGAGTCATGCATTAAGTATTTATGGATGTAAATATACCACTATTCTTATTTTAGCTCTCAGTCTTTTGGGGACTTAGAGGAAATGTTGAGGTTTGCGTTAAAAATTATTTTTATTTGTTTTGTACTCCATTACAAAAAATCTTCCAAACAGTACTAAGAATTTCCAATAATTTTCAGAAGGGTTTGAATTAAATGTTATATACAATTTGAAGTATGAATTTAAAAATCCCCTGGCTTTCACGTGTATACTCAACCTGTACTAATAGAGAGTGTACACTTCCAATACTTCTGAGGCTCAGAATGTTCTTGTTTAAAAACCTAATTACAGATTTAAGGGTTCTTTGTGTTAATTCTTCCACTATAGCTTTAGAAATTTCAGTTGACAAGGTTATTAATTTTGATTTAATTCTTTCTATTAATGTTACAGAACTTAGTGGTCCCAAAAATAATGTGATTGCTGTAAGCGATACAATAATATGCTAAAATCTTCATGCAGACATAACTGTGAGATTAGGTCTTTCCCTGATAACTAGGGACAGGTTTAATGTACATCATCTGCAATTTAGGCACTCAAATGCAGTAATCACTGAAACCTGACAACCTGTGCTATTTGACAAAAACAGATCTTGATCTAGATTACACAAGAATATTTTTTTGTTTGTTTCCACTGAGGAGAGAGATAGTAAAATTTATAACATTACAACCAAGACCAGATTATGGCTTCTAATATTTAATGTAGTACTTGCTATGATGTGGTATATATGGCAATCCCAGTTATGTATAAAATTGACATGCTGGCCTTTCAAGTTTTGCAGCTGTAACTTCCATCCATTTAATAAAACAGTTAAGCTGTGGCACTTGCCACAGTTTCCATGGTTACAAGCTCAATGTCTTTAGTAAACAGAAAATAAGCAATTTAAGACTGTTCCATTAGAGCTAAAAATAGAAGCGCTGCAGGCCAACCATTGCAACACAGACTGGTTAAACAGAGGGGCTAGAGATAATTTAGAATAATCTTTGTGGTTTTAGCTAACAAATAAAATACATACTGAGTTCAAAAAGTCAAAATTATGTTCATTGATTTGCTTGGAAGGGGATTATATAGACAGTTCTGACATGAAGATTTATAGGTTGAGCAGATATTCCCCAATATCTGGAAGTGGGGCTCAGCTGAGGCCTGCACGGCTTTGAATAACATCGAACTTCAGTGGATCAAATGTTTATCAGTATTTGCAAAGGAGGATGATGAGGACGCTTTAAAAACTTTCCTGCTTTTGAAAGCAAGGGTGTTTCAGCTTTTGAAATGCTTCCCACAATGCTAAGTAATGACACTATTTCCCATTTGTGTAGAACATTCCACCCTCAAGAATGTACAAACCCCATTTGTACTGGAGCTAGGGATTTGCATCTCTGGGGAAATGCAGGAGTTGTTTAACAATCCACAGCTTAAGAACATGGCAAAAAGCATAGAAGATTGAAAATTTAAGCTGTATGTAGAAATATTTCAGGAACAACAAATAGGAAAGGTTGATGTTTGTTTTAATTTAGTATGGCTCCTTTGAAGACCAAATACATCACAGTAAGTGCACTCAGTAGTTCATTAGTCTGAAGTTCTTCCCATAAACCCAGGCTTTTTAAGAGGAAAGGAATATTTCCTTTTTTTTGTATGCCTGAAAATGGAATGCTGTAAGTTAACCAAAATATAATGATAGTTGCAGTCACTGCTGGTCACACTGTTAGTGTTTGTCTTTAGTACAGGCACTGCTATCTGCTATACACTTATCAGTATCTAGCTTTATTGAAGGGATAAGAAGGAAATACAAAGTTCAAAATAGTAAGGAATACTCTAGTGTGGTTTTAAAAAAAGAGATGGTTGCAAAGAAATAACATTGGCAAATTCAAAAGATAAGCTTTGAGTTGTTAGACTTGATAGCAATAAAGGAATAATAATAAGAAGCTTGTTTACAAACAGTCTTATTCAGTATTTGCAGTCAGGCATCCCACTGCTCCTCATTGCACTCAGCATGTTTTTCCTGTTTTGTCTGTATGCTGGATATTTCAAAAGTAAGACATGCTTCTGATGAACAATAAAAATGGTAATGTAGTTTTTGGAATTTGCATTTCTTATCTAACAGCACTGGGCAAGTGGATGATTTAATGAGAACAACTAAGAAAATTATACCTTTATAATTAATAAATTCAATATCCAGCAATGTGTCTGAATTTTCTCATGATTACTACTGAGGAGTAATCATGAAATATGCCTGTTTTACTCTCTTGTTATCCTCATTGGAGATGATAGAGGACAAGTTGGATATTTTCCTGTCAGCTTGAATTCCATGGTTATTGGGACTTGTTTTCTTTTATTTAAGACATTATAAAGCCCACTGTTTCATCTAGTTATATAAGCAGAAAAATATTCACATGGGAAGAACAGATTTCACTCCCCTATTTGCTGCGTGGATATGATGCATGATTCCATGATTATGTATTCAATAGTATGATTTCACAAGATCACAAAACCTTGTGTGAAAAAATTGACTGCCAAAATACATCCACAAGTGAAAATAAATATTTAAGAAATAATGAATTAGGGTATAGTAGGGTTATGTAAGGATATATTGCACCATTTGAGCAATTCTGATGAAGGAAAACCTATTTAACTGTCTGCATAAGTGTTTAAAGCTGACTTGCTTCAAGAGAGCAGTACAAGGCAGGCACATCCAAGGCAAGCCAATTAATCTGGTTCCTAAACTTCATTTACCTTTCCAGTGATTTTGTATGGAAGATTTTAGGTCAGATTTTTATGAGACTGCATCTTCTAGACACACCTGCATTCATTTATTAGAATTGTGGTAGTTCCATTTATAAACAATTTGGAGAGGACAATGAAGCTAATAAAACAGTGAAGACATTCTAGATTCTCATATGAAAAACTCTGACAAGTAAACTCTGAAAAATGACTAATCCAAATCAACTAATTTGATTCAGCCTTCCTGGGAACAAATCTTCACAAGCCATTTTATGTGTCAAGCTCAAAGGATCACTGAAAAATGAGGCAGTAAGGTAATTGTTCTAATTCTGCAGAATTGCCATGCTTCACACAAGAAGAACCTTTCAGAATTCATCCTGACTCTACAGGATGACTCTGCAAGCCTCTTGAATGGGTTTTACAGTTGCTATCTGCATTTCACCACTTAAAAATTTTGACTCCTGCACTCAGTACAAATTTGAAGACAGCCTTCAGAAGGTGGAGACTGGTTTCAATATATTTTGGAAGCAATCTTGGCTTCCTGTGCCAAAGAATTTATGACTTCTCAGGTATTTTTTGTTACTAGAGATGCTGTAGACAACTGACTAGGGCTATAGAAAGAAAAATATTGAACATCTCCTCTGCATGCATGTAGAAATTTCTGGGCAGAGTGACCTCATACTGAATTTCCTAGGATTGCAATAATTTTTTACTTCTATGACTTACAAGTAGTCCAGTGTAGGTACCTCTACAATCCATAGACACTTCTGCTCATTTAAAATTGAAGATGACAAAGAATAAATCAAAACATAACAGAGAAGGAGCCAAAAGCAGCTTGCCTGCTAGAACAAGACCAAAGACAGTCAAATAATAGAGGCAGAGATACTCTGCATTTCCAGTTCTACACAGTCCTGTTTGCTGTTTTCAACACAGCTCTTAATGAAACATGTCTGCAGTACCAAATTTGATGATAATACAGGAACAAGAGAAAAGATGCTGGATATTCTTTGCACCTTTGTAAAATAATCACTATTTTTATTTTGGAAAGAAATACCCTTCACTTCCCTCAATAGGATTCTCACTTTTTCATCAAAACAAATGCTCAAAATGCCTTCTCTCAGAGGCATAAATTTAAAACTACTAATTACAGTAGAAATGCAACTAAATATATTTCATATTCAATTGTGTACTAAGCTTAGTCTTAATTCTATCACTGTTTTACTGAAACGAGGCACAGAAAAGTCCACATAGTTCCTGTTTTGTTAGCAATGAAGTGAAAAGTTGTTTTCATAAATTCTTTTTTTGACTAGTCACTGTGGCATTATTAGAATGTGGTCACTATTATAATAAGTAAAAATTTAATATTTCTCTAATAATCAAGACTTCACTTCTGAATACAGAGAACATTATGCAATGAAATATAACCAATCTTATTTTGGTAACCTGTGTCCATATGTATAGCCTTATTTGTCTTTTCATCATAACATGGCTTATGGGGATTGCCCAATGTTAATAAGAACTTCTCTGGGGAAAGAAAAGAGAGCTAATCTAAGGGAAAATTAATGTGGAAGATCAGAAAACCTTCTCTATCTTTGCCCGTTCATCATGGAATCTTCATCTTTGGGATGAGAAGCCAAAGCATGGCTTTCTGCTGACTCCTGAACTTCACAAATTCAATATTCTCTTCCTTCCTAATGGCCAAAACCCCCATAGCTTTCTAGTTCTTTCAGCTTTGGGACGGTCTTGGAAAGGTATAATACTTCTCCAGGCAGAACACACAGGGAATTTAATGAAATTAAAGCTATGTGCTAGTCTTGGGAAAGGAGATACTGTCCTGCTTTGTGCAGACATGCAGGAAGGCTGAGACAGTGAGCTTCATCCACCATGCTCAGCATATAAGTAGTAACAAGCCCCTTAGTACTGTATGAAATGCAGTTAATGAAAGTCTTGTTCTCTGGCCTGAACTGCTGTTTACAATCCATTTTATCACTAAATGCTGACAGATAAAGGACATAGACATGCTTTTAATATGGAATGAGGAAGAGTCACAGGAATGTGTGGTAGAGGAATTATTGGAGGGCAAAATGGTAAGGAAGATTCAATATGTTGTGATATTGTGATCTTGCATAGAGCTGCTAAGACTTTCACATTCCTGAAATGCCCTAAGAATAGGGAGAATATTCATATTTTATACAGCTTTGTGTGAGGTTCAATTCTGGATTTATTCCCTGTTGTTCCATTGCTGCTTTCAGCTAGACTTTAAAATAAAGGAATACAAGTAAGCCAAAACCTTTGTTTTTCCTATGTGCTGTCAAGGTTCTGGTAACAAAAGTTTAAAAACTTTTTTAGAAAACAAAACTTGCTTTAAAAAACAAATACTGTGAATGATGCAGAAGAATGATACCTGAAACTGACTGGTTGTAATTTATTAATGAGACCAGTATAGCAAAGCATTTTGTATTCTTGAAAGATTACAGACAAAGAAAAAGAAATGGAAAGGAAAACAGTACCCAGGGAATATTTGCTCTGCTTTGTGTGGTTTTTGTGACTTATCCTTGAAGAAAGTCCTTCCTTTATGCTTAAAATTCAGAAGCCTATTTACCTCCACTTTGAAGTCCACTCTAAGCAAACACTATGTTAGGTGATGTTTAGTTGGCATTTAGGGACAATTGCACTGGGGATGTGTATTGAATATTCAAGCAAAGCCAGTTTGTCAAATAATGAGGCATGAGGTGTATTGTGATGTGAGGGACTCAACACGACCAATCAAGGATTGAAAATCCAATTCTTTCAGTTTCTATTCAAGCATAAGCAAGGAACAATGCAGTATGTCATAAGGAATATTGTTTTCAACCGTGCAAAGTTTTAGTTTCTTTTTAAAATCATGCTAAGAAGTCTATTCCTGTAATGCAATGTTGAAAAACAGTCATGCAAAATTTCACATAGTTTTATGCTAAAGGGCTCCTATAGCAGCAAATACCTTTGCAAGTCTATCTTTCTATTAACTAAAACTAAGTATTTATTAACAGAATTTCACAACTTAATTTTCATGTTTATACAATAAAAATAAGAGGAAGAAGGACTGAATCTGCCCTGAGAATATTTCCCAGCACTTTGTGATGTAGAACCACATCTCTGGAGACAGATACCACATAATTACTTGCTCAACTCAGTAACAACCCCATGAAAGAACATTGGACAAATACTGCTGTCTATTTGTACCTGCAGCATTTTACATCTTTGCCATTGGCGTAATTTATTCAGACCTTTGGAGACATCTGATTTGTAAACCCTATTTGAATATTATCCAAACCTTGGCTTATAGGAAAGAATTTGACTTGACTATTCCTCTCTTTTCCTGCACTGTTTTTTATGTAGGTGCACATATAAGCAATACGTGCAAACTTGGTACTAAGACTAAAGATGATTATATTGGTAGCCATCAATTCTGGGAATCCCAGTTTGCATTGCAAGTGTTGCCTATTTCTGCCCTTCAATGCGTATAATTGGTATCATTTTATGGTATAAAAATTTATAAAATTTTATTTATAAGATTTTGGTATAATTTTACTTTCTTATAAAGGTGTTAAGACTGAGACATGAAAAGGGTTTTAATCAAACCAACATTAAAAATGAATGAAGAAATTAAGGATAAATCAAGGAAACTCTTGATCCCATTTTCACAATTGAATTAGTAGATAACAGCCCCACAGTACAGCTCCACAGCCCTAAACTGTGCCTCATAAATTTCCATACAGAACTTTGGGCAATTCTCTTTATCATTTACCTGTATTTTCTGAGCTGTGTCTGTATGTCACTATTTTCCAATTCCATCTGACTGAAAATGAGCCACCATGAGTGGCAAGGATGGGCAATTCACACGCTTCCTATATCTTTGCAATTGTCTATTTTGAAAAACTCACTGCAGAGAACAATTAAAAATAGATGGTAGATTGAAACGTATTATATCCCTTTTCAATTGAATAGCTATGATAAGGGGGATAGGTAGAGACAAGAAGAATGTATTTGGCTGATATTTATTAGGGACCTTACAGTGATTAAATGAGACCTTCTTCCTTTGACATTTTACTCTACCCTCCTTAAAAAATGTTCATTCTGTCACCGAAACGGTTGCTGATACTAAGATTTGATTTATAGGGCCATTTAAGTTTTTACGCTGTTTAAAGGTGAGGGAAGAATTTTTAAAGTAACATACTAAGAAAAAAATTGCTCTCTGGAATCTGTGGACACGTTCATTACTGGACTGGCAAATATGAATGTCTCATTTGCTCTCCTTCTAATCCCATCTGTAATATAATTAAATTAGCGGATAAATACTGTTTGACTGCTCATTCCAGCATTTCTTAGGCTACTGCGTTGCTGAAATTATTGCCAACATACTAATTATAATATCTACACCTACACTAATAGGCTATGGTGATTAATTGTAATGCTGAAAAGATTTTGTATGGGAGGAAAATTTCCTGTTTTCTTGTTTAAGTGTCTATAAACATGTACAGAAGATACAGTGCAATGAAATATTTGGTAAGGAAAGAAAAATGAAATTAAGTGAAAAATAAACAAGCAGTGACATGTTTATAAAGAAAAGACCAATAAGAAAGCATAGAGTGAAAAATGTTGAAAACTGTACATGGAGGGTAAAGATTTGTTTATGTTACAGGCTGCTTGTAGAATAATTCTATTGAAACCACAGCTGGGCCAGAAACTGCAAGATAGGTTTTTTTCTTTCTGTCTCTGCTCGCCTTAAAACTACATTTGAGTTTTGTCAGAGGGGATTTGTCTAGAGCACAGACTGAAGTCAGGAGGCCTGGTTCTGACAGTCAGTCTTGAACACTCAAGCTGATCTCTCTCAGAGATACACTTTTGTAGATGCATAGTGAGGGGAAAGCTGGATCTGAAATTGTTTTCTGGATGGGTTCTCATTACTGGCAGTTTGGAAAGATGGTACGCTCAAACATGAGTGTTACTTGGAATCATTCAGGCCCTAAACTTAGTCTAAAGTCTCTTACATGTTGTCTTCTTCTTCCAGAAGAATACAGCAAATAGTTTTACTTCTGAAAAGCAGTGTCTCTGACTTGTTAATGGGGATATCTCTGTCTCTGCATGTGCAGTTGAACATTTTGGACCCAGCTCCTTGCACCTCTGTAAAGTCTCTGAGTGCATTGCACACTGTATTACCTGATGCTAAGAAGTCAGACACAGAAGGTCAGGGCAGATTGAACAAACATCTATGAAAAGAATTTAATTATTAAGCCTATAAATCCTATGCAAGTCAATCATCGAGTAACTAAAGATTTTTCATTCTTTTGTGTTGTATGTGCGGCAGACTATGAGAAAGAAGTCTTATTTTATTTTCTCATCTTATAGTCTCATCTAATTTTCTTAGTAAAAATACTTCTTTTGCAGACACCTGCAGTATAGCTACAGTGAATGCAGTATAATAATAGTGAATGCAAGATATAATACCCTTGATGCATTTCATAACTGAAGATTTTAACAGGGAAACATTGCAAACAATAGTGCTATTTTAGAAAAAAAAGAAACCGAAATATTTCACTGAGAAATTTTAAAAATTAAATATTAATTCTTTTAAAGGACAATTAAAAGTAATTTTTTCTACATTGCACACGGTTCCTGTGAGAAAGAAATGTTTTAAAATGTGCATTTTCCTGAAAATATGTTAAGAAGTAATTTTCAGGATTAACAGTGAATAGTAAATCCAGTTTGCTCAACTGTGTGATACACTTGAACTGAGGATGTATTTAAAAAACAATTTTTTTTCTTATGTACTACAGTGTGGATATACTTGACTAGAATTTTCTGTCTATTAACAAAAGAGAACTCAGAATGCAATATTTTAAAAGATATAGCACCACAATGTGGGAGAGTAATAAAAAATTAACAATGTTCAATGTCATTGGACATAGATCAGTACCCCCTGGGAAGGGTCAGTGGTGAAAGATCAGATTCATTTCTGAAATTGAAGAGGTGGATGAAAAAAACAATAGCTTAGCTCCAATAACAATAATGCAGCACTATGTTTTTAGAGGTACCAATAGGCATTTGTATTAGTTAAGCAATTTTCAATAATTTTCATTCTTTGTCAAGACAGGGAATTTTATTTAGGGAAGGTCATGGTAGGAATTGCATTAATTCAGAAGAATTATGAGCAATTAGAATAGATTTGAAAACAACCAGGTTTCATTGTGAAAATGCTTTGTTTTGTTTTGGTTTTTTTTTAATTAACATTTTCAGTAAACTTATTTAAAGCATTGCACCAAAAAAATACCAGAGGTATAGTTAAAGGGGAAAAACATTGGTAGGACACATTTTCTTCCATATTTTTTTTAACAGAAAAATAAAGAATTGCAGAATTCCGATATCTATTTAAAAAAAGAATTGTGATAATTTCAGATTTAAATACACATTCTTTGCAAAAACAATGAGATGAGAAATAATGGTTCTAATTTCTTATTTCTAACTAGTTGGCCAACAACTAGGAAATATTTAATTACATGTGCTAATATTGAAGATGACTTTTTTCTTTACTTTTCCCCCTCAATTTTTCTTTATTTCCACCTCCCTAGTTCTTTTTTTCCTCGTAGATATTCTTTCCTAAACCCTCATTAAAAGCTATGCACCTCTGGGCATTCAACTGAGAAATGTCTTATTATGTTCATGAGAAAAGGGATCTCAGGTTTGTTGAATATTGCCCATCTTGCAGAAAATGTGCAGACTAAGACTATTTTTGTGAAAGTAACCTCATTTATTTCCCCAAATTAAACTACATAAACTATTTTAAGAACTAACTGAATAACATTGTAAAGCAGAACGGAACAGAAAAAAACCCCAAACAAAACCAACACCAAACCACAAACCCCCCCTCACAACCCCCCCCTAGAACTCCATTGTAATTTGTTTCATTTATTCAAGTTATTGGTCCAGAAAAAAAATACGAAGTAAAAGAGTGATCCAGATTCTGTCCTCACTGACACTGCCATTTCAAAGAGAGTATGGGGGTTTTGTGTGTTACACTTATTAAAATATATCAAAAAGAAGAAGTCATTAAATGGCCATACAATATGAAGAGTGATACAGAAAAACAAATCAACAGCAGGTCCCCTGAGGCAAAAGGGAAATACTGCTATTTCTGCAAATTTTCACAAATGCAATGTACATTCAGTTCCATTAGCCAAGTGGAAGGAGTACCATTTTCTAAATATAGGTGCCTTTCTTGTTGAAATCATACCCTTGGAAAATCATACTCATGGACACAATATCCATCGTGGTATTTTCTAAATGAATTTATCATGTGTAGCTTGAAACACACAACCCCAAACAAGTAGAAAAAGAAATAAATTATATCATTTTATACAGGGTCAGATGTAAAGTCATTGTGTGCATTACAGTGCTTTACTGTAATCCAGCAAAATGGATCTAAAGGGGAAGAATGCCCAGAAACAAAATGAGGGATTCGTGCTGCGTGCAGTAGCCATTATAGGGTCTTGGTAACAGGGACAATGATGTAAGAACCCTCATCAATGGGCAAGTCAACCCTGAAAGCTGGTGGAAGTAGTCAAACTACTTGGATCATAAAAAAATGGATGTAACCTTCCAGGACGAGTAAAGTAGTGATATTTGGAAGTTCTTTTTAACACAAAATCATGAGATTTTGAATGCACTTTAATAAATGTGGTGGGAAGTCTATGTTCAGAAGATTTGTCAAATACATCAGCAAAATATTAAACTTCTTGTAAAAAGAAAAAGAACCTGTTTCCTGGTGCAAAATCTCCAAGCCAAACATAATGTATTTTTAATTCAGGTTCTCATTAGAACTGATAAATATGAATAACTTACTGGGCTAGAAATTCATGGCTGCCCTAGGGGTGGTTTTCATGACCTTATTATGATCAGTTTAGACAAACAAAGAACAATCCCAAGCAGCAAAATAATGGTCCTTCTAAATGGGCAATTTTCTATGGTTGAGAAAAATATAAACAGAAATAATTGGGAGAAGTCTCAAATATATGAATGAAAGAATGCAGTTCCTAGTGAGAATGTTAAATAACTATAGAGTAACAATTCAAAGGTGCTGAAGATCTTAGCAAGTTCATCTGCACTGAATGCAAAAGTAAGGGTAACAAACAGGGATTAAAAATGATGAACTGGATGGAGAATAGAGAAAGCAAATACACATCTGTGGAAACGGAGAGGTATGAAATACCTCAAGTGGAGAGAGGAATATGAAAACTAAGGAGACTAATGAGAGTAAGTGAATACCCTCATTAGTGAATGCAAGAAGCAAAAAATTAGCTCCAGCAATAGGAAGAAATTCTTTACTGAGGTTCCGTAACAGGTCACCCAGAGAAGCTGTGGATGCCCCATCCCTGGGAGTGTCCAAGGCCAGTGTGGATGGGGCTCTGAGTTCTGTTCTAGTGGAAGGTGTCCATGAAATGTCAGGAGGATTGGAAGGAGAAGGCTCTTTAACATCCTTTCCAACCCAAGCCTTTCTATGATTCTGTGATTGTGCCAGCATCCATAAAAGGGTTATAGTGGCAATGAAATGACTGTATAGCAATGACCCTGACAGCATTTGTAAGCAAAATAAGGAGAGCTTTGATGTTAGATTAATTTAAGAAAGAATACCTGACAAGAATGCAATTAATGTCACTCAGTGTGGTAATGCAGACATTATTAGTGGACAAGAAATCTCATTTGATGTTTATATTCTTTGTATAAAAACCCCAACCAAGTAGCCATTAGAGACATACACATTTGTAAAGTAGTCTACTGACTTTTATGCAATATTCTAACAAAGTAATAGCACTGTAATTGTAAAAAGCTCATTACATGGTTTCCAAATTGTCTGAGAGCTTCCTAAAAATCATTAATGGAGGATCACAATTCAGGGCCAGTTTCTAGGGAAAATCCACAGAAATGGCCACAGTAGCATTAATTTGTTTTGAAAAGATCTGAAGAACATATAAAATCCTTCTATGAAATGTATAGAAGAAATGATGCTTCATAAACCAGTTGTGAAGTGGCTAATGATGTGCAAAGGAGTCAAAATAGAAGCATTTAAATTATTCTGTAAGTGGGACATAAAATGCAAAAAACACATTATGAAATGTTAAATTTAGTCAGACAGTTAAAGAACCAGGGCATGTAGGCTGAAAGGAAAAAAGATAGCTATAGCCTGGAATATACTGTCTCACAAAAGAAATAATAGGATAATATGTAAGAATGGTGAACAGAGCCTGAATAAAGAAATACAATAAGAAGTCAACCTTTCCCTATATATATGACATTTAGGGAACTAAAACCAGATTGTTGCATACATTTTCTGGCATCTGAATTCTTAAAGTCCATTGAAGAATGGAAGGGGGCATAAAAAGGGAAGAAGGAATAGCATTCTTCAGAATGGTGTGAATCTTTAAGATGCCAATCTTTGTTGTTTAGTGAAAAACAGTTTGAGAAGTGACTTGCATTACAATCAGTAAGTTCATGGAAGGAGTGCTGAATACTAAAGAGCTGTTGAGGCTAGCAGAAAGAATCTGAATGTCTGGAAGTTAAAGTAGATAATTCAAACTGTATCCTCTGGATACAGAGGATCAGAGGAAGCAATGGCTATCCCTCTCTTGTGTTTTTAAATCAAGACTGGAAGAAATAGATAAGTCCTTTTATTCAGCAAAACCATCTGTGTAATATTAATCTTCATAAAGTTCTAATGTGTCTTCTGAATCTCTCTTTTCAATCAAGGAGGAATTCAGTGCTTCCTCTCCCAGCTTTGCTCAAAACACACAATGCTCCATAAAACAAGATGCTGCTCCGGTTCTTCCTGTACTTGGGATTAAAATTTTATGTGGTCTCCTTAGTCAATTGGAAAAATTTCAAAAGCTGCTCATGATTGTTCTGATCTTAGTAAGAGATGAGATCCCTGTGGAAGCAAGGACAGGTGACATGGGAAGAATACAGAGAGGCTACTTGACAATTTAGGGAGAAATTTTGTGTGGTCCAACCTGAATTGGAGTGGACGATCCTGATGGGTCCCTTCCTACACAGCACATTCTATGATTCTATGATTCCATGGGATCCCATTTCTTTTGGCACATCCTTTTGTAATTGTGGTGTAGCAGTGGACTAAATTCACAAAGCATGATTCCTACCTAACCTCTTCCTCTCTCCTGCTGATGGACATAGCAGCAGATGGCTGTGGGATGCACATGCCTGTTTTTCACTCAGGTGCATCAGCAGTGCTCAGTCAGTACTCTCCAGGACAATGTGTGTGAAGGTGCTGTGCCTCTCTTTTTCTCATTCTCTCTTGTCAGCAAAGGGCAGTGATTCCCAACACTGACCCTCCCAATAGTGGCTGCTGGAGAATGTTTGGCTGTCTGGGCTGCATTCGTTGCTCAAATAGCAGTTTCCTGTCTTCTTTAGGAAAAAGGCACAAGACAGATGGTGATGAAGGGTGAAAGCAGTATCGGAGCAAAATCATTATCATTAACTGCATCTCCCCACAAATAATATATATTTATCTATCAGAATGAAATCTCCCTTGTGAAATTAAAACTTTCCTTTGCAATAATTCTTTTAGAATAAAGCTCTTTTTATCTACTAACAACTCCACCTGATTAACTAAGAGCGTAACTGTTCCTGGACATGGCAGTGGAATTTATTCTTTATTTTTGAAAGTAAATCCAGCTTAACATCCCCTAACCTTCACAGAAAGCTCATGTTCTTAGGTTGGAATCATGCCCTTAGTATCCATACTTGATGGCTCCACATGATGTCCTGACTACCCATATGTATGTCCATCTGTTAGGCTGGCGTGGTGCCCTCCCACAAGTTGCTGGACTTTGGCCCTAGGACATGGCTGAGGACTGAATGCTTACTTAAATACTTATGTGACTTCCTGTCTGTGTGGGCGTGTGCGTGTGTGTGCTGTAACCCTCCTGCTTCTAATGGACAGGATGGAAGGTATTTGCCTGATTTGCTTCAGGAAAGCAGTCTAAATGTAACTCAGAACATCTTTAGATAGGGATGTTTTTGATAGAAAAATGGTAAGGAATTCCATGGAGTGAGTTGGATTTTCCAAGCTGAGTATGTAAATCTAAACAGTTTACTAGAAATGCGAATTCTACAGGGGGGAAAAAAAGTCAGTGTTAAATAGTAATTTTGAGACAGACCATTAACAGACACAGGAATGACGTTTTCATGTGCTAAGCACTAAATGAAGGTGGGTTTAGAAGGTTATCCTTCCTAAAAGGGCCAGACTTTTGAAAGTCTTCACATAGTGTTTTGGCTTGCTTATCATGATTTTATTTTACCAGCTTTATTTTTCAAGTTGAAAAATCGTGCTTTTCTTATCAACTGCTTCTGGGTGGCATCTAGTTCAGAGCACACATCCAGGCTCAATCCACATGGGCAAAATGTGCAATTCCAAAGTCCTGTCTCTGCAAACCCTACAGCTATTGACTCAGGCTCTCCTCCAGGAGAGGCTTTGTCTGCTGCTTTTCCTTTCTGTCACATATGCGTGCTTCCTAAGAGATCCTATTAGGCTGTAGATCCCTTAGCATCTCTTGTCAAATTTACTACACAGCACACACAGTTTTGACTTCTGATTTACTACTGGGACAACAGAGGAAAGGAAAAATATAGATGCAGTAGAGGATTTTCTGGGACAAAATCACTTAAAATCCAAATGAATACTTTTGCAAATGAATAAATTTTTTCCTGAAATGTACTTTCTAATGTTTCCTGGAAGATGAAACTTTGGTTGCTGCTGACAGAAAGACTGTGCTCTGCCTCATATACTCTTGTGGGAGCCTATGACACATTCTCCCCACTCACAAACCTTTCTGTAGGAAAACGAATACGACTCAGAGTTTAAGGTCTTTTGTTTGCCATCTTGACTTTCAGTTTCCTGTAACAGTCCATCAGCCTTCCTCGGACATCTGTTTCAAATGCCTTACAGTAACTTGCTTAAGACATAACATGCTTCAGGCACAGAGCAAAATGGAATTCAAAATACTAAATGATGCAATGTTCACAGCCACAGCCCACACTTGTCAAACTGCATGTTCCATGTGCTGGTTCTTAAGACAACTTTAATAATTTGTTTAGGTATTGGTATGAGAAATGAATTCTGCTTCTAATTTTTTTCTTTTTTAAATTGCAATGAAATTCTGGCTAATAATCAAGAATAAAAAATGTTGATGCTAAGTCATCATGCATCCAGTCTTGCAAATATCCTTTAGGAGAAACCTGTCAAATGTAAGTCAAAGCATATTTATCTCATAACAATCTATTTACTGAATTTAAACCTTGTTGATTTAGAAGTTTATTAACTCTAGATGTTGGTTATCTTCAGACTTGTTAAACTGAGGACCCTTAGCAACTCAGCAATGCTTACTAGTATTTTCCAAGCATCTCCACTTAAGATTTGTTGCTTCTATTGAACTTCATAAAAAGTAGGGATATGTGACTTACACGTAACTGCTTAACTCATGAAAATTGGTGCCTGGCAATTTTGAGGACTTCAGTGTTTTACCTGTGCAGTGCCCTTGAACTTACACATATTGAAAATATGCACAGTGCACACACTATACACAAAGCACTGTAATCAAAGGTCGAGATCATCTGACACCTTTGATTGTGCAACTGTCCTGTTTACAGCTGCAGGGTTCAGCTCAAATTTTAGATTGACTTTTTTCTTCCAAAGCTCTAACTTTGCAGGAGTGTTGCATAGAATCAGTAAGTTATTTATCATAATAAGACAAGAGGGTATTTATGATGAGGAACTGGAAACAAAAGTTCAGGTATTCAGAATTATCTTCTACAGGTTATAGATGTATCTCAGGGAAACTGGTCCTAATAGGCAATAGTTAAATACCCTATATAGATTCTTGAATAATTTATTCATGCTATACAAGACTGATCAGTTTAAAAAAAACCAGCAAAATAATAGTAAGAAATATGAGTGCAGAAAATAACAATCAAAACTTCACATTGTAACTTCACTTTTACATTAGAGTTCAGTTGATGAACACAGATTCATTTTCTTTCAAATGCTTGAGATTACATTAGTTTTCTAAGATTTAATGAGTTGCACAGATTTTATGTGCTGATTGAGTCACCTTTACCACAAGATATTCAAATGTGTAAATTATATTACATTCATATAATTTCTGACAATTTTTAAATGGTATGTTTATTTTGAGGTAATAATAATTTTTTAATATACACAATATGCATTTTCTAGGGAGAGAAACCATTACAGACTATTGTAAGCTCATCCTTTTCAAATTGCAGTAGATAAATCTGTGGTAATCTCCTTTGCAAGTATGGCATAGAACATGTTATAAATACCACAAGAAGGACAAAATTTACTGTACAGTAAAGGTCAAAGTGATAAAACCAATAAAGAGTATAATGAAGCCCATTGGCTGTGATTCAGCTGGACACTTAAGCAGATGACAATTTTTTAGCTTATGAGAAGTCCCACTGACTTAAGCGTCCTGCTGAATATGTCAGCAATTTGTGCTTTGTGCATGAATTTTTTTATCTTCAGATTATTTAGACATTACAATTAAAATCTCAGCTTTGTGCAGATATCTGAAATGACAGTGGAAGAACTGAAGTGTTTACTAAGACCCTTGTGAATATGAGAAGTTAATGAAGATGTCAAAAAAATATTTAGGAAAAAAAATCCATTCATACAAATATGTAATTTCAAGTTAAATTTGTATTCCTGCCCTGTTTTTTTTCTGCATTCGAAAAACTTATAGTTAGGAGTTTGTTCCTCATATTTAATTTCTAGTTTCATCAGGCATTGACTTCAAGAAAGGCAGAGAAAGGGGTAAAACCTTCCCTGTTTTCAATGCAGCACCACACCTGGTGAGAGACACTCTCTGAGTCAGGATGGTGGCCATACCCTCCCTGAGTGCTGTTGTGCCATGTTGACCAGCAGAGTATCTGAATTTCAGCATACAACTCTATGTGCTTACTCCAATCTCTTTGCTTATCTTTGCAACTCATTCCACACCTCCCTATAAATCTGGATTTAAGGGAACCTGCAGTGCTCCCTTAAATCAGAAGAAAGTCATGCTTTGTGACCCAGGGCAAAGTGATATCAAATCAAATCTACTCGTGCCTACACAGCAGAAAATTTAATTCAGTTCATGATCTTCTGAAATCAATTTCAGTATCCAAATAACAAGCTTGATTTTCTTTTTGTTAATACAGATCTTGAAGGAGTTGATCTTGATCTGTGCAAATGTGAGACAAGATTTCATACCCATGCTATGCATTTTCAAAACCAAGGTCACAATTGCTTTGCATCTCTTTTTTGAGATCCCAAACTAGGCTAAAGGTTCACTGAAAGTTATTACAGAAATATTTTCATTTGAGAGAAATGAAATTTCATTCATCTACATTTCTGATTAATGTAGAACTTCTCTAAGGGGAAGTTTTTACTTTTTCTTGGAGACAGGACAAAATAAAAAAAAAACAAAAATTTTTTTGGGGGAAATCCCTTTTAAATGGAAAATACTAAACTGCTACTGGGCGAGGTGGAAGTTGTAGTTTATTTATCCCTTCCTTGTATTTGCTGGATTCTCTGATTGTGCTTCATCTCCCATAATACCTCATAATGTAGTAACTGTTTGAATTCGCAAAGTACTATACAAATGTTTCATAAAAACCCTAAACCACCCAAACTTATGATGGCGGAGGAAACTGAGTAATTCTCTATGCATTGCTTTGATACAGGTCTAAATACTTTTTTCCATTTCTTCTGAATGGGAAAGTATAAATTTGGACTATCTTTATTAAACATTAAAATTTTTCCATTAATTTTGTCTGTTCCAAAAAGTTTTACATTAGCTTCTTTTAGACAGACTTTATTTTCTAGTTGCACTGTGAGTTTGGGCTTGCTTCAGTTTCATTATGTTTTCGTACCTGAGACTAACAGCAAAATACTGATTTTAATAGGTTGTACCTGTGCTGTACAGTTGTAAATAACAAGTCCAAATTCACATCCCTTAACTAGGGAGACAGCTCTGGTTGGGGTGAAAATTCTCCCACTGTAAAATTCAGGCTGTTTTCTTTATTGAGGAATTCTGGAGTCAGAAGGCTCAAGTGCAGGATGACTCTAGAATGAGTATACACACTCCTTGGAAGAAACACATTATTTCACATCAGAAAATGCAAGTCTATGTAATTTTGAAGTAATACTATAACTCTTTCCATATTCAAGTTTATTGTGTGTTCTGGCTAATCTTGTGCTGCTACTGCAATGGACTTCTAAAACTCCCTTTCAACCCTGTGCTGCCATTTGACACCCAAGAAGAGCAGAGAGAATAATTTCACTAAATCAAAACTAGCAAGGGAACCAAAGATGTGGATGAAAGTAGAAATCAATCTTACATGACAAAAAATAGTAGGAACACTGCATGTTCTGCAAGCCAGCAGTTCTCAGGCTCAAAGGGAAGTCTAGCAAGAATTACAGATTGAGATGTCTGGAAAAGTCAATGGAAAAGAAAAGAAAATCCTCTCTCTTCCTTGCCAAAGCCTATTGCCTCAACCAAGGTAAGCATTAATCAAGATTAAAGTGTGTCTGCAAAGCAGAAAGTTAGTTCAGATCCAACTCAAAATATATTCTGTTAATACATCCATTACTCATGTTAGCACCCTAGCATGCCCAACTCAATTTCTTTGCTTTGCTGGAATTTGCAATTACAAATTAATATTAATTTAATGAAATACTTTGTAGGTTATAATTTTACCTCATTTAAACTCACATTAAAGAAATATTTGAGGGGTGGTACAACAAACCGTAGAAATGCTTTCATGGCAATTCCTCCCCAAAGAATCTGAAAATTATAAGTTTTTTCCCATGAGGTTTCCTTTAAGCAGCAGCAAAATGCATGTAGTAAAAACCCTATTTAGGCACTCGATGACATTCACTTGTTGCTAAATTGTATTTTAAAATAATAATTGTCATGATAAGGTTTTAATAATCAGTATTTTAGACTATGTTATATACATTTTAATCTTAAAAAGTTCTACCATTGGATGACACCAGCGATAGCATAGAATGCTCATTTCATTAGTTTTGTTGCAACGTAAAATACGTGTCTTGTTTTAATTTTTTACCACCACAAATTATATTTGAAGTGCTATTCTATGCTGAGTTTTGACAAAGACTGAAGTCCTGCTCCTTTCAGTGATATTGCAGATGTGGAACTACAATTGAATTTTGCGTGTAAGGCTTTCCTAAAATAGGAGGCTTTAAGTAGCAGAACCATGCAAGTCCTTGAGTAGCATGAGCCCACAAACAGATGCTGGCATGCAAGAAAGCTTCATTCTTTTCATCTGTCTATCCGACTTCTTGGTAATGTGAATTTATGTCTTTTAATGACAGTAGTATATAACATCTGAAGTCAAAATATGTCAGAAGACCAAGAGCAGTAAATGCTGCCCAGATTGTAGACTAAAATTACACTCATTGGGCAGGTGAATGGATAGGTGCAGTGGATCTTTATTTCTATTTTTTGTCTGTCTGAACTACGCTTTTGGAATATGTTTGCAGTTGAAAGGGTACTGTAAAATATGTAAGTCAGTATAAAATTTGACAGAAACCAAAGACTAAGACTAGAAACCTGTACATTGGAAAATGAAGAGCTGTATTTCTTGCACAGTCTAAATTAATGTATGTAGTCTAAAGTAACATATGTACATATACTGTTGGTGGAAATTTTGAAGATCTATTAAAATTTAAATAAAGGGAAGATTTATGAATACCTTATGAAAGATAACTTTATCTAATCATTTACTATATCAGAAAAGAAAAGAATAGTTCGTAACACTTGAGGACTAATTTTTCACTAGACTGTGATCTCTGGACATTCTCCTTCAGAAATATCATATAGGTTAATCTTGATGCAATACTCAGAAGGTGGGGAAATGAAGGTAGGAATACAATACTTTGCTAAAGGGTGTTTGTATTCTTTCTATTTCACTAATCCTATCCTTTTGCCTGAAACAAAATTAATAATTTTTTTTTCTGTTTAGTTGTTGCCTCTATTTCCCACTCACATAAAGAGTAAATATCACTGCTTTATCAGTTGAAAAGAAAGTGGTTCTGTCAGAGCTCTACTCTAGTCCTGTGTATGGGCTTTGTTCCAGTTTGCAGCTAGGATGCTTTGGACTAGCATCATCAAATATGCATTTCTTTTCACATGGCAGAGGCAGAATTCTTCCTGGTTTCTTAGAATGCTCTGGGTGTGAAGTCAAAATGTGCCCTTCAAATGGCTTAGGCCTAATTTTATAAGCTGACATGGTATTTAATGCAGAGAAGGACAAATTAATATTTTTTAGTAAACAGTCAATTATATCTAATTCCCTCTAGTCCTGAACTCTTCATAATTTTGTGCCTGCATTGGAGCACAATATTGCACATCTACAATTGTCATGCAGTAAGATACAAAATGTGGGTAACTGTCTGCATTCTTTTTCTGAATCACAACAGGGTTGTTTTAAGTTGTCCAGCACTATTTAATGCATCATTATTTATAATTTTCCCTTTGCAATTTCATCTGCCAGAAATATTCAGCTTTATTCACACCCTCAGGAAACACAAGGAGAATCTTCTACACAGTCAAGATATATTGAAATTTTGCTTCTACTACAGACAAAATATTTCCTAAGGGGCAGCAGAACATCTGTGCTTTCTGCCAATGTGAGAAAACTGGTGGTGCTACCAAAAAGCAATGGTGGTGGCACAGGCAGTGCACCTTGTCCTCCAATCTTTTCCCTTCCATTGGAAAAAAAAAATTATCTTGCAAATCTGTTTACACTTATAAAGTTTCTCATCTCTTTGATGAGATGGAGTCAGAAATATTTTCCTTGATTATTTTCTAGGTTCCAGACTGAGTCCTAAACTTTGGCTGAAAGAAGAAGCTTAAACAAAAGTATATATTCATCCTTCTCCTAGAAAAGTTGGAGAAGTGTTAGGAAATAAAATATTCATATTAATAACAGTATTTATCCTCTCAAAATCCTATATATGCTGGTACAAAGTATAAGGTACTAGCTAAAACTTTAAAATTACTTCCCTGTTACCCGTATAGATAGTTTTAAAAGTTAAAAATTAGTACCTCAGAGGAAAGGACTCAGAGTAGGGTGCCTAAAATTCAGACATTGTTTTGAAGTGGAATTTTTATGAAGGATGCAGATAGCTGAGTTTGCCTGAACATTACAATTAAATAATGACAGTTCAGTGAATGGCAGTTGACTGGTAAATTCACCCGTCTGCTCTTGCATCCTTCTGTTGTCTCAGATTCCTAAATATACTGTGGATTATTTTTTCCTTATCTGCTATGCAGCTTGGTCCTCTTCTAACAGGTTGATCTTGAACAGTCATTATCCTGCCCCTAAGAACTGCTGCTATGATGCAATATCATATTTACTAACTTCCACATATGAACAGCAGATGGTTTGAGCTGAATACACATAAACATGTGTGACTGTATGTTTCCAGCCTTTAGCTCTGTTTAACCCTTCAGCAGCTCTTTGCCTTTGCCATTTAACAGTCTTGTTTTGAAATGGGAAGGAATTCAGACTGTGAAAACATTAATATTTTTCCTGCTTACACTAGTGGTTGAGGATTTTCTCTTTATTATTGTGATACATAATACTTTGTCTAACTGATCAGTAGATATGAAAGTCTGTTTTAATTTCAGCTGCTTACATCTCGACTGTATTTAATAACACACAGATGGGAAAGTATGGTTTTGTAAAAGTTACAACACCTAGTTTGTGAAACAGTGTTTCCAGACACTACTGTCAGCAATAATTACATTCAATTTTAGGATTCTGCCCCACTTCACTTTGTCATTATTTTCTCTTTCTGTTTTATGCAATAACAGAAAAGCCTACTACTCTGGTTGTTGATAAACTAGCAATATTTTGGGGGTTTTTTGTGCTGAGTAATTTTACATAGAAATATAGAAGTGCTCTACATTCTTCTTATGAAAATGCTTATGTTGGAAGGTTTTGACATAGCTTCATGTCTCAGGTGATGATTTAAAATGTCAGAATCAAACGGTCATGACTTACATGAGTACGAGCTGTGCTGAGTGCTTAGCAACAGAAATCTGAATATATATCCAAAAGATACTGGCATGGTTAAAAGGAGTTGCCTGGCAGCCTTGTGGTGCTTCGGTGGTTGGGATGCCAACAGCAGCCTTTCCCATGGAATGTGGGATGTGGTGCAGGCTCACCACAGCTTAGCATCTCTGTAACTGCAGTAGAAACTGGAATGTGCAATTTGGCTCTTCTTTTTGTACTCTATGTGTTTAAACCACAGCAGAACTTGGCTTGAAAATATTTCTAAATTTTGTTTCCTATTACTACTGACTTTCTAGGCAGTTACATATCTTGACTGAAACCTTTTCCTGTATTTTGGGATGAGACACAGCTATGCAGTATCATGTTCTACCTCCATAGCAATGCTTTGGCTTCAAGAAGGCATCAAGAAGGAGATCACATTTCTTTTGACCCACAACTGGTAGTGCCCTGACTGACTGCCTCAATTAGAGCTTAAATTTAAATAGCTACTGATATATAAGTAATAAAATAAAAATGTAGTTTTATGTGCAAAAGGTCCCACTGTTCTGTTTACACCTGCAACAGCTCAGACTTGCAGTAACTCTGGAAGAGTTGCATTACACAATTACTTCATAGGGCATATGTAACAGTCTTTTCTGTTCAGTTTTGTACATATAGGATTTGCCTTCCAATGTATGTTTTCCTGTAACTATATCTTTGCATTTACCTTATTTTGATTACAATATTTGAGAAAGTAATAAGTACTTGCTAAATATTTGTTTTGCAATATTGTTAAAACATACAAATAGCTTTTACCAAAGCAATCACCTTTATGATGATGATCATGGATGAAGTCTAGCTGGACAGATATTTTTTTTTTTCAGCGGGAAAGATTTTTAATTCCATCATCATAAGCTGCTTGCATGTGGTAGCTGCTGTTTCTAAATAAGACTTTGCACTTTTTATGGACTATATCTGACTCAGTTTACATTATATATTGTCTTTAAAAGCCTGTGAAGAAAGAACATAACACTACAAGATTTTAAAAAATCCATTCTAGTAATGTCAGTAAATTAAATGGCATTTATAATCTTATTAGCCTATCCATTTTTCTTCTCAGAAACCATTGATGCTGAATGATGGAAGAAAATCTTATTTTGCATCTACCTGTCATTATCAACCTTCACACCTAACCTGATACCTAAATACAACTCCAAAAAGTGTATTGAAGGAAGAATTAAATTTCTAAAATGGAAATTAGGTGTCTAAACCTCAATTATTTTGCTACAGAAGCTGAAAAATTAGACATCAAACTACTATATATTTATAAATTTTCATACTGTTTGGTATACTCCTTCAGTAAAAGTATATACTCAATCATGCTAACAAATTAAATGCCACGTTTGCACTAGGCTTCTTTTAATATCTACTGGTGTTAAAAGAGCTATTATAATATGATATTATTAACCAAAAGATAGCTTAATTGTATATACAGACTACTGTTTATGATATCTTCAAATAAAACTAAAAAAAAATTAAACAGGAAGAAATTAGAGAGATGCTTGGGGGAAGAAATTATACAAAATCCAGTATAATACTGAACCAAAGAATGAAATTCTTGTCACGAAAAAATTAATGTAAATAGACTTTATTTTATTTCAATGTTACACAAAAATATAGTAAGAACAATTATTTTCTTGTCAAATGAAGGATAACAAAAAATAAGTACCCAATTCTGGTATATTAATTTTTATTTCAAAATAAACACAGTAGATAATGTGCAAGAAAGAATAAAGTCATTGAAAGCAGTCGTAATGTTGTTGTTGTTATTCTAATATGAAGTAAAGTGCTGTTCTATCTGGAATGGAAAGGAATGATTTTTCTGCCCAAACCTAAAAATAAGCCAAACAACATAGCTGGGAGAGAGATATTTCTTTACCATTTTTTTCTAACTATTTAACCTCTGTCTAATACTGGAACAGCTCCATCAATGAGATGCTACTGAAGAGCAGCAGCCTGCATCTTATCACTGTGATTTATCTCAGTGCTCAGCACTACTCTCTAGAGCAAATTGAGAAACCCCATGGCTACAATTGCTATGCCAGCTAAAGCTGACAAGGTGCTAGGTTGGTGGGAATTTTCAGAGAAAAAATGATGATTGAGGGAGCCACTGATGAAGCTGATGCTGCAGGGCTAAGAGGGAGAGAGGTGGCTTCAAGACAGATGTGTAGACATACACAAAAGGAGACTGTAAACATTTTTTTAAATCAAAACTTCAGTTCCCTAGTTAACACTTTCATTTCATGCTATTGCCTCCACACCTTAGCCTAGATTTGCATTTTTTCAACCAATGTAAT
This sequence comes from Polioptila caerulea, assembly GCA_013397295.1. Taxonomy (NCBI): domain Eukaryota; kingdom Metazoa; phylum Chordata; class Aves; order Passeriformes; family Certhiidae; genus Polioptila; species Polioptila caerulea. The sequence goes on from VYXF01000461.1 coordinate 905,007, forward strand.
TTTTGCTGTCTTTAAGATATATTTTCATCTCAGTGTTGTACTACACGACTCCAGGGCCACTCGTAGATATTCTGTTTGTCTCTACTATATTTGAAAGTGGAGGAAGGACTCTAAATACAGATGAATGAAACCAGCACCCAGCATCAGCCAGTACAAACTGCAGTCATTCAAGAGTAGGTAGACTGGTGACAGTGAAAGAAGGATGAAAAGCTTCAGGTTGCCTGTATCCACGAGCTATTATTCTTATATACAGACAAAGCACAGGAATACCCAGAGGTAAAATTTACTCACAAATGTATACAATGATTATACATGAGTATGTGTTTAGAAATTGCTGGTAGGTAATCATTGCTCATCTTTAAAAGTATCTTCTTTATTAAAAGATTTTCCATAAATATCTTTTGGTATACCTTTAGAGTGTTAAAAATTTCAAGGATCAGTCACTATTAATGTGCATAGAAGTTTTGGGCAGTGCAGCTAAAGGCTAAATTTTGCAAAAGTTTTATATCAATGTAAGCCAGTATTTCTGCAAACAGAAGCAGTCCTGGCCATCTTGGGCTGTGCATTTCTACTTCATTCAGCTCTTTTCTTTATGCAAATTCAGATGATTGTGTGACTGTGAAATCATAGTGAACTACAATTAAACTGTTTTTTGGCTGGCTAATATTAACTCAGTCCGCATCCCACTGTGTAAGCAGGAAACGTGGGCTCAAGAATAAGCCCTTGAAACAGACCGAGTACAAGGCTCTTCATCTCACTATGACTGACAAGCTGTTTATGGTTAAAGATACATTTTCAGAAACAGCAAGTCCTAATTACCTTATTAAATGGATTATACAGGGTCAATTTCTTTTGCTAGCACTGAGCATTTCTTTGGCAATATCAGAAAGTCAGCTTAAGTTTTACATCAGCTGTATATCAGTTCTTCTTACAAAGTGATTACCTTTTGTTTGTGAAGGCAGTGTGGATTATTCCTTAAATGATAGTATTAACAAGTGTCAGAACTCAACTGCTTTCTTGGCAAATGTAAAACTTTCATTTTGTAACACAGTTGTTGACATCAGTCATATTCCACTAACAACAGAAAAGTGTAAATTTTGAATTAGTCTTTGATCGCTTTCATTGATACCCACAGGGTTTATGCAGGCGTGGTTGTAAAACAATGCTACCTACTGTAATACAACCCAATTTTGAAACAGAATATTTATTTTAGACTTAAAAGCAGCTCGCACTGTGACACTGTTTCAAGATGATTGACTGCAATAGTTACAGATTAGTTGGAATGTATTACAGAACATGCATTATATATCAAGACATTATAAGTTATAAGAAGCTACTGTCAAGGAAGAAATTATGACAGCTCATTTTGCAATGCTAATTACAAAACGTCTGGCAAATATGTTATCTACATTTATGAAGCTTCCTGCATTGATCAATGAAGTAGATATGACAGTGTAAAGAGGAGTACTATGATTACTAAAATCTCAGTTAAGTAGGTGTCTAAATGACACTGGAGAACTATTCACAAATGTATGCTGGTGCAATACTAGCCTGTGGAAAGAGTAGTTTTTGGAAATGATTTTGTAACTTTGCAGCAATTTCTAGTTCCATAAAGAAGTTTTACGCAAGTTGTCCAGTATGTATAACATCTTCCAACATAACTAAAGATGGTGATACACAAATCTAGCAGCTAACTAGGAAACAAGCTGTATAAAAGACAAATGAGATCCTAAAATGTGTTTCATTACAAGGCACTCTTGACTCTTGATATGAAATGTTAGCTACCATTCTGGACACTCTAGTTCAAGAAAATTAAACAGAAATTGACATAGATGCATAGAAAGGTAGGCAAGAGAATGAGAGACTTGTCTTGCTAAGAAAAAGTGTTATGTAGCCTTAGCCTTAGATTAAGAAGGCAGACAAGTCCTATATGGAAGCATATAGGTCATGAGATAAGAAGTATTTGAGCCAAAGTCAACATCAACAGCAAAAGGAGCTGTTATTAACAGCTCAGGTACACACCTCATCTGAAAATTAAATTAATGTACATAACCATGGCAACAATCAAGTTCTGAAACAGCCTTTTAAGTAGTTGATTCAAAACCCCTATTTTTGTCTAACTTCAGATTATAAAAGTTTAGTAAAGAGCTTATTTGGTGTGATTGTCTGCAATAGAAGCAAGTTGGACTTCATAGAATCACAGAGTCACAGAATATGGATGGCACTTGGAAGGGAGCCATCAGGATCATTGAGTTCAACTCCTGGACCTGTGTAGGATGCACCAAGAGTCACATCATGTGCCCAAGAGCATTGTTTAAATGCTTGTTGAACTCTGTCAGGCTTGGTGACAGGCCCTCACTTCCTAGGGAGCCTATTCCAGCATCCAGCCACCCTCTGGGTGAGAAACCTTTTCCATACCTAAGCTAAACCTCCCCTGACTCAGCTTCCTCCATTCCACGAGTCCTGTCACTGGTGTCATCAAAGTTCTTTCAGCCTTAACATTCCCATTGCAACTGAAATACCTTCTAAAATCTACTTTTCAGTTAGCTTTCCCATCCTTTCAAACACTTTTTATAAACTCACAGGATTATTTTTATCCTTTGCAATAGTATTAATAGCAAGTCAATGGTTATTTCCATCTACCTCCTCATCAATGTCTCAATGATTATCATATCTGCATTACCTTACATACTGTCATTACAGTTCAGACTGGAGTATCCTTTCCTGCTGTAACAATTTGACTAAAAAAATGAAAATAATTGAAAAATTGAGAAGTAAATTCTTTCCATGTCTACCATCTGTGGGAGTACCATGGGAAATCTGCTGTTATTTAGAAGCTTCAGGTTATACATGGTTAAAAGGGCAGCCTCTCCAAGTCCGCAGATTCTCTTTACACAAATAAAGTCATAAGAGTAGCTAAAACAATGGCACCATTTAGAAGGGAATAAATAGATGTGAGCTGCTCCTGAAACAGATGAGTTATCAATCAGTTCCCCTGATGCACAGCAAGGAATTGAACATTATTTTCTTGAAGTCCAGAGTGAAGTCTCCAACTGCAAAACTGTAAGATGATATGGTATGAAGGTTCTGATTAGTGGGATCACTGAAGTGGATATGATTAGAAATTTTGAAATATGTTAAATATTTAATGTTTTAAAATCTATTTTCCTCAGAATAAATATTGAATTGCCAGTCACATTCTCACAATTTTTTGAAGTGCCATTTTTAGTTAAAAAATGTCACATATTAGTCACAAAATCATACCTATGGAATATGGAGAAATTAGTATAAAATAATCTTTGAACAAGTGGATAATTGAGTACTTGAGAATTTCTGCAGTTAAAATTATTAACAAATAATTTCACAAATATTACTGCTAAAATAAAAAATATATATGTTTCTGTAGAATTTTGCATTGTACATTAAGAATATTGGCTAGTAGAGGTTGCTAGTGGGCAAGATAGACATTAACTATGAGCTACGTCCTCTACTGAAAATTTGTCAAGAACAGTAAGCGTACCTACGTGGCATTAGAGTAATTCTGTCATATCCTAAATTACCTGTAATGTTAAGTGAAGCTAGGAAGGTCATTCTGCAGAGAAATAAACTCATGCACCTCTATGTGTTTTGTCTTGATGCTAGTTTTAAAGTATCTGATTGACATTTTTAGCTAAACATTTGAACACAACTGTTTTCCAGTAAACACACATTTTGTTCTTTACCATTAGGATACTTAATAAAGATGTATTGATTTGAAGGAAAAATCACAGACTCAGAAGACCTAAATGAGTATCATGATTGAAAATCTATTCTGTCACTTGGGGTTGGTGGAATTTTTAGCTTTGGAAGGAAAGCCAGAAGGTAGTTCAAAGCCTGACCTTCACTCCTTAATAATCAGACCTATATATAGTATTTTACTGGATATGCCTTCCTAAAAAGTTTCAGGTCCTTGGTCTCCTTATTCTGCTCATTAAACAAAAAGATTGCAGTCACAGGAAAGGTTACTTTGCTAGCAAGTAGAGGTGGTACATATCTTTCTAAAAGGAATCCATCCCTCATCTTGTATTCCATACATTTCTTGGATTTAGGAAGAAGGCTTTTTCTCTTAAGTGCCTATTTCGCTGCTTCTCCCAAAATGGTATATGTGTGCTTGAGTGTATAATTTTTTGCATATTCTCTACAGTAAGTGAATACTACCCTCCTTCAGCTTTGCAGCATTGTTCTAATTGAGAAAGGCAAAGAGCATTAATCATCGAAAAGGCTCCAAACATATTTGCTTTCACAGATTTAGTACATCATTAGCAGCACCATACACTTGCCTCTAGGGCTGACTTGACCTATGTGCCAAGCTTGCTTGCTGTAAATGTGTCATATTTCCATAACTGTTTAAAACTTTAGAACAAGAGAAACAAAGATCTACAGTAAGAGTTGAATACAAATTATCACTTTCTTTTCAGTAGCTTCATCACGTGGTTATTAATTTGTGACAATCTTTAAAACTTTTGAAAGTGAGCCAGTGCAGAATATATTTGCTTTAAAATTATTGCAAAATTTTCTGGGTAAAATTTTTTTCACCTATCTTAAACATTGCACTTCCATCCAGCATTTTGACTGTAATTTGACAGAAAAGAATTTGAAGATAGTCCTGAGCCAGGCTCTGGATCCAGAGCTATAAATTTAGACAAAAATTAATTATAATTACTTAATTAATTAAAAATTAGGAATAAATTCTTTTTGTCTTTCAAAGGCTCAAAACCAAATTAAAAATCTGAATTTTGTTGTGATTGGCTATTTTGTAAGAATAAACCAATATTTACAATAGACAGAGCAACTGCAGTGGCTCACCTGTGAAAAATATTGGGAAATGGAAAATACAGACCTGCCTACTAAAAAGATTTGCTCTGTCTTCTGAAAATGCTTCTCTGGTAAAAGCAAAATATCTTTTATTTGAAAAGATGCTATTTGAATATAAGACAGGCAGACACTACCCTTTCCTGACCCTATGCAAAAAAGAATTTTGCATTTCCATTAAAAATATATGACTAGTGGGACTCAGCTGACAAGCATGGCCATCTTCAGAGCCTGAGGATTTGCATCGAAGGCCAACCTGGTCTGTGTGTTCTTTGGCAGCTCCTTCCTTTGTTAATAATTTACAATAGATCTCAAATGGTTTCAGTCATCCTCAGTACAGAGTTCCAATTATGCCTTAAGGAGAATCATGTAACAATTATGGCCGGATTCTAGCACAGTTTGAAATGAAAACACTTACAGGTGATTAAACATTTTCATAATCTAACCACACGCAGATTTGTTTTCAAAGAAATTTCTGTCCAATCATCTTGCAAGTTCCATGGCAAATTAATATTAGTATGTATGAAAACACTACGTAAACAATTGGACTAACATAAAACATGATTTGTGGCAGGATCCAGACCTCAGCTCCTCCAAGAGACAGTGATATCTTAATAGAAAATGTCTGTTTCATGAAGATCAATAGAGATAAGTCTGACTACTCTTCTAATTGATAATAAGAATAATCAGTTACACACTTCCCTAAAGCACCTTATTTTTAAAATGAGATTTGCATTTCAGTTTTCCCAAGATACCTGAAGGATATATCAAGGATTTAATAGGGTACTTCTTTGTTTTAGCTACAGATTCTCCAGCAATGCTGTAGACAAGCTTGAGCAAATAATTCTGCCCAAATTTTTATTAATTCTGACTAAATTTATGCAAACTCCATACAAATTACTAAGGAAATATCCATCCCAGAAATTTTGAGTAGGTCTTGTTCATTAAGGAATCAGGTGTATAACTGTTTTGGATATACAACTCTCTGTTGTATTCCCATTTATACCTTGAAAAGGCATTAATAGAGAACCAGTTATGCTTTGTATCTATTTGACCACCAAGGTCAAAAATAGAGTATACGGGATAGAAAACACAAAATCCTGGTTTCATTTGGGTAAGGAGAAATTTTGATCCTTCTATCAGTGGGACCAGATTTCTCTTTGCAATACTACTAGGCTTTCTTAATTTTTTTTTTTTTTTTATTTCATCTTGGTTTCTGATGTCATTCTTTTCTTTCTGGCCAAAGTGGCAAAATTTAAAAAGACCGAGAACTAAATGTCTTCTGGTAGTCTTTGAAAAATTGATGAGTGTGTAAGAAACAAATATCGGGTAGTTTAGTAAAGTAAAATATAATGAAATATGAGTAAAATTAAATTAAAGGTAGAATGAAATGAAATGAAATTTTGAATTAAATGAAAAATTTTCATGCAAACAGTTATTAGGAAGTATCTGAGTTCTAAAGAAAGTCTTATGTCTGTTGCCTATGAAATCCAGCTTCAATGAAGTGATTCAAAATGAACAAGCCAGAAATTCAGAATTACTACAGAAATTCAGTGCATTGTATATGCATCTGCAACATCCCAGCACAGAAGATGCATTCAGAACTAAATTTCTGCTTTAAAATTCAAAATAGAGTTTATCATCTGAATTCAGTTGATCATATCTCAGGTAGTACAGACCTAATTAGTATATGAAGCCCTCATGGATGAAGCAGTGTGGAAAATCAGCTGAATGTTCAAAGTCAAATGTGCCATCAGTAATATTTGCTCTTGGAATGGTGTATTCATGTGTATTACTTTGAATTCATGTAGGTTGAACATGGCCTTTATGATACTCAAAAATTTCTAGTACAAGAGGAAAGCTCTAGCTTCCCTGCTAATCTGATTTACATCAGCCGGCTCCAAGAGCTTAAAAAATTGTTTTGTGGCTGAGGACTGCCCTCAAGAACTCATGGTGTAATACTACACTGGGATGCATGCAAGAGAAATGCAGAAATAGAGAACATGAGGAAAATATAATAAATGACTAATAAATAAAATAATAACTGAAATAGTAATAAAACAAAATTCCACAGTTCATTCTATCCCATTTTACTCATATCAAGAGTCACAGTCTTTAGGAATACAGTAGATTATAACATGTTTTTATCATACTGGGGTGAAGCAAGCAGACCTCTTTGATTCTGGGGACTTATGCTAAGATATCTGAGGTACAATTTCTTCTGGCAGATCTCTTTAGGAATGTAACCTCAGTACGTTCTTGGCTCAAGATTATTTTTATGTCTCTTTATAACTATGTTCCTACTCTGACCATTAGTCTTCATATGCAAGAAGTTATTATATGAGTTAAATTTTCTTTTTCTCCTTTTTCTATTGAAAAAATATAATTATATCCTCAAAGGCTCTGATCCCCTATAGCCTTTTAATTTTTTGCAAGTATTATATAAAACATAGATCTTTTTCCTGCTATGTGATATATTGATATTCTTGGTTCACTGTTTGTATGTAGTAAACAGTCTAAATTCCTCATCACAGAAAGAAATTTGCAATTGGCTGCACTTTTATGGTCCCAGAAAAAAAAAATAAAAGCCATATCTCTTCCAACTGCATTCTACCCAGATTGTAGAAAAAGACATTATTACACAGTAGTGGCCTTTCTGGCCACAAAATAAAATAAAAAAGATCAGTCAAAAATGACAAATACACATTCTAAAAATTGTCATAGGACACTATTCATAATTGTCTCAAGACTAGATGTAAAAGACAAGTCATTCAGACACTTATACTGTATCTTGTCACCTTAAAAAGACAACACAATGAGCAGGGAAATGTTAAATTATAAAGATGATGCCTTCAGTTTCCAATTTAACTCTGTAAAGTAAAATTTTAGTTCATTTTAGGCTTCTTAAATGGGGAAATTGTGAGTAAAGAAAAAGAGAAGCTACTTTCAAATCCCAATGTTCTGATTTTATTTTTTGAAGATATTTTTATGATTGCTATTTACATTATATTTGATTGTGACAGTCCTGAAGAGAATCAGCTCAATACTAAGATCTATTTAGATATGTATGCAGCACTTTAGCACATCAAACACAGCTCGTGTTTTTTAACTTTGCTTGTCACAGTTCAATACCTCTTTGACGTGCATTAAAGACATCATCACAGATTTCAAAATGTTTTGACAAATCTTGTCTCTATATGCACTTTAAGGTAACTTGAATGCAAAGTCATTTTGATACTGTGTCCCAATTTAATATAGTGCAAATAATTCAAGATTTCATTCCAGAATATGAAAAACCTACTCCACCAAAGGCAATTGCAGTAATAAATACCAGATTTCATTAGCTAATTTCTATTCAGCTCTACTGCCCCAAGTCTGGCAACCTGCTTTGTCCTTCAGGAAAACGCATTATGCCACTTTACTACATGTGTGATAAACTAGATCATATCGAAAAGTTGCTCAAAATTAACGCTCACAATAGACTTAATTGTATTTTTTGTATTAGGAGTCAGTATTGGATGTATTTTTCAATCATAGCTCATTTGAGTTAGCTTAATGCAATGGAATATGACTAATCAATATTCAGGCAGACAAATCTGGTGTTTTCTGTGTTTTAATCTAGGATGATCTTTAGCTTTTGTGTAGTTCTCTGCAATATTTTCTCTTTTTTGCAATATGTTCTCGGATGAATAATGACATTTAAATTATCTCTGGCCTCTGTCTTGCTGAAGTAATTGGGAGTAGTTTACTCTCTTGGCTATTATTTTATACTTCTGTGGATTTGGGAAGGGTCAACCATTCTTTCTAATTCTACTCAATTGTATAGATCTCTGTTCTTCAAATTTTGGAATTGACATTGGATAGGAAAGTATTTTCAAGTTTCTTGTAGATAAATTAGCTTCAAAGGACTCATATAAAAATAAATAATGTTTCTAATTATTAAATCCAGTGAATGCCGTGCAGATAAGGGATAGATTGTTTATTATTTATTTTAAGTTTTGTACAAGCATAAACTGATTAATCTCCATGCTGCTTCAATTAGTATTCTTAGCTGAAATTTATGCCCTGGATAACTCCAAATCTCTGTAGATTCTATTGTCATTTTTAGATTTTCATTTGACCTCGAACACTTAGTTTGGCAACAGTTAACTCCAGTTTCTACCAGCCCATTCAAGCATCTGAATGTGGTTCATACTTTTTTGGTTATTAAGATACATCTATATTGATCTGCCACTTTATTTTTAACATCATCTTTCGTGATCTAAATAACTGCAACCAAATACCTCCTGAATGGGTTCCTGGCTCTGCCTTTTTCCTTGTCATGATATCATCAGTGGGAGCTGTGGGTCTAGGTTTGTTCTGTTTGTTTTCATTTGAGAAAAATGTTTCTATTTTCTTTTCTTTCCTTTTTTTGGGGGGTGGGGCGGTGGGAATTGTTTCCTATTAATCCTCTCTGGCCTTTTAGCTGCTACTATATATTGACAAACATATTCTGCTTGGCTCTATGTTTGGCCAAAAGACTGTCTGGTTTCATCAGCTGATGAACATTTGGTCTGTTCTAGTTGTATTGCAGGTTCTGCCTTGTTTCTGAGCCTGCACATCCTGCCCTGGGCTGAAGTATTTCAGAAGTGTTTGGACTTCCGTGACTTTACGAACAAATTGAAAGTGTTTGCAGTGGTTCCCTTATGCTCAGAGCTTGGCTGTCATGCTATGAGACAAAATCCAGCCATACAGAGGCAGTCAATGCCAAGTGGAAAGCCCTGGTTGGCAAAATCCACAATGAGTGTGCCTTACAGAAACTTAATCCTATTTCCATAAGAGCATGTCACAGTGTTCACCACTCTCTGTATGTACTCTTGACAGATAGCTGGCTTGTCAGCTCATTCTGTTATGATTTGAAGAGAGAAAGAAATATAGTCCTAAAAGTGGATATGCACCAACCAGAGGCATGTAACTTCAGCCTCAGTGTTCTTCACTGTTTAATTCCTCACTCCTGTCACCCTGCACAGAGAATCTCGGAGCATCTGCAAACATACAGATAGTTTCACATGTGGGATCTGGAAGTGCTGGAACCACTCAGGCAAGCTTATTTCTAAGGAAACAGATTATTTTTCTAGTACTTTCAAATATTCAATACATCAGTCTCTTGATGTGTAAATCATTATAATGCCATTATTATCAATGGAGGTAATCTGGTTTATACTAGCAGAGCTTCTGATTAAATAAAGATTTCCATTTAGTAGTGATGATAAGGGACAGAATTTGGTCTGTGCCTGAAGTCCTCTTATCTCTTACTTAGTGAAGATTCAGTGACTCCAAAATTTATTTGCCTAGTGTAAAATAAAATGTGTATGCTGTGCATTCTGAATTTAATTTGCCATGGGCTACAGAATAATTCTAAAATATTCTCTGAAAATAAGTTTGTTAACACTTCTATTCATGCTTATGTTTCCTGTATTTTAGTTGTCTTCTGATTTTCTTCTGTTTTGCTGAGAGCATTGCCTGAGTTAAATGCTCCATTGAAGGGTGGAAAATTTCACCTGGATCATACTATCAGCTTGTAGGATATCTGTTGCATCTGCTGCTAGGTGTCTGTCACTTGCAAATCCACTTGTATATTGAAGGCTTCTGTCTCTTCTGTCACTCAAACACTCTGTTTACTCAACCTTCTGTTAATTTTCCTGATCTTCACGAGTCTTGCATTCCATCTTCATATCTAGCTCATCCATGTTTGCTTTGTGTGCATCTTTACCTTTCAGTATCATATCTAATTATACATCTCTTAAAGACTTTTAAAGTGTATAAGAGCTGTTGCATGTGTGAAAAAAATTGTAATAATCTTGATATCTAGGATGCTACAATGTTGAAGAGAAGTAAACAATAATTTCTATAGAGCAAAGTTTCTCTTTACTTCAGAGAAAAAGCATAACACTATTAGTTGAGTGCTTGCTCTTCCTTGCTCTCTTCCACTTTTGCTATGCACAGTCAGTGATAATAGATTTAATCATTGTATTCCTTGTAGATCAGATTGTTCTTATCACATTTTATTTGAAATTATTTAAATTTGGTATGTACAAGGAAAAAATGAGGTAATTCTATTTTCAGTCTGTAACATCACTTAATACTTAAAGCCATCCTTAAGGGCTTTATAAGGAAAAAAAAACAGATCAACAACTATTTTTTTAATATATGGAGGTTATTAAATTCTTTTTATTTTGGCTGTAGTTCTATTTCTTTAATGCATTACTAAGGTTTTTACTTTTGTGTTCATAATACTCACATTTTCAATTTGCCCACTTTGCTTCCAACATCAAAGTGCTTGTTATGGACCTGATCTATTACAATATGCAAAGTGTATTTTTTGCATGGAATGCTCCTCTAGGGTTAATTAAAGTTTAAGAATTTTGTATATTCCCCAGGAACTTCTGATCTTAGGAGCTCTTGAAAGTGCTTCCAGAGCATTATTTAAATATCCTGAATGGTTAGAGATTACAGAAAGTATCATTTTATGAGTTTGTACATGCACAGGTACGTGTTGTTGACATACAGGTAATATAAAGCTACAATAATGAGCTGAGGTATTTGACGGTATAAATATTAGAACAGACTATTGATTACTGAATGTAACAGGTGAAGAAGTATTTTAATAACAACCTTGTGTAGTGATCCATGGAAGAGCTTAGCTGTCACGGAAAATTAAACTAAGCCCTGAAATCTCTCTGACTGAGGAGATGTATAAAGCTTGGATTGAACACTTGCTGGCAGAGAATAAAATATTCACCATAAATTGGGTATTTTTAGTCATAGATGCATGTTTTAAACCTCATAAAATTACTTATTGTATGAAAAAGCTGATACAAATTTATCGTTAGACAGTCTTTTGAAGGTATTTGATGTGACTGCTTTGTAAAGACCTGGATATGGAGACACCTGCAGAAGTTTCGTTCTACTGAAATCAAAGAGGAAATCTGTATAAGTAAGCAGTCTTACAATTTTAAACATAGTCAAATAGAAAATTTAAGACCAGTGTTTCTTGTAAAATATATTTCATTAGGCAGCCATTAGGTATCAGGTAATATAATTGTCTCCAAATATTTTGGATCTTTACAGTTGAAAGCATATATTTTTCATCTTTGTCATGGCACATATACAATACATGTACTTTTATTCATGGGAAGTTATCTAAGCATCCAAGCTTTATGAAAATACAGCACTTAATACCTACACAGTGCCTGTTGGTGTCTTAAGAAGTCACAGCAGCTACAGACTTCGCACTCAAAAGAGTAAAGGATGGGTACCATGGAGAAATTAGTTTGCCATTATATATTAGGAGTTTCTTTCTCAATATATCCACTTCCCAGCCCACAAATCTTCCACGTGTAAATAATAGGGGCTAAAAGGACTTGGAATCTGGACTGGAAAAAGGACTGGGTTTAGTTTGTCTGGAGGGTCCTCTGTTAGCTCCAACCCATATAAATAATTTATAACGAAATAGATAAATACACTTTGAAACATTCAGGTTCATCTCTATAAAGTGGCTTCCCTTGCAGCTCTGTGATACTGGGGAGGTGCACAGCCTCTGAAGATCCAGCCCTAACAGTTCTCTGGTTCCCCTGAGTTTTGAAGGGCTGTATCATAGGAGGAGTGGGCTGGCTGTTTGTATCCGAGTAGGGAATTTGAGGAAGCTGCCAAGTCAGCTATTAGCCAACAAATGAATGACAGCATATATGAAGTAGAGTTCATGTTTCTGGATGATGGAAATTTCATTAGAGTCTATTTCCATTATCAATTATTAAATAAATTCACTGGAGTCTTTTCCTTTCTTGTCTTACTAAAGACAAATATACTCTGAGGAAGTGTATGCTAACCCTGGTTATGCATGAGCAGATTTGGAAATAAGAGTTATTATATCCCTTTTGTGCTGAGGGGATTTCCTGGAGTACCTCACTAAAATTCTATGTCAGATGCTTATGCTTTTCAGGAATGAACTGATGTCAAAGGACTACAAAACTGAATTAAACATATAAAGAAGAGTTGCAAAATGGATAGCAGGGAGCAGTGAATTCTTAAACCCTCAGGCAGACATCTGGAAAAATTGCAACTGAGTATGGTGTAAAATTAGGGATTTTAAAAACATATCAGTCTCTAGTAGTGGGTGTTCCAGCAATTTATCTGCCTAATTGAAAGGAGAATATTAACACTAACATATAACTTCCAATATTTTCTGCATAATACTCAGAACCTATGTCCTTTACTGTCTATTTTCCTTTAGCTTGGTCCATACACAAAGACTGAGCCTTGTTCTGAACAAAAATATGTACTCAAATAAAGTATACAAACCTAGACATTTTTAGTTGGAATAACTCACTATTTTCAAAGACAGCTCACATTGTTCCATGTTTTTTGTCATTGAGGCTGGTCATTCTGTTTCTTAATTTTTTGGTTTTGGTTCTTTATGTGGGTTTTTGTTGCAATATACTCGTTTGAACACAGAGAGAGAGAGAACTGTGTAGCTGTTATAAGTGTAGAGAAAAACAGCTGTTGAAAGAAAGGTTGCTTTAGGATTGAACCCATTGCTTGCTGTGATGGTAAGAATCTAATCTCAAGGCTGTGATTTGCACATGTCCCATGCTGTTCTTTACAACAAGAGTAAAGCTAAGCAGTTAGAAAGTTTTCTCATAAGTAGTCTACAAAACAGCCTTGATTTCCCCTAACAGAACAATAAAAGAACTTTCTAACAGTACTTGGGGAACAGTATTCTCTTGGGAAGCACCCATGTGGGTCCTTAGAAGGTGATAGAACCGTTCAGTTTCAGATAAACTTAATTTGTAATTACTGAGTAATAGTGTTGAGCTGAGTTAAAATCAGCTAGGCTGGATAGCTGCAGACTATCCTCCACAGGATGTAGTTCAAAGCAATCCACTTCAATCCTTTAGTAAGCTAGTACATTGCACAGAGTTTTAAATAGGAATACAGGGTAATTTTACAATAAAAATAAATCCATACAAGGATTCCAAACATTTACTGCTGAAGAGACTATTGTATTCTACAGGGAAATGGAATATGCATTAACCTTTGCTAAAAAAACCCAGAAAAATATAAAGGATGTCCAAGGCCTATTTTCTATACAAAAAAATCCCCAGGAATGTTTCAATAATAACAAGAAAATAAGGAAAGGGGGTTCTCATAATTTCTGTGCTCTTATGTGCTAATATGTTAATACACTCTACAAGCACATAAGCCTTTACTCTCTTGGAATTTTGAAAACTGAAACTAAAGCCTTAGGGGCCTAGACACACTCTGGAAGACTGGCAAGCCAAGTACTCTGTGTGGCTAACAAACTAATCTTGAGAAAAAATCAGCCAATGCCGCAAATGGCTGTCAGTCCACTAGAGCTGCCTGAATCTAGAGTACTATCAATGCTTTTTTGACTGCAGCCTGGGCCAGCTCATGTTCTAATTTGTTGTAAAAAAAAAAAAAATCTCTCCAACTCCCTTGCTTCTAGTGATACTTCCCACTTTGTAGATCTGGGTCAATAAGATGCCAACTTGCTATATGGAATCTAGAGGGGGAAGAAACATCAGTGTAGTCCTAAAAGACAGAAAAGCTGTTGCCAAAGGTCACTAATACTACCAAGACTCTTTCTATTTGGGAATAGAGTTTTAACAGAAAATCTAGGGAAAAAAACATAGATGGCAAAAGAACTGTCCAGTTTACTGTTCTTTCTCTGACATACTGATCATATGCTTATGCCAATAGATAACTTTCCTTGGTGACCTTTCTTTCCCCTACTTCTCTCCTTGAAAAAACAATTGACTGAAAATAGTAGAAACCTGTAGAACTGGCTACATCAACTAGAACTAGGCATAGATTGATTTGTGATGAGGAATTAAACACATTTCTGCTTATACATTCGTTTTTGTCCTGCAGATTTCACTTTGCTCTGACTTTCTGGACTAAAGGGTTCATATGACAGAGTGGGAAATCCTGTAACTGTAAAACCTTTTGAGCTATCTGTGCAGTGGTAAAAAAACGTGAGTGGTGACAGATGGAGAGCTACATTTGCAAAACCTCACCAGTCACATTGAGGATCTTTTCAGCTGGAAGTAACATGGATGGGACTTTCATTTTAGGATTGCCCTCTATCGTAACATTAATAAAATATTTCAGTCTGAACTGCCTCAGCTTTTCTCCATAGTAGCTAGTGCAGGGCTATGTTTTGGATTTGTGCTGGAAACTGTGTTAACAGTGCAGGGATGTGTTTGTTATTGCTGGGCAGGGTTTACAGAGCAACCAAGCCTTTTCTGTGCCTCAGGTGGCCCCACCAGTGAGCAGGCTGGGGCTGCCCAAGGAGCTGGCAGGAGACACATCTGGTATAGCTGATCCCAAGTGACCATAGGGGTATCCAGGACCGTGTGGCAGCAGACTCAGCAATAAAGCAAGGGGCAATTTCTGCCAGGGGGCAACTGCTCAGGGGCAGGCTGGGCATCAGTTGGATGGTGGTGAGAAATTGTTTTCATTTGCATGACTCGCCTTTCCTGGGTTTTATTTCTCTATCCTTGTTACTTTACTTCTCCTTTCAATTTATTATTGTATTTACTATTAATTATTTTATTCTATTTCAGTTATTTAATTATTCTTATCTTAACCTGATAGTTTTCTCCCTTTTACCCTTCCAATTCTCTTCCCCCTATTCTCCTGTTGGGGAGACAGAGTGAGTAGCTGTATGGTGCTTAGTTGCCAGCTGGGGTTAAACCATGACACCCTGCCTTTTTGAAGAATTCCAGTGTAATCCTCAGATAGTTTTCAATTTTCTAATGAAATAAACTTGGAGCATGAAGTTTTCTGATATATGGGTGCCATAATGAATTAAGATGATCTTTAAGTTGTGATTAATAAATGTGACAGAGATCTCCAGTCTGCTTCTTTAACTGCAAAAACCAAATCCCTGTTTTCCAAGCAGGTTAAGGCTTATATTTAGTAATAAAATCCCACTCACCATTCATCAGTTTACAGCCTTATTCTACATCCACTGTTCAATTTTCTCAGTAACACTCCCCATTGCGAGATTATGGTGTGAATTATCCTGCTTCTCCCATTTCATCATTGTATGTTACACATTGTTAGCATGTTTCTGTGACTTAGCAGAGCAAGACAGTCATCCATCAAATCTGTTCTGTTCTGGACTGATCCTCCATCCATGCTTCTCCAAGAAAAGAGTCTATCTTGGAAGAAATGTGCATTGGTTCTTTTCTGTGGTTTTGCCACAAAAAAAAGTGAAGAAAAAGTGAGGAAAATAGAGTCCTCAAGCCGCTCTAGGAAAAAGATACTATCACTGCCAAGTAAACAGAACACTCACATGCAGGAAAACATAGTAACTGCTCAAGGAAAATGACTTATAATTGAGCTAGTCTATATGGTCTTAGTGGAAATTAGTATTTCTGTTTACAAATAGTCATAATTATTTTCAGCCCCTTGGTTAACCTTACTTCTTATGGAAAAGCTGAATTTTGAGCTTGTCTTAACCTGCTATGTTACTCATTCAAGAAAATAAAGTGATACAAACCAAAAGAATGTTAACTGTACTTTTAATGCAATTGTGACAGTTTATAAAGAAGGTGACTGCAGGAACGAACTGCTCTGCTACATCAAACCATGTATGCACCAAGTGAAAACAGGAGAATGTTCACTTAGCCACTTACCAAGGCGGTTGGTGTTTGCTGTAATCCAACAACACACTGTTTCTACTTTCATTTTTACTTCTCCAAGTGCTTATGGATTAGAAAATTCGGAATGACTTATTTTCACTTTGTAAAATGAAAAGTTTTCAAAAGAACTAGAACATTAGACTGTAAGACTTTTATCTCCTTTTAAACAGCATGTCAGATGAAAAGTCTGGCAAAGTTATATTTTGACAGGGAGGATTGCTGATTATTTGGGAAAGATGTATTGTTTCTAAATGATTCATTAAGCTGGAATTTAACTCTCATTTTATTCTGTAATTCTTTATTCTCATGTCTCTTCAATGCATATGACAATTTTAGTTTCTAAAAACTGAAATACAGTTTTTACTACCAAAAGTGTTTCCTTTACCCTGCAGGAGGATGATGAAATACCATTTGCTGCACTTCCATAGCAAAGTGGCAAATTATTGGCACAGCCTCGAAAATCTTGAAAGTTATTAAAAGACCAATTTCAAGAGTATAAATTTGAAGAAAATATAAAGAACATTATGATACATATCCTCGGAGAACCCACTGAACAAAGGAAGACATGGAGAAACAGAAATATTTTCTGTCTTAAAGAAAATCAAAATAGATGATAGGGACCAGAAAAATAATGTCAAATGAATGCTCAAGCAAATTAGAAAGTGAAAAAAAACCCAAGCAGTTTTCTGTTCTGCAGTTAAACCTATGAAACAATTGACAATTTCCCTATAGTTATGCAAATATATGTAGGACCAAAAAACTAGAGAAACTGAAAGACCTGAAAAAAATCTCTAAAGGGTTCTCCAGCTGCTAAAGCCAAGTTAAATTAAAAAAAATCCTCAGTCACCCCTATCTTTTCCTGTGTTATTTGAGATTTAGAATTCCTGATTCTCTATATTCTTAATGATATTTAATAACCACTGGATAGTGATTTGTATATGCATACAAAAAAAGAATTATGATTTGAGAAGAAAAGAATGAGCGTTTATATCCAAACATCCGATCTTTACTCAGGAGTGTTCTATAATTTATCACTTAACATTTAGACAACTAATTCTTATAAGCACATGCAATTATGAGTATGTCAGTGAAGGATTTTCATGAGATAAGTATTTACTACTGTGGCATCTAATGAGCCCATAAGTTTCTAAAATTGAACATTGAGAAAATGGAAGATCCCAAGCTGCTATTTCGTTTAGAAGACATTCTAAACTAGCAAGTTCTTGACCTTGAGTTTGTAAATATGTGAAGAAGAGGGTTCTCCTTTCAACACTTCCTACATAAGCCCATAGAGGTTTACTATTTTATGTAATTTTTCTGGTAAACTCCTGATTGAATGGTGAATTCTCTTAAAAGGCTCTGATTACCTGTGAATGCTACTTCTTACCCAAAGGGAATGTGTAAGTTTTTAGACTTCAAGTCTATGTGAAATTTTGCCGAGGTAAATAAAACCAGTTTATTTATAATGAAGTTTAGCAAACAATGCTTGAATTGCACTGTCTGCTCTATCTTTTTTATTTGTATACATCCAAAAATATCATGTCTGTTGGATGTAATGTGACTAAACATCATAGAAAAAAAGAAAAAGACACAGAGTTTGTAATTAAATCAGGTTATTGTAAAGCAGGAAGGTACGTGTAAGGCTTGTAGAAAGAAATGAACAACAGGTCCAGAACTCTTTTTGTACACACGCTAACCCTGCTGCTTGGCAGTCATGTTTATTTTTTGAATTTTCCCAGTGAAATGCAATATATCCATATTTCCCTCTTTAACATCTAGCTTTTCTATTATTAGTGAAATCTTTTTCTTTACAAAACTACCAAAGTCCAGTTAGCAAAAAATTGCCTCATAATTTAAAGTAAGAATTTAATTAGATAACACTGTGCTATTAAGATTAAATATTACCGTTACTTTATTGTGTTTTGTTTTGCTTTATTTTTAAAGAAGACTTTGATACCACTCTATTCATGCCAGGAAATCAGCTATAGCTTCTGATTTAGTTTAAATTATTATTTATTTTTTTAAAATGGGAATTTATTGCTTTGTGTGATATCTCAATTTCACTATATTCTACTAAATTATTCAGACAGAAATCATTGTCTCATATAGCAGACAGATCCCCTATGTGCATGTGCTTCTTTAAAACAGTGATTAGACATAATATGCAGCAAATGTTTTCCATGCATGAAGAGAACAATTAAGCTCATCTCTTTATGGCTAGAAAGTACATACTAAATTGAAATTAGCATCACCAACCAGAGACATATTTCATTGGTATATCTTGGTTTTTTGATGTGGGGTTCTCTTGCTGAATGTATGGTGGCAACAACTAAAAGCCTGGGCAAATGAAAAAATATTTTTCAACCCAGAAGAGAGTATTTAGGTTTAGGAAGTACTGAATATGGTTAGATATATATATGCGTTAAAAAATAAACTCAAAAGGTAGGTGTGCAAACAATGAACCAAATAGCTTTTTAGAACATTTCCCTTTTAGGATTTTATGGCTAAATTCTGAATCTTTTGTAGAAATTTTGGGAAAAAGGGTCATCCAATCACAACGTACATCAAAGAATCAGAAAGAAAAAGAAAGATTCTGTCTTAACATTGAAACATATATTGTTATTAAATATAAGAAAATATTGGGGTGTTATTTCATGTGCTAAAGTTAAAACAGTGTGAAATTTAAAATGAAATGCTGTTGCAGACTGGAGGAACCAATTATTTGGCTTCAAAGATGAAACTAAAACTTTCTGATTTAGATGAATATGGAAGGATGTTTCTTTCTTTCCTCAAATGAAGCAAGTTTCTGCAATTGATGTCAATCCTTCATAGCTGAATTCAAAATATACTGCTGACAAAATATTTTTTGTGAAGAATTAGCTACCTTCATGNTTCTGCAAATTGATGTCAATCCTTCATAGCTGAATTCAAAATATACTGCTGACAAAATATTTTTTGTGAAGAATTAGCTACCTTCATGAAGTATCTTTTAAGGCTGAAAAGGATCACATCAGGCTATTTACTTCCTGATTTATTAAACTGAAAGCTCAATATCTCAGAAAACGAGGCCTTAGTAGAAAATGGAGAACAGAATAGAAATGTCTGTTTTTTAATTATGCTCTTTCTCTAATTTTGGTGGAAAAAAGAAAAATACTGCATTTAGGCTTACATGCTATTTTCTGCCTTGGGTGAAATGAGACAAACGTTTTTATAACCACATTAAAATAGGCCTGATAAAGGAAATATAAGTTCAATGGTAAGGGTAGAGTTTCAAATCAAACACAATAATCATCAAATTGTCATAACTTCAGGACATATCATACCCTTCATCTGCATCCTTTGTAATTGAATAGAGCTGCCCACAGACTCTGAGGGCAGAATACAGCCGTGAAATAACGAAAAACTTGCGTATTATTCTCTGGAGATTTATGGGCAATTCAAGAATTTATTGTCCCTCAGTGAAACTAATGGTTATATTATTCGATTTTTAAAAAAAGTTCCTCTGCTCATTTTTGTCAATCCTTCTTTGGATCTAACATCAAACATTTGGATCAAACACCATTACTGAACTTGTTTACTCATGGAGGTACCTACTTGCTCCCTGTTTTCACCAGCTGTACCAGTGCACATGGAATATGTTAAGCAGGTGATCTGTAATGTCTTAAAACTGATGTTCTCCTGTCCCTTTAGTGCTAGAGAGAAAAAAGGCTGCCTGAGGAAACCAAGTGAATGGAGCTGCTCGGAAAAGAGTGGCATCAAAATAATCCACTGAAAGAAATAATGAAGATATAGCCAGCAGTTATATGTAATGACAGTATGATTTCCAGAGGCTGGGCAAAATTTCTTGTGATTATGGACACTGAAACCTAGTAAGTGAACAAGAGCTTTTACTGTCTGTATGAAATTCACCTAAATGAACAAAATCAAGACGGATAGGGGCACTATATGGGCATGATTCTTATGGTTAGGAGGGTTGGAAGGAACATTTCTGGTTCATCTACCCATCTTTCACTGTAGATATACCAGCTGAAGCTGCACAATATATCTGTATTTTGGATGGCCTTAAAGATTAGGTCTGTTCAGCATCCAGGCTGTACCTTGAAACTGTGGACAGAGAAGTAAAAAACCCTCTTATTTAAACCCTCAAGAATGGTATCAGCCTGAGGTCCTATCTGCACAGTACAAATATTAGGCCATGACTACTATCCAGAATGCTTTGAAATTTTAGATTCTAGTTTAAAAATTAACATTTAAAGAATGTCCATTTTATGATGTATGGTGAAATCAGCAGCTTGAATATTAGGAGTTAAGGAGAACCACAGTGCAGTGATACAGATTTCACTTACAGATCTTGAAATTTATCTTTATCCAAAGGGGAGGAAATCTCACTTCCATCAACATTAAAAGATTTTTAGTTTAAAATTTTTTTTTCTGCTGATGTAATTTACAAATAAATAATAATTTTGTGATGTAAGCTACTGTTTTTCTCGATTAATTTTGAATCAGATTCTTTTCAAGGTTGACTGGAAATAAAGAATTTAAATGAAAATCATTCTCAGCGATAATTAGTGCTGTTAGTTTTTTCTGTGGCAGATTGATCTCTCTCACTAAGATTTCTTGTGATATTGATTAGAATTGTTTGCACAATGGCAAATCCAGGAGAGGAAACAGCTTTAACCAAGAGGAGAATTGATATTAGGCAGGATTACATTCACTGTCAAGAAGATTTTATTCTGAACTACATCCTTATGGTTAATAGATGTATCCTCATGAGATAGTACAGGCACTTTAGTAAGAAGAAATAAGAATGGTAAAGTCTTCATTAACATTAAAAGCCATAAAAAATTTAGCTAAGGTTTTAATTTGTCAAATTTTTGCTGCATGCTTCAGCTGCAACAATACCAATGTTAGTGTTCAAGAGAAGGTTATGTAGGTTATGCTCATCTGAGTCATCGCTGTGTTCTTATTTAATCAGATTGATTTAAACTAGGTTGTAAACAAATGTAAATTTGCTAATGGGTAAAAAAGGCTCCAGTTTTGAGTGTTTTGCAGTGCCACTTTATAGATTTGTGTTCAGCTCAGTTTCTCTGCTGGAAAGTCTTGAATTGTGAGATAGGTAAAGCAGGAGCCTAGAAAATGATTTGCCTTATGAAACAGGCAAATCCATCACAATAAAAAAAAAAAAAAAGGAAAAAAAAGGTTCCTGGCCTTCAAAGGCTTCCTAGCAGCAAAAAAAGCAAGGTTGTTGCAAAAAGAAATTTGAGAAGGGATAGGAAGTGGCTTTGTAGTTTTCTGTTTTGATACGATTTTTTTCAGAAAGAGATTTTCTCTTTCCTCCCTTTTAAATCATGGCTATTTTCCTCCTACTGGCATCTTAAATTAAAAACAGGGGAGCTGAGTTGTTTAGATTGGGTAGTTTTAATTTTTTTTTCTGGACATAGGTCAACCAATAGAAAAAGCTTTTATCAGACAATCTTGGTTACAACTAGTTTCGCATGCTGTAAGTGGCACAGATATCTGTATGGTCACTCTTGTATACATTATGAATCAGAATTTCTTCTTAAATTGATGCAATTGTTTTTCTCTTCACTTTGAAGATTATCATATCCTAAATTCCCCACACAACCCCTCTTTTTCCTAGCAAATTTATTTTTACAATTTCAGCTAACTAAGGTGGGAAAAAATATTTGATTGTCAAGTGGATTGTTGAACTTGACTTTTGTCATTTTCAAAGTGGAGCCTTAGAAATAACCAAGCTTCTCACTAGTAATGTTGTACTACTACATGTATATAACTGCTTGCCATACAAAAAAACATTAATAGGTTTCTCTCACAGAACCTTTGATAGCACTAAAGATATACTTCAGTTTGGTATTATTGCTACATATCAAACCATGAAGACAACTTTACTCTTCAAATAATACAAGAATGAAATATGTTTGCATTTTGTCTTCTTGATCCCAGGAAAATGACACATAACTGATGGTGTGGAAGTCTCCAGCAGAACTTACCCTTTCTCTCAGCAACATAATTGAGATAAAAATCAAGCACATTATTTACATTGGAGAGGGAAGAGGTTGCTCCTTTTTCTCCCTTTCTACTATAAGTTGACTCAGTGCTCGAAGATGAATGTGGTTCTTTCTGATTATTTCTCGTGGTTTGAGCAATTCAGCATTTCACTTTGCTGGAAAACGGCACTTGTGAAAAATAAAGAATCTGACACAGTAATGGCAGTGAATGAATGAAAGAGGAAACTGCTGTGCCTGTTATCTTCCTCTTCTCCTTATGTTTTAATCTGTATTTTCTAAACCAAGAAAAGGTTACGAAGTGTACAATGACGGTGCTTTTACCTCTGCACTGCCATTGTGTATATTGCAGGATTGTGGGAGTATAAGAACAATTCTGATGCATTATTTCGTAATTAAAGAGCTTAAAAGTATTTTCTTTAAGTCTGTGTTAATAGCATTATACAGCATTAAGAAAAAAAAAAGAAAAAAGAGGAAGGAAAAAGGAGGAGTCATATTGTTATTCACAGTCAATGCATTGATTTAGTTTCAAATTCGGCATGGTCTACACTGTATTGTATTTGAAACTAGATTGATGCACTGGACAAAGGAATTAAAGCATGATTTTCATTCTGACTGAGAATTCTGTTTGGTTCATTGCCAAAATACAATCATGTAATTAATTCAACAAAAATCAGATACTTAGGTACATACACCCTATACTTTGCTTCTGAATTTGTTGGCCAAGCCGACTGTAGAAACAAATGTAGAGCTGGAGGGGAAAGTAAACTGCTTATGTGATTTGAGGACAACAGATGGTCCAGAATGGGGAAGTCAGTACAAAGATTTTTTTAGATCTTAAAACTATTGATATGTTAACACATACCAAACAGGATAACACCAGGAAGCTAAAGAGAACTCACTGGAATAGAGGTTTACAATCCTGGAGTAATCTGGAGGCCTGGATTTGTTCCAGAAGTAGATCCAATAAATTGATTTCCTATGGCCAAGGTTATCAATTAAAAATAAAACAGAACAATTTGCTATATTTGATGTCCTCCAGCAATGCTACAATATAAAAAATGTTTATGTAATCCATGAAATGTTATGTGTTAAATTTATATTAAATTCATATTATTTATATGG
This sequence comes from Polioptila caerulea, assembly GCA_013397295.1. Classification (NCBI taxonomy): domain Eukaryota; kingdom Metazoa; phylum Chordata; class Aves; order Passeriformes; family Certhiidae; genus Polioptila; species Polioptila caerulea. The sequence continues at coordinate 928,717 of VYXF01000461.1, forward strand.
AAATTTATATTACTCTCATGTCAATACAAATTATTTTTTTTTAATTATGGAGAAGTTTCTTTGTCTTTTATATCATGTTTCGAAATTAGAAGATGTTTAACTTCTAATGGTCATTGGAAAGAAAATGTCATAAAAATATCAAAATAGAAGTTCATTATATTGTCTAAAACAAGCCTAAGAGAAATCCTGAATCAGACATGGATTAATGGAAATGTAAGAAAAACTTATACATTTAGTATGAAGAGGCCTGTATGGCCTGTATGGCCTCTATTATCAAAATACTGGAAATAGAAGCTGTGAGTCAGGTGAGGCCAATGTGTTTTCCTGCAAGGAATCTTGCCATAAACACACATTCATAATCAAATGTGCATCAACTTGACTTTCAAATGGACAAGTTGTGTGTTCCTGCACTGGTGCAATGTATTTGAAATCCGTGAAACACAATGTAGAACCTTCCCACTGCCTGGTAAACTTACTGTGTAATTTCACTTGCATCACTGATAAAATGATCCAAGTGATGATTCCTTCTAACCTGTCTGCCATAATGTTCAGAGGGGTAAAAAGGAGCAGGTATGTTCTACGTCCTTTCTAGAAAAGCCTTAAATTCCATTGTTATCAAGGCAGAAAGGATGAGAGAGTCTGCAGTGACTCATTTAAATACCCTTCAATTGAAATATTCTAGTTTTTAGAATCCATTGAGCTTTTGGCTGATCATCATATGCCACAGCTCACATATAGCATAAATAAACTCATTCTTTGCTCTGACAGCCCTTCCTGGTTTGATACATACAATTTGTTATGTCATCATGTATAAAACAGGGAAGCATGGACATCCTTTTTTTCTTTGTCAGAGGGAAATACAAAGTCTAGCTTTCCTGTTTCATTAAAATGCTCACATCTTGACTTTCTCAAAAGAATTTTCTCGATGTATACATAGATCTACAGATCCAACATTAAAAAAACACGAAAGCACTTTTAACTTTCATGATTGCAGTAAATGTTCAAAACCTTTATCAAACACACTCATGCATTTAAAATGCTCTGTTAGATGCTTCATTTAAAAATGTAAATGAAGACAGTAGCTTGCTAAATGCTTTAGAGATGTTATGATAACTTGGAAATAATTGCTAATAACATGATGTTTTGCCACTGGCAAATTATCAGACAGCTGTAGGGAAAACAGTTTGCTTTACTCTGCTAAAGTACTTTTGTAAAATATCTGATCATCCTGCCAAGCAAACAAAGCATTTCAGAGGTGATTAGCAGTAGGAAAATACAAACCCAAGTAGATATTTGAAAGAGCTGCACATAAGAGTAAAAGAAAATTCATCTCCTTGACTATAAATTTAGGAGATGAGATTTTCAAATATTCTTCATAGATGCTGTTACACAAGTGCCTAAAGGATTTCTGTGGGCTAGCCAATGAAAATAAAGTCAAATCCTATCAAGCCTCCTTATTAAAGCATCAGAAAAAGTAAATAAAAAGATTGCAATTATGCATTACAAATATATTTTAAATAACAATTTTTCCTCTTTAATTCTAGACATCATATAAATTCCTTTTGTTATCTGGTGGGGCTGCAGTGCAGATTATCAAAATTTTACCTGCTTCCAGAAGAGACATTCTTATTTAAAAGTTTGTACATGGTGTAATTATGTTCTTCAATTCAAAGAGAGGATTAATGTTGTCATCCTCTTCTTTATTATTCCAAGTTACTACTGTTCCGGATCAATAGATTAATTTCAGCATTTCTATGTAATTAACCCTGTTTTTTATAATTGTAATATGTTTTGGTGGAAGGACACATTACTTTGAACATTAAATACCTCTAGACTATCAATTCTTTAGATATAGTTTTGCACGTATGCTCTCATTTTTCTTTTTCTGATCCAATCAGTAATAAGTAGGTCTTAATTTATCAATAAAACTCTGTTCAACTCACTTTTATTGTCAGATTAAGTGATCAGTCTTCAAAGATATTCAGGTCCCAGACAGAGTGAGCCTTTTTGAAAACCTGAACCAGATTTATGTTCCCAAGTATGAAGACTTGAAACTGACTCTAAAGTTTGAGCAGTTAATTGTTTGATTCTTTATTTTGTAATGAAATAGACTGAAACACAGCATGACCACACAGATCAAAGGATCATTAAATCCTGGGCAGTCAAGGTATATTGACTCATCTTTCTGGTATTATTAAACACATAGAAAATGTGAATATGGCCTCTCCTGCTGCTGAACTTTCAGCAATCTGAAATAGTACTATATCCTCTTTGCTTATTCTCACCATATATTTAGTGTAATTCAGGGTCATTGCAGCAGCCACCTAAGCTACTTAAGCCAGTTTAAGAACCCCCCATATGTCTGCTAGGCAGAGGTTTCTGTGCTAGGTACATCCTTCTGGCTTTCACCATCGTCCCCATGCAAATGTTTTATAAGCACCATTCACTGGGGTCTATGTAGCCCATTTAGATCCTCCCACAGGGAATGAGAGCTAAAAATAGCTTTTCATGCTCTCAGCCCTAGCCTCCTGGTTCAAGTCAGCATTTGGAGAACAGAACAAGATTTATTAAAACATAGATGGAACTTCCGTACCTACATACCAGAATTTATTAGGCAGCCTCAGTGTTTTTGAGCTCTAATTATCATCTTCACAGCAGCTAACCTTTATTTTATTAAGGATTAAATATTTCCAAGTTGTAAATATCCTCAGCCAAAATATTTTTCTTACCCAGAAACTGTCCATCTTTTACTGCTATTTTGGGCTTTAGGGAGCTCACAAATGGAATTGAATGTGATCTATTATGAAACATGCTGTTAAAAATAAAACGTTAGAAATAGCACGTTTCTCTCTAGCAGGGAATGATTGATTATTGCAGCATACAAAAACCAGGATGTTAGCAAAATACAGTAAAGAACCATGTTCAAGTTGCTGCATATAAAACCAGAATATTTTGTTGCTTAAAACAGCATATACTTTCCAAAACAAGGAGGTAGCTGCCTAGAAAATATTTTAAGATGTAAAATATTTTAAGATGCCAGAAATGATGATATTTCTTATGGTATGTTGGATTCCCTTGTCTCAGGCATATTTACAGCCATCAGTTTTTAAAATAATTATGATGAAGAATATCTGTTGCTTATCATCTGTTGTTGTGAAACTTCGTGTCATCTTAGAAATGTCTAATGGCAAAATGTTCAGAAAATTATTTTTAAAAAGATTTCTTACCCTGATATTACACTAAACCTTTCTGTTTTCCTTTTATGAACACAAAAGAAGAAAAATAGTACTAAAAATGAGGCAGCACATTTTATTTTAGCCAGTTTAGGTCATACCTGCCTTTGAATTTATGGGGGTAATTTTGCTCTTGATTCCACCTTATTTGCTCTAGCCCTACTCTTGGCAAGGTAACCACATTCCTGGGGCAAAAAAATAAATTTAAAATTGGAGCACACACCTTGTCAATCCTAGTACCACTGAAAGCTGAGTTAGGGTACCCTGCTCTGCTGCTCTTGCAGTGGCATTACAAAGAACTAGAGAAATGTAAACAAGATTCATCATGGAACTGGAAAACACATCACCAGACTTGAAAGCATGTTACATTTTCTGCCATAAGGCCCTCCTGTCTTGACAATGGAACTCTGTTGCCTAGTTAAATACACTGTTGTTAAACATACATCTCATAAATATCTGTGGGGTATTGGAAGAACAACATAAAAACTGCAGAGACTACAAACTCTGAGTTTTAGAGTATCTGTGTCTTTTCTATTAATTGGAAGTGCATGAAGTGAGAGTTTAGTTTTACCACTACTATAGGTGATCATAGTATGTTGATGTCAATGAAGATTTTCCTCCAATGGCACGGGTGAATCTGACCTTACATTCAGCATGTGACATAGCATAGCCAAACAAATAATCGTGAAATGCATCTAGACAACCATGCTGAGTTTTTGTTAGACAGCTTTCAGAAGTTGTCTTTTTTTATTTTTAATGGAAATTGTTTTATTTGTAAGATTTTTTACTGAAATTTTCAAAGCTGCCTAACACAGAAAGTGATGCTTATGGGGAGATATTCACCCATCTTATGGGATTAACACAACATCTGATTCTGTGAAGTGAAATTCTTCCCATTCCTGCATTTACAGACATATTTTGAAGGTGATATCTCTTTCCAGTCTCTCATAGGCTTTGAGGTATATTGTACCTCTCTTTGAAGCTGAAAAGCAGGCACTCAAACCTATACAGTCTCAACCTTTTAATTCAGGGACTTTATGAAGGAATTTAAGTTCAAAATACTGAAGATTCTGCTGTTCCTGTTTCTAAACCCAAATCTACACTATGTTGGGAGCCTATAATTTCATGACTGATTTTTGTGAGCAAGCATATGAATTTAAAGGGAAAAGGAAATGAGAACTCTATGAGTTTGATGCTTTCAGGAAATGTAGATGCTCTTCATGAATACACTTATTTATCCTTCACAGTAATTATTAATAAGTATAATTTTAGGGACAATATTCTCACTAACTCCTTTCTCCTGCAGTGTGTTTTCTACCATATATGTATCTTCTGAATAATTTTTATAAATTTGATCACTTTTCATCCCAAACTTTTAATGGTTTCTAGTTAACCAAGTTCTTTCTACTGATTTCCACTTATTTCCAATATGCAGATTGTGTGGAGATTTTGGCTTTTTGTCTCAATTAACAGTGGAATTATTTTCTTGTTTCTTAATTTTGAAAGTGTTCCCAGATTGGGAAAATTATTTCCCACCTGGTTCTATTAATAGCATGTTTGAGTGGGTTGTGCTTTCAAACCTACTGCCTGAGTGTTTTGCCAACAGTAAAATCAGGGTAACCTGCCTTAAGTTCCTAAAATGCCTGGCTCTTGTATAAGTGCACCAGAAAACTATAGGAGTAAGAATAAACCCACAGCCAATGAACCCCATTGGCCAGAGAGGAATGAAGGACTTCGCCCCTTGGATTGAGTTTGGTGCTTTCTAAAATGATTGCTAAACAAAGCAGAGCCCTAGCCTGGGTCCTCTCTGATGCTTTTGGAATTGTCTTTGCACAGTGCCAAGAAAGGCACAGAATCACTTCTCTGGTGAATTGAAGAAGTTGCTGAATATCTTCAGTCACGGTTGAGACACAATGGGACTCTCATATTACAGTAGCTGTTCTGGCTTTTGTGCCTCTAATTGTGGGTAGTGAAAGGTTAAAATAGAGCATGGATGAAATAGATAATACCCCTGTACCTCCATCAATCCAGTCAGATTCAGCACCACTTTCTGCTTCAGAAAGTCAGGGAATATTTCCTTGTGGCAGAATTAAGAAGTAAAAGAAATTGGTCGGGGAATGTAAGATACTAAACACAAACTCTGACTCTTTTGATTGTTGATGTGTCTTTGTGTATCTGAGTGATAGAGAAAGCAAATATTTGCAGCTTCTCTTTTTAAGCTAGAGAAATCTGTTTCCTGGTTGTATCTGAAATATTTTAGCATAAAAAAAGATAACTGTTGCTCTCAATTTTTTCCCTAACATTTGAAAGTCTGCTTCTTTTTTAACTCTGTCAATGACTTTGGGAAAGAAAATAAACTTCAGCTCATCTAAGCAGGTTTGATTTTTTTATGAGTTGTATAAATTCAAACAAATCTGTTCCTCTCTTTCAGGATGGTGGATTTCCTTGTCAAAATTCTCAAAGATCTGTTGCTCTCTTTAAGCTCACTGAGAAAACTGCCTAAGAGATTTAAAACTTTGTGTGATCATCTATTAGTACATATTTTTTTTCTAAGATACATGAACCATATTATTTGTGTTCTGAGGCATTATAACTTCCTTCTTTGCACAAAATCACTGGAAGAAAATCTCACCAAAATATATGCATCTCTGATCATTGCTCATGTACATTCAGAGTCTGAACAAAGTTAATTTTTGAAGTACAAATCACTCAGTGTATTTCTGTGATAATAATCCACTGCAGTAGCTTTAGTACAGAATTTGCTTTTAAGTGCCATGAAGTGATTTTTAATAGGATATTGGATTTCTGTTAAGTCAGCAGAAACCCCATCTATTTCATAAATATATTAAAGCCATCTATAAAAGTACTCAATTTACTAGCTAGTGCACATGGTAATACTGTTTTGAGGCTCAAAATTCCTCTTTGTAAAGACTAAAGTATTCCAAATTGCTGGTTAAATTTATCTAAAAATTTTGTACTGGAAGAAAAGCCTTGAAGATTGTTGTCAAATAAAAAAAAACCCAGCCAAACAACATACACACCCATGTAAAAACCATTTGAAAGACTGGTTACCAAACTCATACATTTGATGTGACAGCACTTTCTTTTTCAAATACTTGTTTCTAATTTCTATTTTAAAATGTGCTGACTTTCTTACATGTGTAAGTAACAGTGATACACCAGGGAAAACTAGACCAGATGACTGAAAACTGATCTTTCAGAATATGCTTGGTCAGACTTCCCTCATTTAGCTAAAGCTGATCATTGACATTGGCAGAACAGGCTATACAAGAATCTTTTGACTTCCAGGCAGGAAACTGGATGAGTCTGTCCCATTTTTTACTGAGACATAATCAAAGATGGGCTCCAGGAGACATGCAGACCGTAGTGTACCAGCCAGTTCCTTCTCATGTCCTGCCGTGTCTGTGAACTGCAACAGTTTTCTTGCTAGGAGAAACAGTGATATCAAATGAAGAGTGGAACCAAGAAGAAGGATTTAGGTAGAAACATTCCAATGTCAGTCATCCTGAAGTCTTTGAGATTTTTGACACTGCTATACTCTGGAAGTAGAGGGTTTAATCTTCAATATTGCACTAGTTAGTTGTCAAAACTTTTTAGAGACACTCTATTGAATGGGCCTTTAGTCTTAGAAGTTTTATCTATTATTGAGCAAGTCATTATGGCAAAAGTCCATGACAGAGGCACCTAAAGTACATGTAGACTCAGATAAGCGCTTTTTAAGGCCCCCCTGTGACATTAAATCTTCCTTATGCTAGATTACTGGCCTACTATGAGAAATACACCTCATTCTTTTAAAATTTTAAAGTGAACTTCCATACTGTCCCCCTTCCCCCCCTCTCCCCAAATGTGTCCCTATCTGCTAGTTACTGAGTGAGAATTTAGCTTATTTTGGAGATCAGTGTAATTTTTTTAATTAATTCCATTTGGTTTTGGAAGCTGATAATTTCTGATTTGTTCCTCCACTGACATGACAGTGACTTGTTTCAAACCATGAAAGCCCAGAGATCTCCTCTGTAATTATTTAAGACATGTTGCTGAGAATCATACCCTATGAAATTAGAATCACTTATTCTACCCTTATAAACAGTGCTAAAATCTTGTTGGGTTTAAGCTCCATGTTGGTAAGGATTAATGCTGGAAATTGAATCACCCTCCCTCCATTGAAATGGAGTTAGTCTCTAGTAATCATATTTTTCAAGGTCTCATGTCCAATAAATTGGCTTCAAATTCTCAGAAGGTTCATTGCTCATGCCATATTCTACCAAATTCCAGCTGTATATGTTTCTAGTAGGAGAAAAATATTTTTTAAAACTTGCCTTATTTGTATGTGTGCTTATATACTAAACCAGCAGATGTTACGTAAATATTTTTGTTTGTCCCTGTTTTCATATGTAATTCATAAAAGTACAGTCTAAGGGTATGTAAGAGCTTGTCTAGTCAAGCTCCCTGCTGAGGGCAGAATCAAATGTATCAAATCATTCCTGACAATTGTTTGTATATCTGTTTGTGAGATGCACCAGTGATGAGGGATTTACAGTCTCTCAAGGAGTTTCTTTTCCAGGGTAATCTGTCATTGACTGAGTTGTTAGAAGTTTGGGTTGTTTTTTATTTCTGGTTGGGGTTTTTTTTGGGGTATTTTTGTATGTCTGAATTTATTCTTCCTTAATACTATTGTGTCTTCTACTGTTACATATTAGAGTATTCCTGGTCTGTGTTTCTCTTTATAATAGCCTCTTACATATTTGAAGAGTAAGATAATAGATTTTGAGTCAGGGAGAAGAATCAGCCCTCCTTCTCTGTCTCACAGCAGGCGTGAATTTGTTATAATTTAATGCTTTAATTTGTGTGTTTGTTTTTCTTGCTAATTTCATTTTTACCTTCACTGAAGTTTCACCATCAAAATTTGCCCAAGATCCTAGTATGAACCTGAGAAATGCTGAAAGAGCTTGAGGAAACACCATGCTCACCCATCTTTAGGCATATATCATTGGGCCCATCCTGCTCCTTGCAAGGGTTTTCTGCTCAGTGCAGTTTCACGACACCAAGCAGGCTTTGCTGCATGCAGATACCACCGAGCAGAACACAGCTGACATCATCAGAGATGCTGAAATGTGTTGTCTGACTTTTAAATCAATCCTATTTATGCCGAGAGTGTTTTCTTAGCATTCTATTTTTATCACATCATGAATGTTCCAGATGGAATGAATGTTTGACAGTTGATTTGAGGAAATCTTATTTCATTTTTAAACTCAGAACAGAATAATTGTAGACCTGCTCAGCCAAGGATCTCATAAAAATTTAAAGGATAACATGCATGGAGAGTTTTGAGGCTTAAATAGTTCTGAACCTTGAGATTATATTTTGGTATTTCCTAGGAATGCTCTGTTTTCTGTAACAGTTACAAACATTTGCTGTGGGGTCCGCCTATGTTGTGTAATCTATTCTGCAATTTTAAAATAAAAATCCAGGTTGTATTAAAATGCTTTTAAATTATGATTTTTTTTTTTACCCCCAGCAGTCATGCAAATGTCAAGCAGTGGAAACACAGACTAATACATCTATGTATAGGTCTGTGATTCTGAGTACAGACAACTGGCATGGGTAAGAAATCTTTAGACCAAAAGAAGATACTGAAGTTCATCTTAGAATCTCTCAAAACACCAAACAGTGTTTTTAGACAGAGATTGCTGGAATAATGGATTATTTGCATATCATTTGCCCAGGACTAGTTAAAAGAGATCATTTTGTTCTCTGTTTGACTAGAACTAATGAGAATGTATTTCCATTTATTGTGGCTATTTTCATCTATCATATCTTATTCTTCAGGCCACTGTGCTGATTCTTGACTTGTAAAAGTGAAAACAAAAAATTAACATGGTTGTAATCAGTTAAAATATCCTGGTGTAGACACTGTAAATAAATGGAGAATCGGTTCTAATTTCTTGTCTGTCCTCTTAATTTGTTCTTAATCTATATGCCTCTAGTTTCCAAAACCTCTATTTAATTGCATTTTTATCTACTTCAGAATGCATATTATCTGCTTGGATATAAGCATTGTTATTTTAAACCTATATTAGAAAATGGAATGGTAGGGAGGAAAAGAAAATTTCCATGTTCTAGTAAAGCTCACCTTTTGGGTTTTGAAGAAATTCTTTTTGTTATTCTCTAGCACAGCATTTGTATAAAATTAAAATTTCTAAAATTTAAAATACTAAGAAGAGAATAAAATCATATTTTCAGTGACACTTCAGTAAAGTAGGTGTTTCTAGTCTGACAACTGGACCTGTAAGTCAGATAACAGTATTTTAGGTAAAGTCTTGGTGACGAGTTGAATGTTTGCCAAATAGCGACAGATGATAATTAAGTTTCTCAAGAGGTCTTCATCCATGACCCATGGATGATGTTTAGCCTTCTTATCCAGTCTGGAGTCAAGCTGGAGTCAGGCAAAATAATACAAGAACAAAGCTGTGTCATGAGACCTTGCCAAAGCTCGTGTTGCCTTTTGGATTCTGGTACAAGTAGGAGTGTCTGTGACAGGTGCCTTGGAAGAGACCCTCGTGTGCTTTACTGAGTCACAGAATTGTTGAGGTTGGAAGGAACATCATGAGGGCATTTAAACCAAGTCTTCTGCTCAAGCTGGGTCAGCTAAAGCAGGTTTCCAATGACTGTGTCCAGGTACATTTTCAGTATGTCCATGGATCTGGGTGTCTTGGGTCACTGTCCTTTACCACCTCTGTAAGACACACCCAAGCCTTCTCTCTTGATGGCTAAACAGTCAACTTTCTCAGCCTCTCCTTGTATGTTAGTTACTGCAGCCCCTTAATGAGCTCTGACCCATTGCTGGACGGTCTCCAGTGAGCTCCTATCTCCCTTTTACTGGGAAGCCCAGAACTTAAGACAGCACTCCAAATTTGTCTCACCAATGTTGACCTGTCAGCAAATGTTTTTCCTAATGCAGTCGGACTTCTTTTCTGTGAGGATGCATTACTGACTCGTGTTCAGCTTGTTCTTCACCAAGGCCCCAGGGTCCTTCTCTACAGAGCCACTTTCCAGATGGTCAGTCCCCAGCATGTACTGGTGCCTGGGATTAGTCATCCCAAAGTTCTTCACGGTGTTCTCACTGTTTTGAGTACAAGGGCAAGAATAGATCACATATTCCGAGTAGAATTGGACAGATGTTTTGACCAAAAATTTTCTGACATTTACAGAATATTGAGAAAGACAAAATGTCTTTCAATACAACCCTCTCTCAGATCAGATGAAACATTATCCAAGCATCATGGCTTTTTTGACTTGGGCACATGTTCAAATGTTTGGAAAACTAGATAAGAGGGAAGAAGGATTATTCTTTTGCCACTTTGTTCTCCCCTTGTAAATTTGTTTAGAGTCTCCTGCACTCTGAGGCCAGGTTTATGATGAATGAAGACCAATCTTGACTTACTACACAGCTACCTTTAGAAATGAAAAGCAAGAGATTTTGATATGACAATGGATCTACCACTTGTAAGACAGTCATGTCTGGAAAAAATCAAATCCTACTTGCTAGACTGCAAAATATTCCTTAGAGATACCATGAGTATCTTGAGATGTATCAATCCAACTTTTCTTGGCTGAGACTGCTGAGGGGTTTGACGGCTGCCAAATGAGTACAGCTCAGACAGAAAAAAGGGAAAGGCAAGCGCCAGGGCCTGGGCCGTAGCAAAAATTCTGTACCCACACACCAGAGGGCAGGGCTGATGTCTCTGGCATTGTATGAAACAATGTGAGTACACGGAGATTAAGGATGTAAAATTCATATTATTTAAAAGTAGCTATTATCAAAGTCCATTTTATCTGACTTAGCATCTTTGCTTTATCCTGCAGCTGAGAACTTCCCCTTCTTTTTACAAATACACTGACAAAGGAAACACAGACAACATGTCCCATGAACCTTGTCTGACTGAGTCTTGTTCAAGTTATGGAGTGCAGCTCCATGAGTTTAACTTTTCTAGTGATCCTGCCAGCACCAAAGTAGATAGTAAAGGAACATAGGGAAATGTCTTCTACATGTCTTAGTAAGATTCAGGTGCAGGTGGTTTAACATCCAGGCAGACTCAGAAAGAACACTGCAGAGACCACAGAAAGGTGAAGCAATTAGAGCTGCTTCAGCCTTTGGTACTCTTTGGTGCAACCTTATAATTGAATAGCACATATTACCAGAAATAAATCCAGACTGAAGAAAATAACCTGAAAGAAGGGAAGAGATAAAAACTCCCAGGAAACGCTAAATGTAGGAGATCATATTTGAACTCTAGCCATGGAAAACCAATGTAAAGAGATTCAGACAGCACTGTCATTCTCTATTTGCAGACAGAGTGTACCAGGAAAACTGAAGGTAGTTTTAGTTTGTAATAGAGTTTAATGAGTTTCATGTTTTTCAGTTAGCCTTGGCAAGGAAGATGACTGTAAACTTATATTGTTATAAAAACACAGTCTGCATAAAATGATAATACACAAGAGACACCTAACTCATTATCCTAATTTCCTGGGTATACAAAGTGAAAAGGAGTTAATACAAACACTCTGATGAAAAACCTAAGGAAGTTTGGTAAGATTTCAGGCTGGGGCTGGAATAGAGACTGGAGTGAGAAACTGGCAGATTACTGGGAGAGTCTGACTTGAACCTTTATAATAGAACAACAATTCTGAATTTTCAGTTTGAAATAAGGCAATAAAATGTTATTAATATTAAAAAGATACTGAAAATAGTAATAGCTACTGATGTCTTTAGAATCTGAAAGATATTGTCGGAATACATTTATGCGTAAATAGGAAACTAGCAAACATAGTGAAAAAAACTGCAGAAGTATGGAGAGAGGATTTGTAATTAGGGTAAACATACATCTAACTGTGATTTTATCAGAGGTATGCACTCATTTACTCATTCAGCAAGGTAAATAGGTGTGGGCAGAGAACTGCACTAGAACAGTGACCCTCCTTCTAATAACAGAAGTGCCTCATTTGGTGATAATGTGTGCATCTTTAACAAGCACTATGCTGAGTGACTTGAGTGAACAGAAATAAGAAGATGCTTACTAGAGAAAAAGGTGACAGAATCTTCAGGTATTTATGGAAAATAATAAATAAGTATGTTAAAAAAATAGTATTTTCTGCTGCTTCAAAACAGAAGTTTTGAAGCTTAAAGGGTGGTGTATATATTTTGATTGTGCCTTGACTGAAAAAATCAGTAAAGTTGCCAGTTTAAAAAGAATGCTGTGTTCCTCCTATATCTTCTATTTTATAAGCAACAAATAAATCAAGTTTCCAACCTTATTCTCTCAAACTTACTCTGGTATTACCTTAAAAAAACCCAAATGCACAAAATGGTCCTTAATGACAAGCTACAGCTTAGGTTGTAAACCTGTATTTAGGTACAGTATCATTAAAGAATTTCTGTCCTGTAATTTTAATCTTTCTTGATATGAGATACATCATTTCATCAATAACTGGTCATGTAACAGCTTAGCCAGAAGCAAGATCGAGTTGAATTGAAATGGTAGCTTGACAAATAGAATTCTTATTGCAAACTTATGTAGAATAGAGCTCTCTATTACCATGAACAATGGTACACTGGCCCTGCTAGCAATAACATTAAGAATGTGCATGATGATCAATAAATTGAAGTTTTCTACTGTACTTCATTCTGCTTTGAAAAGGTAATATTTTATAGCATTAAAAATCTATGTGTGTTATTGCTCTGTTTTCCTCCTAGCCAGTTCTCTAGGTGGTGATGAGAATGGCCAGTATTTTATAGTGTAAGTCATATCAACAGCAGAAAGTAGTTTTGTCTCTGGCTAGTAAGTTAGCATAGAAAATTAGGCGGATTATCTTGTGCTTAAATTTCTGCAATCAGTGGTGGGAACTTCTTATCACTGCAGTAGATTCCTTTTATGAGATTGGATCAATTGCTTGAAACCAAGCCTCCCACAGTGTCCTGAACAGTGTCCAGAGTAAAGCCAGGCTTCTTATAAAACTCTTAGCTCATTTTATCACCTGACAAGAGATAAATGTTCACAGCAGTTCAAAAGCCAGAGACATAGATTTTTATGAAGGAACATAAAAAATGCTGGGGATGAAATACAGCGTTAGTCCTTTTAATATATCAAGTCCTTAACTATGTGCATATTTACCCTTTAGTCTTATTTCCCCACCTTTCAAATGGGGACAATATTGAATGTGTCTGCATAGGAGATGAAAGGAGTGAAGATTAAGTGATTTGACTTTAATGTAATTCTTTAGTGTTATTCTGGTTAAAAACTATTTAAATCCCATGTGAAGAACAAACTGAAAAACAAAGAGAAGAGATTTTTTTTCCCAAGTGTTTCCTTATTCCTTATGTTTTAAAGGAAATTTTCACTGTCAACTGCCTTTACTGCTTGTCTTTTCTGGGAGACTGCAGCAGGAAGAGTTTTTGACTGCATTTTGCCCTCACATTCTGATATTTGTACTGTGATAATACTGGGGATGAATCTTACATAGTTTACTCTTCATTGCATTATATACTGCAATATTGCTATTTTGGTCTTCCCAAGCTTCAGGAATATAAACTAGATGTGTATCTTTCTTGTCTGAATTGCAAACTCCTGGGATCCCTTTGTGTATGTGATATTGTAATCTAAGACTAGTTTCAGAAAGCAAAATATTAACCAAGGTATGAAACTCATTGTAGATATTGTGGAACCTTTTCCTATTCCCTTGTAAAATCTTCAAATGAGGTGAATATGAGTATGTTTTTTGTTTTAATGTATATGAAAGAATAAACTCTCGCTAATTTAGAGAATACAGAATTGCAGTGAAGGTTTTTAAAATAAATCTTTCCTGACAATTATAGCCAAGCATACTCCTTAAAGACACAAGTAGAATTGTCCAGAGGACAGCCATTAACCAAACATTTGCAGGGTTTATTTTTAAATAGGAAACTGTGGGGTTTTTACTTAATAATAAAACATTAAGGCATTTTGCTATTTTTAATTATTTGCTTATTGATAACTGAGTTTGCAGATGCATCTTTCCCAAATTTGCTATCAGTGCTTCCCCTCTATACCTGCTGGTGATAAATAATGTTGCCTTATGTGGTCTATTGCAAGGCCATTTATATCATTCTCTGAATTGGTGGATATTTTTAGTCATGTTTAAAATACTAAGAGCTGTTGGCTACTGCCAAGATAAGTAAGCAGAGAATACTGTCACTGTAGGGTTTGCTTTGTCTGTTGCTGCTTAGGAAACAGTCACAAGTCATGCACTGATTGACAGAGCCTCACTGCTGCTCTTGACAACTATCAGGAAGGTTGTCATGTAGTTTAAATTACTTGCACAATAATGGGAAAAAAAAGAATGGAGATCCATTATTCACAGGACTTTCACAGTAATCATAACCCTTGGGCTTTTCAGAAAAACTGATATGTAAGCTATGAAATCTTTTCTGTTTATCCAAACATATATCCAGAGTATAGCAAACTACAGAGCAGTGAACAGGTAACTACTCTAGAAACAGTACTACTCTTTTTATGAAAAGGATCAATAATGGCAGTAATAAGAGCATGATCATAGGCACTGGACCAAATAATTGAAAAGATTATCCTGCCCAATTTTGTGCTTATCCCAATTTCCAGATTAAAATCATATATAGCCTTGAGCAAATGAAGCTATTGCTTACTCAAGAGTTATGCCTGTATAGAATATTTCCCTTCATCTTGTAGGGAGACACTCTTTAGTGTTCAAAAATAAAACCTAACACTCAGCAGCTTTCTTGGCCATGAGATCTATCCGGTCCCACAACTGGCAGCACAAGCTTGCCAGAGGCATGTGCTGCTCACTTTTGGAGTGATAGAACAGCACATCCCATAATGTCTCCAGTCAATCCCCATGGAGCCCAGTTGAGTCTAACAGTTTTTGTACAAGAAAAAAGTTTTTCTAGTCTCCATGGAAGAAAATAATCTGAAACGAATGGTGTGCAGGTGATTGCCCTGATTTGAAGGCTGTTAGTGCAGTTTTTTGTAACAGGAGACAGATTGCAAATAGAACATAAAGAAAGACACCTGGAGCTTAAATTTCAAGATCATAAACTAACATAAAATGGTAAGCTTTGTTTCTCATTCTGGTTCATAAAATGAGATTAGAAAGGTGAGTTGCAAACTGGTAATTCTCTGTAATGCACAGAATTGCTCTATTGGAATGATAAACTGTAAATGAATCAAAACCCAGCAAAGTTGTGGCAATTTTACTTTGGTAGACCAAAAGACCCAAGATAGACCTTAGAAAGAAATAACAAAGTAATTTAATCAAAACTTTGAATTGTTTAAACCATACTAGCATTTCACTACTCTTGACATGCTCATAAAAGCATTTCATATGAGTACCTTAAAGCAGATATGTTCTGACAAGCCTTTATTCCAAATTGAGAATCTATGGAAACCATGTGAAAGCAGTTGGCTTCCAGATTATCCTAAGTATATGAAACGTCTGGCTTCAACTAGCTGACTTCAAATCAAAGAGCTAGTTAATTCTCATTCACCAAGCATGACTATATTCTCCAAAGTTAGAGAGATCGGAAAGCAAACGCCTTCTGATCTCAATAGCAAAAAATGCGGTACTAGTACCAAAATAGAACTAAAGATATGGAAACCAGAATATTATGAAGTACTATCCTTCCAGTGTCCCAGGAATCACCTTTTTTTTTTTTTTTTTCATATTTCTTAAAATATCTGAACATCAAACCCTTCAATGCTCCATGTATCTGTAAATTAATTTTCACTTCTAATTTTGGCCTATACACTGACAGGAAAATGCAAAGCAGTTCTGTCAAGGAACAAAGTCTTTATAGTTAATTTTCTTATTGAAATCAGGAGTATCATGATTTTCTCACCATCTCTCACATACCTCATCACTCACAATACCCCATTTTATGAGACCCTTAATCCCACCTCAAACATTTAATAGGCTTTGACAGTTGCAGCAAGTTTTAGGTTACAAAGTTAGTTAGGTTACATAATAAATTTAGTATCTAAACCAAGCATCCCTACATTAGAGAACGAGTAATATGCACTGTATTTATAGGCTTTATGTTTTTCTTTTTGGCAACTTCTTTTTAGCTGTTATCTCCCATCATCATGATTCTAGAGGGAGTGAAAATCAACGGGTTATGAGATTAGTAGGTTAATGTATGATTAAACTATTTGGGTATCATAAGAAGTGACAGAGTTTCAGGTGAATGGAAGAGATTGCATTGATGTTTTTAATGTTTTTTCATTTTTTCTTCCACTTCATGTACCTTACTCTACCAATGTACTTATTTGAAAACATTTTTGCTAATTTCACAATTATGTCTTATATATGTCACTGAGCAACCCTTGAAATAGAGGTAGTGCAATGATTACAAAGGCTGCTCGGCAGAGAGTTTGGAGAATTTCTCATTCTCTTAACACTTTCTCTGGCCATGTACGGTAGTTATTTGCATGCTTTTAAAAAATCTTTCCAATTTCTGATAGATCTTGCTGGAATCAAGTCAAAAGAAAATTATTTCAGTGGACTATGGATCAGTGACTTTTTTGTCAGTAAGACTAGGGAAATTAAAAGTTTGCTTCAAAACAGATTACCAAAATGTCTTTGAATCCTTACACAACAAGTGCTTTCGTTCTTGAAGCTATATTTGAGTTGCATGTGAGATGCTTATAGTTATTACATATTATCCTATGGACATGAATGTTGTTTTGGTTAGATGCAGTGCTTTTCCTTAGATTTCACATAAGTGCTAAGGTATGACAAGAGAAGAGAAGACAATGGAATAAATGCATTAACATGTATTTCCAATAGCTCACTGCTTTTCTCGTTGCTGTTATCACAGCAGTCCACAAGCTTATCCCACACATGAGAGTCTCTGGTATTCCAGTGGATCTGTAGCATGACTTGAGATGCCAGCAGAAATAGTGGTAGCACTGAGAAGAACTAGATAATGTGTACATGCTTAGTCACTGTGTGAAAAGTGATTATATTTAGAAGAAAAGATTGGAAGGGCTATCTACTTAATTAGGTGGTGATTCTGGGGAAAACCCTCCACAGCCTCTCAGTGTTCAGTAGTACATGATCAGAGAGTGACAGAGCCATGGAATCACAGAAGAGTTAAGGTTGGAAGGGAGCACATGGGCTCTTCTAGTCCCATTCCTCTGCTCGAGCAGGGTCACTAAGAGCAGGATACCCAGGGCACTGCCCAGTTCTCCAAAGGGGAAGGAAACTCCACAGCCTCTCTGTGTTACTGTTCTTGATGGATTTTACTCCACCTCTCAGGTAACCATGGATATATATACACATCAATACACATTAAAATATATTTTATGAAAATAAAATCATTCTCATGATATAATGGCTTAATTAAAAAAAAAGTTATACCATGCACTGTGTGTAAACTGACAAGTTGAGATAGTATAGGAGATCATTAATTTTTACTAAATAGTTTACAACCTGATTCCTTTTCTAATTCTTTCCTGTCTCTCATTTTTAGGGAGCCAATATTGTTTCTAAATAGCAACTTCAGTAGTAAGATGAATAAACCTCCACTTAAAACAAGAGAGTACAAGGAACCAAAAGACTTAGTAAGTCTTGATAAGCTTTACTGGATCTCTGCCAGTAAAATTGGTCACTGGGATGACCTAGAAAAGACTTAGGCCTTTGTTTAAAAGACCACAGAAGGGTCCTACTTGACTTCTGAGCAGAGAGTAAGTTTTGATTTCAGAGGAAAAGTTTAGTGGGACCTTCCTGGAGAGGATAGCATGTAAGGGAGTGAGCTTTTTTGCACTTGCAGAGTATCAGCCAGTTTGGGGAATATTCAGGATGGAGATGAAAGGCATACAGGCAAGAGGTTAAAATTTTTTGAGTAGATAGAAATTTCTTTCGATGTGTAGCATTGGAAGATCCATTGGCAAGTGCTTTCAGGGAGAGGCCCCAGCAGATAATGGGAGATTTCAAGGGAAAAAGGAACCTAGAAGAGGGGGAAGCTCTGTATTTAATGTTAGGGTTCAAAAGTGTTTATAATATTTTTTTTTCAGTTTTGCTGGGCCAAAATGTCTGAATGCTGCATAATGCCCATTCATAGGGCAGCATTATGTTTACTGCCTTAAATTTCTAGAGCTACTTATTGCTAACCATACTTTACTGCAATTGTTCATTTTATTGTCTAGAAAGCAATTGAAACATGAATTTCATTTCTGTGCTGTGTCTGTAGCCCACTAATGAAGTCTTAGAGTGGCAGTTTTTCATATGCTTTTGTAAATCTCCAGGAAATGTCTTTCTTAATGCTCTTGGCTCATACCTGTCTCTTTGAATCAAAACTGAAAGATTAAATGTTAAAAAAAAGGGAAAGCTCAAACCATAAATACTGTGAGGGCCTTAGTTCCCTGACTCATCAATTGATTTTCATATGGAAAGTCTGAGATGTGAAGTGTGATGCTATTACATATTTGTCTCTGAAGAATTAAGCAGCTTACAGAAAAGCCTTCACCAAGGTGACCTCCCATTCTGAGCTGAACAGAAACAAAAGCTCTTGCTTGATGTCACTAAACTCTCATTCTTTCTCTGTCTTCTCCACAGTGATGACAAACACTATGTAGTAAGAATGTATAGTAGGTTCAGTGTGTGAACTATGCTTGTGTTGCAATAATTAAAGAGAATTTTGATTATTGTGATGGCAATTCAAGGAAAATGAGCTCAAATTAGTCATACAAGTAGAAATAAAGAATAATGCTAGTTGCCTTGGCACTGTGATAATAACAAATTATGAATTCTTCATAATCAAACAATGCTTCATTACCTGACCCCGTGAACACCTTGCTGCATGACGGTCTCCTACATAACAATTATAATCAAACATCTGTATGCCCTGAATTAACCAGACCTGCAGCTGGTCAGCCATCTGCAGAGTGCTTGTCCTCATGGAACTGTCTGCCAAATATTCACTTAATATTTGTTTTTCTGTTAAACTTTAATGTCTGTGATGAATTTTGCATGTCTACCTCTTAGTCTATGTTCTGTTTAGTCTTTTTTGGTGATAAATATGGGCTTTCTATCGAAGTGGTAGTGCTGGGGATTGATGGTTGGACTTGATGATCTTGAAGGTCTCTTCCAGCCTGGACAATTCTGTGATTCTACAACTGTAATCTTGAAATGAGGATGAGGAAGAAATATGAATGTAAAGCCTTATCTTCAAAGTGAATTTTGTGATTCACAAATACTATATGCAGCTTATGTTTTGTACAAGTATTGTGACTTGATTTATAGACAGATTTATTATTGGAAAGTCAATGAAATACTGATGAATATTTGGACTCTGTCATATCACAATTATCTTAAATATCACACTAGTTAATCTTTGTATATTAATCTTATTTTCTTGTATCTTACCACATTTCTGACACTTACAGTATATTACAGGGCATGTTTCAATGCTTTCAGTTCTTGAAAGGAGAACAAACATTTAAAATACCCATAGCCTGCATCACTGGAAACAGAATAAAATCAGATAGGACCCCCAGAGATATAGGCTTTGCAAGTAATCAAAATCAATTCCAACATCCATGAACTGAGAGTTAACACTACTTTTTATTTTAAAGTTGGGTTCCTTTCTAATATATAAAGCATCATCTCAAGACAGTAACTGCTTGGGATTTCTGTTATAGACAAGAAACGTTGGAGTCAAAGAAAATTATCAGTCTACCTTTAGAAGAGGTTAGAAGAAAAATCCCACAGAGAACAGTGGTAACATTACAGTTATAAGCAAGTGCTTTCTCTAATATTTTCATGGGCGGAAGTTTCTTGTTGTGCCAGTTTTCTCATACTTCGTAGTTAAGCTCTACCTAGGTCAGCAGTGCTCCCTTGTGAGTCACTTATTCTGAATTTCACACTTTAATTATCTTTTTTCTTTTGGAAACTCTTCCTTCTACACCTAACATGCATTTGAGTTTTAAGAGCTTTCACTCTTTTCCTACTCCCACTATGATTTTAATATTTACACATTATGTTGTAAGCACTGTGAATATAAGTCTTAAGACTTTCTTTTGAATCAACTCTGATTTATTTTTAGGTGTGTTCAATATAACTTCAGCAGCTCTAAAATTTATTCTTAATCTCAATGACTTTTCTTGGCTCTTTACACACATTTTTCTGCATTTCCTGATTCTGCAGTTCCCTTAGGCAAATGTATGCATTTTGCATTTTTTCAAATTTCCTAATATACCAATACTGACCTGCATTTTTATCTTCATTTCTTGACAGATCTGTGTTTTACATTCATGGGCAGGGAGAAAAATGGTTTAGATCAACTCGCCATTCTAAAATCCTACATGTAGGACACATTAATGTTAATCTAAATAACAAAATAAATCTGAGACTTGTGGATGTTAATCTTGTGTTGGCAATGTAGAATTTTCAACTTGTCATTCATAAACTAGCAGAGAGAAGCTGATAAAGCAGCCTTAGCTAACCCAGCATCAAATTCCCAGCCAAGTGACAATTCTTAGCCTTGTGTTTCTGAGCCTAAGTGTGGAAGGACTTAGGGTTAAATCTGTGCTGTCTGGGTTGTTGGGTAATTTCCTCAGTAATTGAATACCTAAAGACCCAACCAGAAATAAGGGTCATCTGCCCACTTCTCTGCATGCCAAGAACTGGCAAAGGTGGTGGTAGAGGCAGTGAGTGACAGCTCAGGTCTCCTGTGTGCTTCCCCCATTCAGCTCAGTAGTCCAAGCTTGTGCTGATCAGCTTATTCATCTTGTACATGTTTGAAGGAATATACTGTAATGTACCCTTCTAATGATATGTATGATACATAAATAGCAGGGTTTGGGGAAGAAGGTTTTTCCTTACCAGCCTTTGTGTACCACTTCTCCTGACTGAGATCCTGGGACTTCTTTTACTGGAATCTTATCTTCCATTTTATAGAAAATTTAAAGCATTATGCCTTCTGTTCTTAAGAACAGGAACTTGATGTTTTTCTTAGGTCAAACCTGTGTTAGATATTTTTTGCTATGAGGATTTTATGGTAGGCTTTTGATTGCATTAATTCTATACTGGCAGAATACCTTGTATAGCTGTACCTACAGGGCTCAAAAGAGTTTTTGCTGTGTTAACTTTTGTTTATTTGCGACACTGGCTAAAACTACTTTGTGGAAAACAGGGTTTGCCAGGAGAAAGGATTTTCAGGATATAAAGCTACAGTTGTAGGTATCATCGACTATGTAGTAGGATTTTCTAGTATGGCACATGGAGAAGAGATATGCTGCACAAGCAGGTGTATCAAAAGCTTGAATACATCTGTAAGTAGAGTGAGTACATCAGAAATGAGTTCACTTGAGTAAATCCACAGTGACTTGCTGACTAAGAGCTGCAGACTGAAATAATTCATTTATCACTAGCTCTGTTGCTGATGTGTCAGCATATATATGGTGATAAGAACCCAAAGGACTTATTCAGGTAGGCAAAATTTGACTTCTACCAATGTTATTACTAACTGCTACAATTTATTAATTTTTTTTCCCCTGTTTTGAGCAACCTTATAGTTTGATTACGTTTTCAAATGCTGACATGTTTTAGTTACATGGAAATTTGAAAAAAAACTTTCTAGTAAGCTTTCTTTTCTTAAAAATGCTGATTGTAAAACCTGTCTTTTTTACATTTTGTGATTTAGTATTAAGAACCAATGGCTCGGATTGACCTTCTGCAACTTTTAATAAAGCCAGTGGAAAGCCTTGTAAGTAAGGAAGCTGTTGAAAATCCTAGTGATTTATTGCAAAAACAGTTGGACCCAGTAAGCTGGAAAGGTCAAGCTGACAAAAATCTAGAAATGCTGCTACAATATAAGAAGGCATTATCAGGAGGAAAGCAAAAACTAAATGAGAGTGTTCCTGGGAAAAATATAGATCTGTTAGCTAAGAAAACAATGCATTTTTCCTGCAACATTCTCATTTCAAAAAGCTCCCTGTGGAGGGGCTTTTCTATAGAGTAGGAATTTGGATACAGTTGATGCTTCTGAAAGAAAACATGGGGGAAGGATTGAAGGGAGGGAAATCCACCCAGAACAAATAATAACAGTAGCTAAGGTATTCAGTACAATAGAATACCATACTCAAGATTTTTTTTCTAGGCTAGGCATGGTAGAAATTAGGAACCTTCTATATCCAGCTATAAGGTGAGCATTTTTGTTAATGGGAAAGGAGGGAACGGGAAGGGTGAGAAACTTGTAAATTACCCCTATTAGATCTTTAAAGGATCTAATGAGCAAAAATGGCCCTGGTCAGATGATTCTCAAATACCTCAGTGAACATATTGATATTTCTGATGACTCTTTTGTGTTTGTTTATTTTACTCATGTCAACCAGGAATTCATCCCGGAGGAATTAGTGGGATTATGCAAGTCAAGAAGAAAAGCAATGTCAGAGTATGTCGTAGTTTTATGGAGACTGGAGAGAGAGCAAGAGGCTCGATGGCATCGTAGGCACACAGTTTGTGGTGATTGGGAGTGGGGCTGGGGCCGAGCCTGATCCCCAATGGGCTACAGCTGAGTAAGACAGGTGAGCAGAGTGAAAGGTCAAGAGACCTGCAGTGCTGAGGAGTATGGACCAATCACAGAGGGCTGAAGGGGTCACACAGGTGTCCTGCATGTGAGAGAAAGGGTACAAAGGTTGGAAGGAAGGAGAGCAAGTCAGTGGTGCTTGGAACTATTCACGAAGTCAGTAGTATGTTCTCCTTCAGGTATGAATTGTTACTGAATCAGTTTCCATTTTAGTAACTTTGCAAGTAGCAGATTTGAGGATTTCTATATAAAACTCTTCTTTGTGAATGAGTTTTCTGGTTTTAAATGCACTTTGCTAAACTCTTTCTTTTTCATGTCAATCAAAGTTTTCCACAAATAACTTACAGTTTGGTTAAACAAAGCCATACCTCTCCTCATCTTTCCGGGAGTTACAAAGTGAAGATGGGACTTGGAAGTCATCATCCTTAAACTGGGGTTTTTTTATAATAAACAGTGGGTTGTAGTCTGAAAAATATGTGCAGCATCAAGGTGATTATCTTAAGAGGACTCTATCCCAGCTTGGGGAACTGAAGAGTATCATATGACAGATCAAGTTCCAGATAATTTTACACTGCTAATGTTCCTTTATGATGGAAAAAAATGAATGTTAATAATAGGCCAAAAACCTGCATTTATGTCATTAGTATTTGTACTTGAAGCCCTTAGTGGAAGACTTCAGCCTTCTGTAATAAAGCTGTCAAGAGATTTGCTTTTCACATTTTTTTTTCTGGGTGTTTTTTGGTATTTTCTGCTTGATTTAAAAATGTTTCCATTTCATATTGCTATATGGGCTACAGTTTAAAAGCTTGAGTAGGGTGGAAAAATAATTCTTAAAGCTTAGAAGAATTCTAGAACATATGGTTTAACTAGAACAATATCTTTGCCTTATTATCATGTAAGGAAAGGTATTGCGTGCTCAAGTGCTGAGAGTATGTGCTTAGATCTGAGATCTGAACAAGTTACCCTTGTACTTAAGAAAATGCACCAGAAATTCTGGGGTAATTGTATAAATCAGGAATATATATGAGGAATTAGAGTGTGCATCTTCCTTGGTTATTCAAATACAAAGGCTTGTCCTTGCATTTGCACTAATGCTAATGAGTCAGTCAAATATTTGAGTCAAACACACCAAGTCTTGCTGGAACAAACTATGCTTTGTGGATTGTCCTCTAACTACATCTGACCTTTCTAGGCTGGCTGTGTACTCATTTATGTGAGCTTCTGAACAGCATTTCATTGTTTTAAGCTGTCTTACAGATAGTTACTTTTCTACCTGGGAAACACATTCATGTTAGTATTCAGTTTTAACTTAAAAAGTGCTCCAAGTGGATAAATAGTATGTGTTTTATGTGGTTACAAAATGCTGTGTTTTTAATGAATGAAAATGTTCATGCAGGCCTTTAAGGTGCTGAAGTTAAAGTATGAGTTTGAACATGTGCTATAAACTTGTACATGCAATTGCAGTACATTATTTAGCTAGCAGTAGTTTTCAGTGCCTTCTGTGTCCCATAATATTTTGCTCCTTTCAAGATAAGTGGTAATTGTATAAGGCTATAATAAATTATCATAGATCATTCTGTAAAAATGTAAATGTTCTCTCTGTTTCAATATATGGATAGAATTTTAATTTAAAAAATAAACTGAATTTATATTGTGGAGAAAAGGCAAGGGGACATAAAAGAAGAAAAATATCTCTTATTTTGAAAAAAATTCTATGTTATTCTGTATATTTTTACTTTCCTTTCTCTAAGGAAAATAATGATCCTCCCCCAACAGCTAATGGAAATTTGGAGTTAGACCTGTTCATAGACAGACACAGTCATTCTCTGCTAAAAAGTTTAAGTAATGCATGAGTGCTATGTACTTAAGAGTATCAAATCACCTCTTTAATTTTCTCATAAAATTTTAAGAGCATGGGGGGCTCATAATCCTCATTGATCTTTTGTCCTTGTTCAGAGACAAGCTACAAATTTTTAATACAAAGAGCAATATATAGTCTTTTTCTTGACAATTGTAGTCCACAGGATAATTATGTCACATTAACAAGCTGAATAATCCAGACTGTTAGACAAGCACAGCTTTTTCATCACCAGCTACTAAAAGCAGTTTGAACTAATGACTGGTCTTTGAGCCAACCTTCCCACTGCCCCATGACACTCTCTTAATCCCACTTGAAACTCATTTCTGGTCCATTCCAAAAGCTGTCTTCTAGGTTTTTGGAGTTTTTTGTTATTTGTTTTGTTAAGTTTCTTGTTAATATTCCATTCAGAATGTCATGTACCTTGATCTAAATACCTTGGCTTTCTTTTATAAATCCAGTTCTCTAACAGAGCCCTGTTAAAATGGATTAAGGATGCCTTTATAGCTCTGTAATAACTAAACACTGTGCAGTGAAAGTACTATTTTGGCATATATTACTACAATAATTAAATATATTATCCCTGAAAATGTATTCCTTAAGCTGAGAAATATATTATCCATGAAAGTGTTTTACTTAAACCAAACCCATGCACTCTTTTTGTGTTTCAATTAACATAGTTGCATCTTGCTCTGCTGCCTTTTACAGACACTATATTTTTAGATCTGTTTTCAATGGAACAAATGTAGCATAAAAATAACGTGCAGGCATAGAGATGAATTCTTGCTATGTTTGATGAGAAAATGTAGTCATGAATTCTGTTTTGTATTTAAAACATTATTTTACATATTAGTAAAACTTAAAATTTAAAAAAATTATATCAGTTTGCACTGAATATCAAGAAGTACCCAACTGTGGAGACAGCTTTTTTTGTTTAGCAAAAGTTTTAAGTACTCCACTTCTCAGATAATCAGCCTCATGATAAGGAATTCCAAAGTACTATTTGCTGTCAAATAGCAATTACTTTCTGCTTTGCATTGGATCATCTCTTCTGAATTTGTAAAAGACTGAAATGATACAACAGAAAGGACAATGACAACTGTTCATACCTGGAGCAATCAGAGCCACACTGAATTTACTTTTTTCAGCCCACCCTGTGTTGTCTGGAGCTTGCTGTAAATTCTCTGTCTAAATAGACACACAGTTTTGCAAAACATTATATGCTTTGGTACTCATGAATGCCTGGAATTCTGTATTGAATTTCTTCTTTAACAAAGATTTCATCAGATAAGAACAGCTTTCTTGTTTCCCATGTGTAAGTTCTCCCTTATGGGATTTTAAAGTTTATACAGACTGTTTGTTTATGGGAATATTTCATTAATTTTCATTAGTCCTGGTATGTGTTTCTATTTCTAATATCTAGTATATTTTATCACTTATTTTTTTCACTCAAATCTGTTTTTCTCAAGTCTCATACTCTGGGACTTTTTTTTCCCCAATTACCTGATTCCAACATTGGATACATCTAGAAGTATTCTTTAACATCTGCTAGACCATGAAAGAAGTTTTAGGCAACCTGGAATTCCCATTACTTGAGAAATCTAAAACAATTCAAAGCAAACAACCAGTGTGTATGCAGCAACACCTGTATCAACAAGGTCTGAACCTGACAACTTTTGAAATCTTTTTGAACCTTGACCTTATTTGGCTAATTTTTGACTGACTGACTTATCCCCTGGAGCAGGGTTATATCAAAGAGAGCAAGATTAATTTTTTTGTTATATTTTGATAGTTTGTTTGGGGTTTTTCTGGTTACAAAACTAGAAGCCTATTTTTCAAAATAGCCTTGAGGTTTTGCTCAGTACACTTCTGTCCTTAGTTGTGACTTATTGTCTGTCTGCCAGCAAAGATTAAAATACAAAAAATGTTTAGCTCCCCTGTATTGTACAGGGTATGAAATGAAGAAGCTTATCATGAGACAAAAATTACAACTAAATCCCCAGCCAGCAATCATTTGTTCTGATACTTCTTTAATGTCAGAGTTCTCTGAGAGCGGTGGGTTTTGTGGGATTTGTAGTGGGTTTTTTTTTTCTCTTTTCTCTACTTGGTCTGAGTGACATTTGCAAAAAAGTGGGTCTGTTCCTGTACCTGTAAAATTTAACAAGAGTTTTGTCACCCTCACTAAAGTGAGTAGATGCAAGCTAAGGTGTAGGAGAAAAAATATGTGAAATCCATTATTATACTTGTCTAGAATGTTAAAATATTCATTTTAACCTTATTTCCTATGAGTAATAGAAAAAGTACACTTCGAATTTAGGTCTTCTTACTGGAACACTACATTAGTGTTTTTTTCGTACTGGTTTCTTATTCCCAATAAAGTATGATTTGCATAGCTAACTAGTAAATGTTCATGGTAATCTTTGAGTTGTTCAAATTTAAAGAACCAGATTTTGATTGTGACAGCTAGAGTGGTATTTGGACTTTCATCAGAAACTCAAAGCTGGGGTTAGTATGGTTCAGATTAATGGTACTTTCATGATGATTTTTTCTAATTTTTTTTTTAATTACCTACTTGTTCACTTACTAAAGCAGCTACAGTATTTTCTAGAGCCTTAAGTTTTTGATATTCATAGCCCAGATGTTAGGTCTTAGAGCTAGGGAAAGCTGGTATAAATTCAAAATCCAACTAGCTGGATGGCTCAGTCATGGTATTTTACCTTTAGGTTTATATATTTTCACTTAGTCACAAAAAGACATTTGTAGAAATACTTCAAAAATAGCTAGCCCTTAGGAATTCCCATATTTGTTTCAAATGCAGCATATTATGCAATAATTCAGCAGGTCCTCATTCATCAGCATTCCCTACTGATTATTCATTACTTGCCTTTTCAACGTTGATGTCATGTGGCTGATAGGACCAATTACTTGCATCAAGAATAAATACCAAATTAATAAGGAATAATTACTAAAATACACAAATAGCCAAGAAACATTTACAGTAAATGGAATGCATATAGAAGAATAATTAAATGTATCAAATTCTTTAGCTGTCATTGGGAGAATTGTCATTTGATCAATAACACATTATTGTCATAGAGAGGAAAGTATATCCATATATCATACAGGAACTCAAAAGTGAATTATGTAAGTGTTTAAATACAGAGGAAAATTACCAAATCCTACAAACTTCGAAACTCAGCTAAGCTGTCATTTGATCCTAAACTTATACTGTCATTCAAGGGCTGAAAAAGAAGGAAAAAGATCTCATTATGGTAGATATTTTTCACATGAAGCTTTTTAAACTGCAACGGAATATTGGAATTTGCGCAATCTCCAGGTCATTGAAAATGGCAAATTTCAAAATAATTACAGAGGAAAATTTTGGTTATATGCATAATGACCTCTTATCTAGTCAGATGAGATGTTAACATGCCTTATTATTAATAATATATGAATAATCTATCTAACCTAGTTCATTAATAGTTTTCCCAGTCCACTTCAATTTGCAGATAATAGCAGGTTGGTAAGGGCTGCAGAACATCAGATGTACATGAGCTAAAGATAGTTGAGATGAGACAGGTTAAAGATAATTAGAGATAGAGAAGCATGACTTCTGAAGATACAGCAAACTGAGTTTGTCAATCTAGAGAACTAAAAGGAAACCAAATTGCTTACATATCTGACATGTGATGGAACAAAGGAAATTAATAAACTCACCTCAATGTCCAAAAAGACAAGATCTGCAGCCTGAAAGATTTAGCTTAGCTGTGCTAGGAAAAGTTTTTGAAGATGAGGATAATTATTAGTGGAAGAAGTGCACAGGGAACACATATAATCACTGTTTTTCATTTGAATCACATTCTGCTGCATTTGTTCTCTTAAAAGGCAAGTGGAGTTTATAATGAAAATAAAACATAAATTTAAAAAACTAACATCTATTTGGAATCAAAATATTGGACTACTGCAATGATTCAAAGAAAAGTAAACAAGATTATTCTAAGAAAAGTCAGCCACATCCTTGGAAGTGCAGCCTGAGGGTGCTCTAACTTCTCAGGATTTTCCACACTCTGTACATGCAAAACTGAACCCTAGAATGAAGGCATTGACTGGAAGGCAGTTCAGAAAGTGTATGCTGTAATTGGCAAGGTTTAAATTGATGTCAGTGATACTTGTGGATTGAGAAACAGAACAAACAGAAACCTGTCAATGGCCAAGGAATGCAACCTTTGAAGGAAATTCTTGGAATTCTTTGACTATCCTTGGGTAATAACAGAAAAAAATCTCATTCTTACACATTTGAGTGTCAGCATAAAGAGAACATTCTATGTTCTGAGGGCTATTTGGGTGCTACTTGACTTACGTACTTTGAGGATTTTGTATTACATAAAATATTCCGTATTCATTATTTAAATTCCTCCTTATGTACACTGAGAGTTTGAGTTGGGTATATTTAAGGGTCCCTTGCTAGGCTGAGACACAAGACAGTAAAGTGTTAGGATTCCCTTGAAACAGCATTTTAAAATATGATACTCTTTTTCAATACAATGGAAGAAAAAGATTAGCCATGTAAAAGAAACTATGAGATTGAAACTTATATAGATCATGACTCATAATAAGGCAAGCACCTGATTTTCCTTTTACTTTGAAGTTTTTTCCCAAAGTAGCGGTAGCTGCAATACAACCTGAGCACTACGATAATAAATACAAATGAAACCTGGAAAAAGACAGTAAAAAAGTGTTTTTTAATCACCCAGCAAAGCTACTAGCAATTTAACAAGAGCATAGGTCTTCTTTGTCTTCCCACATCTTAAAAGAAAACAAAAATCCCAAACTGTTGAGTGTAAGTAAAAGAAGGACTAACTCTTTAGCTGTGTAGGACCTGCACAATTGCAGAGGAACAGTTTCAGAGAAAAGAATAAAGTCAGTCTCTGCAATATGGACTGATATATATTTCTGCTATGGGTAGCACACTAGTATTAGAATATTTAATCTAAAAAGCTGCTTCTATTAGTGCCAGAATGGTTTATCTTCTGCTCCCTTGAAAAAAGAAGAGTAAGACCATGCTATATTGGACTGAAAATAGCATCTGATATTGAAGGATGTAGTACCTAGTTATGTGTTAAAATTAGAGTCTGTTGGTGTGAACCAATGAACCAAAAGCCTCTTTCCATATTTAAGGAATTTTTACTGGCAATCTAGGAACACCTTCTTTTGTTGTTTACAAAGGTAAGTCATATTAGTATTTGAACTGGCCAGAAATATTTTATTTAGTTAGAGGCAGCTTTATTTTTTATGGTAGACCCTACAAATTAATAACTTGATAGATATAGAGTTGTGGACGGGCACAAAAATGCAAGCATATAAACCTCTAAGAAGGGGACATCCATGTCCTCAAGTAAGGATGAGTTTATAATGCTCTTTATAGGAATCATTCCACAGTTAATTAGTTTGGCTTTAAGATTTAAATTAGTGTCCTCTAGAGTATGAGTATGTCTTCTCCCTGCTCTTCTTTTTTTGTTGTCCCAAGACTGTCATGCCATTGTATTCTTTCAGGAAAAAGTTGAGGTCTTGTTACCATTTGGCTAAAGTCTACTCTTTCATATTCCTGCAGGCTAGCAGAACTGAAGGGTTGTGTGAGAAATGTATCTAGATGAAACTGGAAAGAACAATTTATTTCCCGTTAATACAGCCACATATTCTTCCCATGGAATAATGGTGCTTCACACTTTTTCTATATATAAACTGTATGCTAAACGCATGTCCAACTTTAAATTATGGAATATAGCTCCCTCATCTGTCCAACTCAGTACATGAAAATATGTCAAAAGCCAAAAAAGTTTATGCTCAGTAGCATATCTTCCCTTTTTAAAGCAAAGATTTTGCCTGCTTTTAGACCTGTTTTTAATGTACACTGGTGGAATAATTTAATTTCTGTGGTTCATATTGGATATTCTCAATTTTTCTGCAAGATATTCATAATGGGGTTAAAGGTGAGCACTACAGAAATCAGACTGAAGTGTAAGTTTCTTTGATATGTTTCACAGTTTAAAAAACCAAGAAATTTGGCACACATAGTGCTTTACTTGTCCTGTTTCCTATATTTCCTCTGATTACGCCTTATTTGCTTTATTTTCTTACTCACTTCTGAGTTCTACCTGCTGAACTGATAGAGCTTGGCAGCCTTGACTCTCTGTAGAGGAGTTTCAATGGAAATAAATGAAGTACGAACTTATATGTCAATGTCATATAGGCTAGTCCTTGTCCTTCAGTATTCATCTGTGGTACCCATTTCATTGTTTGGTAAATAATTGAAAAAGGTCAACAATTGCCCTAAAAGGTATCTCCTGTGAGGATGCTCTGGTCTGTGCTTTGCTGACTTGAATACACACCATCAAAACTATTTCATGGGCCAATAAAAGTAATTTTGCTGTCATCTATGTTGCTACTGTAATATTTATGACTTTTTATTAGAAACAAAAATGACTTTAATATGACTCTTTTGTTGGCATATGAAAACTGAGAATGTCTATTCCCAGCCATTATTCTTTCTATTTAATACATTGTAAAATATAGCACATGTATTTTTTATATTATACATGTTTTTTTTTTCTTTATCCTCCTGATGATCAAATTTAACACAATCATCTCAGCTTTTGTCAGTGCTGCTTCTGAACAAATATTCCTGTGAAAAGTTTTAGCTATATGCCACTCAACAAAACCAAACCATCAGGTAGCATCATGCCAAAGCATGCAAACCTAATTTCCTTACACAGCACTGACATATAAAGAGAGAAAATTAATCTCATGTTTTATGATGTACTATAATGATAACATAAGTGACTTCCATTCTAAAAAGCCAGTAAGATATTTTGGTAGAGAAGTTGAGACTTTCTTAAATAATGAATAGAGGGCCCATGTTCCAAACTGTTTGTGTTGCTCGTGTATTAGAACTACGTATTCTAAAGTTGCCTTCATGTCGAGTTGAAGTAGTACATGAGAGGTAATGAGATGTATTGATATGCCAAATAATGACTTTTGGATGACCCAGAGTTCTCAAAACTGTTTACTCAGTTATTATCAGTTCTGTGATTTTTGAGGGCTGGCAGTCCTTGCTGTCCTTGCCACTGTAAACACTTTTGCAGTATAACTATGACTTAAATGTTAAGTGTCAGTTTGGCCCTTTTGTACTTCACCTGTGGGCAAATCAAAAGCAGAAACACTAGATCTTTCTCTTTGTTTAGATTACTAAAGAAATAAAGCATCAACTGCCCACACAACTAGGGTGTGACAATTGATGACAGAATAATAAAAACAATCTCCTTTCCCCCTATCTCATCAATGAAGAAAGGCCTTTCAAAAGTAAGGGCAGGAAGTTAAGAGTAGGTACTCTGACCTAAATATGAGCACCATGGCTCTTTACAGTTTACAGTGATCAATCCAGTATGTTGATTGGTGTTAATGTTTAACAGTTTTTCTCCATTGGGTAAACATGAGACTCCCTCTGAGCTGGTGGTTGTTGTATGGGTCTTTCTGTCTCAAGTCTTCTGGATTCAGTGAATGCTACATTTTATATTCACTTTTCCTTTCACTGAAGTGAAACCTGTGTGGCTGCAACTATGCAAGATCTTGCTAACGTTGTCCATGGGGTTTGTTTTGTGGCAAACGCTTCTTTTCACCTTGTTTGTTTTCTTCATTCTTCCCTTATCCCAAAATAGCCTCAATAAGATCTTTAAGAAGATCTTGGAACTTGGGTATAACTATGTTGTGGCCCTTGGCCATCTGGATGCTCTCAATCACAAATGTAGGAAAGCTGGGGTTGGTTTGTTTGTTGGTTGGTAGTGTGGATGTTTTTGTTGTTTGTTTGCTGTTGGGTTGTTTTTGGTTGCTTTTTTAATACCTATAATACTTATAGGTATGTCCAGAATATCTGGAAAAATTCAGAAATTTTCCCTTCAATATTAAACTCTAGAATTAAGAATTAAATCTAGAATTAAAGAATTAAAATTCTTTTCAGGCTTTGGAGTCTAATGGGTCATTGCTGTTTCCAAGAGTGAAGGTTCCAAAAGTCTGTCATGTAATAGGGGATATAACATTAGATTATCGGAGCACATTAGTGACATGTTAGCATTTTATATTTAATTCATGTGTACCTTAAGTTCAAACAGTAGAGTCCCCACTGCTCTGCAGGCCATGCTAGCTGAATGAATGTGATTGATTATTCCAGTTATACAGGACAAAGTACAGTTTCATGACATTTAGCATAGGTGGAATGTTGGTGTGTGCCATTGAATAATAAGTTTAAATATAGTTTGCTGAACCAGCAATATATTTGGACTAGCTTTTAAAAGCTATCATTGACCAGCAAGAATAAAATGTCAATTACTACATTCTTAATGCTTTCATAATGTAGCACATGGGTGTAAAGAGGCATGCATATTTTATCCTTTTATTTTTTCATTCTGTTCCCTTAAATCCTATTTACATGATAAATGTTCACGCTCTAGTTTGCATAAAACAAAGCTTCGTTTCAATCTTTTAGCCAATTGCAACATCTGCCCTACAAGGTTTTTCCATTTTGTATACAGGCTTCCCTGAAGATATAAATATGGTCTTCCTAATAAACACATTTGAAATGTCCCCAGAGAGAGAAGCTTCCATAGAGGGATTAGGATGTGGCATTACGAGGCTCACTAAAAATATTTGATTTACCTTAGCATGAGAGATGGAGCTCACCATGACTTTGATATAAACCTAGCACCAAAAGGAGTATAAATGAAAGCAGAATGTGGTTCCTGATCTTGACATAGTAATAGTGCCTTAAAACTAGAAATGCAAGAGATTCTCCTCAATGTAATGAGGCATACTTGTGAGCAATCCTTCCATGAGCCCGGGGAGTGGGTGCACAGACACAGTTCTGTCTCTTGGTATAACAAGGGGACATCCCATCTTTCAGCTGAAGTGATCCTTTGTGATACTTATCATGGAAGTAAAATATGTGAAAATAAACTGTAAAATGTACTAGGTCTCTTTATTTTTAAAAATAAATGTTTCCTTGGTAGTGCAGTCTGCTATAGTGCGACAGGGCAAGTGTTAGGAAGCTCTTTAGAAGCTCATCTAATCCGAGACTCCTTACTACCTTTAGTTTAGAATAATAGTAATGTCTTAGTGGTTTGGGTCTGTTTCATACTTGACTTCAAGTGAACGCTTGGCCACAGTCAAACTTCCTGATCCAGCCAAAACACTGCAGAAGTATCTGTGACCTGTTTGGTTTGCCAGTTACAGGGTGTGAATGGGAGGGTGACTTTGGTCTCCTATACACTGTAATTTTTGCTATAGGAAGCTGTTGTGTATTTTGAAAGTATGTGCAAGAAGGTATTAGAATAATGAATAAGAATAAATGACATAAAGGTCTTTTTGGGGGAAAGTACAGTTTTGGGGCCATAAGACTCCTAAATTTGGTACAGTTTACAGCACCAAAAGTACTGATGCAAGGCTTATGATTTTTCCTTTATGTTACTTTTCTATATGCACTTTACACTTCTTTATTCATACTCTGTGCGTTTGAAATATGTCATATTTTTAGAGAACTTGCTGATATAGAGTCTAAAGTTAGAAATGTATCTCACTGAAAAGCAAGATTTGATACCTAGCTAGAGATGCCATCGCTGATGTCATACTCAAAAGAGGTGACTGGTGGTTGTGTATTCACAGATCCCAAAGCTGAGGCCACACATTCAATCTCGGAAGTGTTTTTGAGATGTGGCACCCAGGAGGCTTCATAACGTTAGTGTTCTCTAAAATTGCATTTCCATAATTTAGAACAGATTCAGATCTGTTCTAAATTCAAAATGGTGACAGAGAAGGTAATACTCTGTAGTCAATAGGGTCATTAAAATCACTGTCTTTCTATTTTATTTTTTTCTTTATAGGTCATACATTATGTACGTATCAGTCATAGTTTAGTGCAAACTCAGTGTTTATAACCATTTCTAGGCGAAGCTGCTGTTTGATACTATTTGGCCTGAATGCAAACACTAGCTCTGATTCCACTTTGCCATTGAATCCTACTGTAACTGAAATTTTAAAAGTTTCTCAACCTACAAAGATTTCTCTGAAAAGCAACTATTGGACAGCCTGAGCATGATATTAATTTCATCAGTTTTTTGCAGTTTTATATGTTAATAATGTGGTCACTTAACTCAGGAGAATAGTAATGGAAAATTGGTGCATTCACTTCTAGTTCATTGGTTTACATCTGGTCAGGATGGTAATAGCAATTTTTCTGTATAATTTGGTGATTATTTGATAATGTATGTTAAAGACTTCTTTGTTACTGAAGATGTGTATCACCCAGCTCTTCAAATGCACTGAAAGGATTTGAACTCAGTGTCATTTTCCATAAGCATTGTAAAATTTTTTAAAGCAAATAGGTCAATGACCCCTGAGATTACATTTACTGATGTATACCAATACTAATATTAGTATGAATACTAATTTAATAATAAAAATGAATCATTTATAGTGTCCCATATTTCTGGGGGGACAACCAGATGTGTGGTATATATCTTGATTTTAAGAACAAACTCTTCTCTTTGCTGTAAGGTGTTAGTAGAGCTGAATGCTTTCTAGTGATGCAGAGAGACAGGCTAGGATATTGTTTGTTACACAATTGAGAACATTTTGGTTACAGCTCAAATTGCTGAAACTGATCCTGATGGTAGGGATACTCAATTATCTAAATTTTATCTTAGTGTTTGTTGAGAAGAAATGTCAGAGGGTTGAAGTAAATTTTTATGAGCAATTTATGTTAAAAATTTAACTAAGGAAGCATTTGCTTTGTTGAAGTGAGTACTATTTTAATAAATTGGAACTAATTATATTTGAGGATGTATTTTATATGTCCCAGCAAAGGTTGGTACTTAAAAGTAAGACATCCATCTACTGTTGCCTTTCATTAGAGGTTAGGCATCTAATTTCTAGCTCAAGATATCAGAGACAATGAATGTCTAAAAAAAATCCTGACTGAATATATGAGAACTTTTTGAACAATGTTGGTACAGAAAAGGTCTCACCAATACTCAGTTAAAATATCCACCTTTATTTTGGCCCTTCCTGATAAGTAAGGCCAGCTATCAGAACCAATACAAATAAGCATAATGAAAATTTGTACACTGCCCAGAGAATCAGTTTTCCTATATGCCAGGTTTTGATGTGGTGTGAGCATTCTTCCTACCAATAGCGCTCTCATGACAGGCTGGACAAACTTTCAAATATCAGTGAAAGTGTTACAGCTATTATTATTTTTTTTTAATCCAGTGCAGTGTTTCTACCTTGATATGTTGTGAAAAAATGGATCAGTAAACGCTACAATTCCTTCCATGTGTTAACACTATTATAATGAAGTAACATAGAGTAAACTTGGATTCTGAACATTTTTACTGGAGTTTGTCACTGATAGGAGCCATCAGCTGAAAGGAGACAATAAATTAAAATACTCCTTGTCAGAGACATGACAAGATTATTTGTTAGTGATGAACTAAAAGTGTAATGTGGGATTTCCACGTAGCTGAGTATCCAATTGAGCACATGAAATCTCTATCTTCTTGCTCAAAGCATTATGTTCCAAGTTCATCAAAATGAGGGCCATTTTAGCATGATTCATGTAAACATACATTTTACGTTTGAAATACCTAATCCTAATTTTAATAACAATCTATATAATATCATTCTAATATGTCTAATGATTTTTTTAAAATGTGCTCTGTTTCAGGTCCTATATATTTGTAACAAAAAATGAGAAGAAAAAAGCCTGTATATTCTGGATTCTTGCTTCTTGCAAAAGCTGACACAAATATTAGGCATTGTGGATCTAGAAATGCTGTCTTGATAACTGAGGAATGAAACAAGCTTGGTGACAGAACCTAATTTAGAGATGCTGAATTTTAAAATGAAAGCATTAAAATTCACAGCATGCTGTTGTATACAGTCCATGTCTCTTTTCAAAGGCTATGTATTTTTTAAAATTCAGTCTCACCGACTAGATTGCCTTTCACCTGAGCCGCGTGCACGCACAATGTCCGTATTTCAGCCCGTGCTGTCGGTCGGTACGGCAGAGCCGTGGCTCGTGTGCCGCTCCCAAGGCGGGCGCCTTGTCCAAAAGGGGATGAGGCGGGCGAGGAGCCCCGCGGGCGGCGCGGGGGAGGACGCTGGGCCGGGCCGTGCTGGGGAGCTCGCTCGGGGCTGCCGGGTTGCTGCAGCAACCGGGGCTTTGTTTGTACATAGCGGGAGCAGCTGCCCGCCTGCCTCCCGCCCGGCTCGGCGGGGCACGGCCGCTCCCGCTGCCGCCTCCGCGGCGCTCCTCGGCGGGGACGTTCGACCGTAGGGACACGTCCGGTGCTCGGAGAGATCAAGTCCTACCGAGAGAAAAAGGCTGCCATCTGAAACAATAGCACTCTCTCTGGTGTTGTGCTGTCTTTTGTATCTGTAATTTGTTTGGGTCTTCGCGCACCAAAAGAGGTTTGGGTTAGTGGCCCTCTGATTTCAAGGCGAAAGAGCATAACTAGAACTTATGCCTGAGCACCGGTAGTATTACAGGTTAAGAGCAGAATATGATAGGAGCTTTCCTCATTCTGTAATCATCTCTGAAGAGAGTGTCATTAATTCAGTCCCTTTTGCCGTACCATTCACATAATTTAGAACAGATAAATAGGAAGCAAAACCCACTAAAACTTGTCCATGAAAGATGAATATTCATTGCATCTATTATAGTGTGGGCCTTGGAGAGCTGTTCTTCAACGCAGATTTCAAGATGGTTATCACAAAGTTGAGTGCCATTTCATAGCACATGAACCTGTATCAGTGGCCAGAACATTCTTTTCAGAAAATGTGACTAGATAAACATAGATTAGAAGGAGCAAAGAAACTCATAGGAAATTACTTCTCAGACAACACTGTCTTTTTTCATTTAACAATTGTTTTAGGTATTTCAAAGTCAGTAGGGTTAGTTCAGCAGGCCTCAGAGGGCTGACAGTAATTGAATAGTCAGATTGAAAATTTGTTGACTATTTGCATGCATAACATTTGCATGTACAGAATCTGCACAGCTTTAACAAGTGTTTCTCTAGAGACATAACCTCAATGTGACCTTCACATATTTTTACCTTTTCTTCACTATATGAAGCACCAAAAAAAGGAGAGAGTTTGTTGTTTGTTTTTTTTTTTTAAAGTTTTAAGAGCTGGAGACAACAATGGGAAATTCTGAGGATGTGACATCAAAAGAAATACAGATTATGAATGTTTCTGTAAATAAAAGGCTTTCAAAGCAATGGTAATTTAGCAGTAAATGAAAACCTAACTAATAACTCTTAGGATCCTTAAAATTTTTCAAAAACAAAACTAAACCAAGTTAAAATTACATTGAATGTTCCCTATTATGATTTCATTACAATTATGTATGGAGAGGAGGACAGAGTACTTCTCTACTGAAGTGAGAAGTATAGTTCCAGCTAGAAAAATGCTTGAGATCTCACTAATGTCAAGGTAACAGCACACAGAAAGCTGATAATTTAGCTGAGGTTTCACTTGAAAATCCCAACTTTTATGAGTAGTATGTTGACTCAGATACTTAGTCTATTCACAAGTGAGATCATTTGAGCCTTAAATTCTAGCCAGCCGAGACGGGCTGAGAAAGATGCTTAAAATGTGTTGAGGATCTCATTGTGAACTCTGTCTCAAGAGGAAGACTTGAGAGTGGGAAAGTCAAAACTAGTAAGCTGCCATGTAGATGTATCTGGCTCCTGCCTTGCTCTCAATTCTTTTATGATGCTTGCTGCCTTTGAGATTACTGGTTTTCCTGAACCTGACAGACAAATTTTTTTATTTTTTTTCCCATAAAGGACACTGGACCTCAATAGTGCAAGATTTATATTTATTTACCTTCACTAGAAGCAAGTAAAATATTATAATTTTTTAAAATAAGTGTTGAAAATTGTGTGATTATACTTGCTTCACTTGTTTTATCAATCTACTCTTGCCATAGTTGTGATATACCTCCTACAGAGATTTTTCTAAAGATAAGAGTGAATAGCTGATGACAACATATCTAAAGGTGATATTGTCCCAAATTATTGTTTCTGTTAAAAGTCCTTAAAGTATAAGGACTATATAGCAGGGGTTTTGTGTCAATAGTGGTGCTTTATCTGTGAGAATGGAAACCCTGGTCAACTAATCTGGGCAGAATGTGGATAGAATCAACAGGCTTGTATTTTACTTATGCGAGAATTTGCTCCTAAGGGGCAATCTTTTCCTACAAACATTTAGAGCGAAATATAAATGATATTTTTAATAATATCATGGCCATAGCTAAAGAAAGCAACAGTGAACAATCAGTCAGGAGAAGATAGATTTGATGAGTAAAGGCTGTCTTTTTCTGCAGATATTTTAAGGGGTTTAAGTTATTTTTCTGTATTTCTTCTTTTATTTTAATTATCACTATACTTGACTTCAAGTTTTCAAAATTTACATTTAAAATTTGTTGACTGTACCCTGGATGTTGAAAACTAGTTAGAGAAAAAAAATGAGCATTGTATTTACAACCAGAAAAAAATGCATTCTTCATTAGAAATTGATCCCCAGGACATGAATTACAATGAGGTTTCACATTCATATTATCTCATTATTTTTTAGCAAAGGTATCATAGAACAGCTCCATCTATGATCTGCAATATTATAAATTATTAAAACCCAACAACAACTACTAAAGTAAATGAACAAAGTTCACATCATCATTCATTATTCTTTGGTTTTAATCACAGAGGTGAAACTCATTACTCTGTGAAGGGAAACACAAAGCTTGCTTCAGTGGTGTACAACTGAAATGGAATTTAATCTGTACACTAGTGGTGGTTTCCTTGGGCCATCATCCTACAGTAAAGTGAACTTGAGATAATTTTTTAGTTCATGATATTCTGTGATTCCTGGGGGTGTGGGGGGACAGATTATTTTAGTCAGTTCCAGTGAGAATAACTAAATTCTTGCATTAGAAGCTGCAGTTGGTGTGTACTTTAGACTGGAGGGGAAGCCCCTTTAATGAAATATAAATTCTGTTGTTCAGCCTTGTTTTTAAACCCCATTCCCTGTATTAATTATTAATTAGCCATACTGAAGTGGATGCAGTTATATTTAGATCACAACTGCCAGTAACCAAATTTCAAGTGGTTTTCTGGTTTCATATTTTTGTAGGATAAAATGCTGTACTCAAAAAGATAAAAAAACAAACAAAAAAAAAAACCCCACCCTACGTAAAATTAATTCTCATACTGAAATATTACAGCAGAAAACAGATACAGTGAGTATCTGAATCCCTCTTCACCTCTAAGAGAGAAATGATTGGAAAACAGGGAGTTCTCAACTCTCTGATGAGGAAAGGGAAAACAAGGAAAAAAACCCCAAACTACCCCTTGCTCTTAGGAAGAGAAAAGAATCGTCATCATGAGTAAGAATAGCAAAGGGATTCCCTCTCTGCTCAGAGAGGAGACAGAAGGGGAAGGGAATTCCCTCTCTCCATTGGGAAAGAACAGAAGGGAAGGGAATTCCCTTTGTTACATTTATGCTTTGAGCTCTAATTAATCTTGAATGTTTTGTACTCCTGCTAACATCAAAGCAGTTCTGTACATCAGGCAAAACTCGCTTTCCTTGAGCTGAAGAAAGTCAGTCTTGAAAGTCTCATGGAATGTATGGATTTATGCCATTGCTGTCATGTGGCCAGATGCAGTCCATGACTTTTAAATACAATCTAAAAGGGATCTTAGTTGCTTTAGCCTCAGGCTTTGAGAGATTTCTGTTACAGCTTAAGATTTGTTTTTCTATGATTTAATTGTCACTTCAGTTAAAGGGCAACAGCAGAGGTGCCAGTAGAGCAGCAAAAAGCGCCAGGAGCAACATATGGGATTGAAATTCCTTATAAAGTAAGGATCCCATGAACACAGTTGCCTGCAGGGGAAAGGTTGCATAAAGAAATATTTAACAAAGAAAAACAGTGAGGTCTTTGCAGTAATCATACAAATATCCAAAAATAGATAATGCAGACATATAAAGCACACAATTTCCCTGGTGTGCTGCAGCCCATGCGCACGTGCTTGAAATAGTGTTGATAATGTCTCTGTTATAAAGAGATTTTGAGCTATGTAATTCTAGTTTAGGATGAGGAGGGGGCAGTGCTGGCTACTGTGACCTCATAGAAATCCACTCGGCACCCCCACTTCTGAATAAGGTTAGCTCTGACTAATTTTCTGAATGGTTTGATGACTGGAAAAAGTAGCAACTGATCAGATGCCATTGTGATCATGTCGCAAGGGAAAGGTTACAATGTTCAAAGACTGTTTTATACATATTTCATTGGTTAAAAGGTTGAATTTCTTATCCTGAAGGAACATCAGGACTTGGTTATTTCTCTTGCCTTTATCTCCTTAATGTATGTGCAAAGGTAATGCTAATTAATTCCTGAATGGAAAATTCAGATAGTGTATCACCATAGAAAAAAGAAAAATTGCATCGGTAATTTCTCAATTTTCTGTCAATTTTGACTTTAAGTATCTGCATGCCACAATTGCCATTTGATTTGGGACTTGTTACAGTGAGCTGGGGACCCAAGCAATTTCAGATGTACATAATTTGCTGTACAGATGATACAGGTGTTATCTCCACCCACAATGGACAATATCTTAAATAACACTTAGCATAGGCAGAAGAGTTTTACACAGCTGGCTGTAACTAGGCTGTGGTTCTAGTAATCCTTATTAAAGGACTGTAGGGGATGGGGACTAGATGTTTGCTTGGAAAAACAAGCTTCTAGTATAGGTAGATATGAATAGTATAAGTGTTTTGACCTATTTTAATTTGTTTCACCTGTGTTTGAAGAAATGCGGGGAAACCACCTGCCCACATTGCCTTTCCTCAAAGTGAAGACTTCAAATAGGAATGCCAAACATATCACCCTTGTATAATTTATCAAAATGTTTTGGTTTTGGTTTTTTTCTCCTGATTCTGCCTGCAGAGCAACCTCTGTCTGAAAAGCTGTTCCCAGGGTAAATAAGGAAATGCATGAAAAAAATCTGGGGGAGTTACCAAGTCTGATCTTATCTTTTGTGTCACTGTGTTTTAAGGCATTGAAGTTGTAGAGAAGAAAACACTTGAAAAAAAATTGTAACATTGTTTTTCTCCCCTTGTCATATAACACACATAGCTGTGTTAAGGGATTTTTACATGACAATTTGCTGTGTGTTTATATACCCGATCCTAGCTGTAGAGTGTGACAAGATCACTGGAAGAACCCTTTTTTTGTAATTTATCAATCATAAACTCAAATACATGAGAAAGAGATTTCAGGAGTTTCATTAAACATTTACAAGTGCCACAGCAATTGTCTGAATTAAATTTATTTTTATGCAAGGAAGTATATTTCACTGCAGCATTTGTAAAATAAACTAGTGGTCCACTGAAAAGATCTTATCTTACATATTTTAAACAGTATTCCTCCTACTCTCCTAATTCCCACTTGGCTCAAAACAAATGTAAAAAATTGAGTTAAAACAGGGAAATGGCTGACAGTGCTACTGCAGGTTCAGGGAAGAATAGATGGGTGAGGGAAAGAGAAAATTACCTGTGTGACCAAAAATAGCATCCACAAATGTTGAAGTTGGGGATAAGTAAGTATTCCAAAATTTTTTAAATATCACCCAAGTGACCCTTGCTAGGTAGTTTAACCATTAATATGATCAGTCAAGAATTTAAGTTTTTCAGTTGAGGTAAGATAATGAGACCATGGGAGGAACACCTGTAATCCTGCTAGGGAAAAATGGATGATATGGAAAGAGGAACAGTAATGTTGGAGCAACAAACATATAGAGGAAATTTTAGGAAGAGCAACACAGTTTCAGAGTGCACTGTATGCATCTTTGACAGGAAAGCAATGACAAGCAGAGGAATAGCTCTTCTGCCACTTCATTTATGGAAAACCACTTGCTGTGAAGTAGCTGGGATCTGAAAGGTGAAGTTTGCTACATGCAGATACCGAAAAGCTGTTTGCAAGGAAACAGTATGGCACAACAGCCTGGAACCAACCTTCTCACGCCCACCCTAAAGTGCTATTTACAAGCAATTCACCCACTGCAATATGGTTATTTGAATGCAACAGAGGACATGGGAAATGTGTATTTTGCTAGAGAAAAGTGACATTGCCAGGTCCCATTAAAAATCTGTTAATAGTACGGAAGGCAGGTAAAAGGAGCCCTCTGAACTGAGTGAAAACAGTCTAAAGTCTGAGAACCATCCAGCCGGCTGGCCCAACATTGTTCCAAGAAGTCATAGAAAGCATTGGTGCTGACACAGCTCAAATCATTCATGCACACTTGTGGTATCTCAGTTGACTGTATCACAGACCAAGTTCTTGGGAAGCTGGTCTGTGACACAATACAGCTGTTACTCAGGATAAAGGTGGTACATGGGCTGAATTCCTCAGTGTTAAACTATATATTATGGGAAAGGCAAACTGTCTCCTGGAACAATACACAGGTGAGAGGGGAAAACACTGCAGACACAGTATATGATTACAAAATTCAGCAGCTGTTACTGAGAAAATACATTTGGTTAACTTACGGTCCACTAACATTTGGAAATAAACTTAGATTTTGCGCTCCTGAGTTTCACTGTGTTTATACAGCCACAAATTGGGGCTTACCTCCCAGAGTCTCTGTCTTGAGCTGATTATTATTGATGTTGCTGTTGAAAAAGAAAATTGTCATGCCTGTTCATTTAAATGTTCTCAGTGACTCTAGCAAAGACCACAGGCTGTTATGCCAGTTGTTAAATGTAGGACTATTCACCTATTTTTCAATCATTTATTAAAGCTCTATAATCAAGAGAAGAGAGAGGAAAAAAGAGAGAGAGTAAATTTTTGAAAACATGTAGATTTAAGGAAAGATCTTGGCATTGCTAGAAAGAAAAGTTTTATGCATGCAAAGTTACTGCTGGATAATCAGGGAATATCATTAATACTTGGTTAAGGAAGAAGACTTCGTGGGAGTAAGAATACTTTGACTATATTTTTCCATCTGGTTAAGAGGAGTCAGATAACATTAAAAAGTCAGGGTAATATAAAAAAAATTAACCAAGATTCTTGGATGGCAAGTATAAAACAGTTTAATACATGTGCTACAGTTACTACTCTTTACTCTTGTGGATGCTTTTACAAAGTTTGTCCTGAGGTCCTTTCCACGAGTTCAAATGTGCTAAAAGGTGTCAGACTTTTTTTTCCAATTTTGTATATGCAACTTCACCGTCACATAGAGGGCTGATGAGCTGAAAAATGCACTACTGCTATACAGTCCTACAATTTTTGAATTGTTCTTTGATTTTAGGAGCCAACCTCACAAAATATCAGGAAAATAGAAATGTGCTTTATTTCTAATTTCTTCTCAGCCAATCCTTGTGCTTGGCTATGCCCAACCATGTCCTGAAGCAAAGTTGAGAAAAGCATTCCTGTACTACAGAAACTATGATCTTTGACACAGACAGAAATGGCTTGTAAGAATCATTTAGATACCTCTTAAATACCCAGGCACGGAAATACTGGCAACGTTGCTGTATTATGAAACATACAGTTAGGTAGTAATCTGCTTTTCATATGACATTTTAATGTGGCACAGGAACAGTAATCCTCTGGCTGTAATAGAGTATTTGGTGTCTGTTGTGCTTGATGTTGCATAATGTGAAATGGGAAATGTAAAAATGAGAATATGGCCAAGATAAAGGTGTATGACAATAATGTTTCAATGTCTAGACCTCAAAATGAATTAAAACGAGCTGGTGTATCCAAGCTGGCAAATGAGGAAAATATGGTTAAAAATAAGTCTTATGTATATTTTGACTGAATTAAACGCTGCTTAAGAGT
The DNA here is from genome assembly GCA_013397295.1 of Polioptila caerulea. Lineage (NCBI taxonomy): Eukaryota > Metazoa > Chordata > Aves > Passeriformes > Certhiidae > Polioptila > Polioptila caerulea. The sequence continues at coordinate 973,371 of VYXF01000461.1, forward strand.
TAGAGGAATATTTTTTTTAAAAATTATTTTAAGAACATACTCTTTATTCCCTGAATCAAGTGTCCTCAGTCCTTTCCAAATAGATTAATGAAGACTGCCAGGGAGAAATAGAAATTGCCATTAAAGTCCAGCAGGGGAGGTTCATCCCCTTTATTGAGTCCACTTCAAGTGGGTTCATGGTAAACAATAAAAAAGGATAATAATTAATATAATTTTAGAGGGAGAAGTTTTGATAGAAAGTTTGATACTGCAGTGCATGGAAGATTTTAGCCAAAGGTAAATTTCATAGCTATGGAAATGTCTTTGTAATATACCTTAGGATTTAAAAAAAAAATTAGGAGCACTGCAACTAAAAAACTAAAAAACATTATCCAATCTCAAGTTGTAGCTTAAAAATTATTACTAGAATCAACATATATCAACATGAATTTTAGTCAAAGACTTTGAAAAACCCCATTCATTATATTCCCTTCCTGTTAATGTTGTTGCTGGTGATGGTGGCATGGACGAAAAGTTATGTTGCAATATCCTTATGAGATGACAGAGACCCCTCCAAACATGCCTGTCATGATACATCACTAATTCAATAACATCCAATTTCTAACTTGCCACTTTTCCAGATATGATGTTTGATTTCAAATCCGTCTGCCTATTTGTTTTGGTTTTTGGTTTTGATCTTGGGTTTTCTTGGTTTATTGTTTTCCATTTGGTTGGGGTTTTTCCTTTCCCGATATCAGACATTTTGACTAAGTTCTAAAAAAAAAAGTCAATGTCATAAGTTACATCTGGATGGGGATTATCTGGCACTCCAGTCAGCAAGGAGAAGCAAAACAGTGAAGAAGCAAATAGCTGTTCTTTTAATCTTGTGTGTGTCCTGCTGCTGACGGCTGAGTGGCTCTGCCCCATTTCCTCACATCATTAGAATTCACCATCAGCCGTCTTTAACTTTTCCTGTGCTGCATGCCAGGAATGGCAGCTGATAGCAGGTCTGTCTGGGACTCCAGTTGTGTTCAATTGCTTTGCTGCATTTTGTTTTACTAATGGATTTCTTTCCTGCTAAATTTGTCAGTGGCTTTAAATGGGGAAGTTGCAGAGAAACCGTGCACTGAAAAGGCTTTTACTGTGGTTTGTGCTTGCTAGTCAGTAATCCATGCATTCCCTGTAACAGATCCCCACCAGTGTCTTCTTCTCTGGCTGTTTTTTTCAGACACAATTTCATATGAGTTTCCTCATTGTATTTACTTTACTTTTGGTACTTAAAATGATCTAAAGTTAAACAGAACACAAATTAGGAAAACAGAATCCTATTTGAAGTCAAAACATAGGGCAAAACTGTATTCTACTTGCACATTGCCATTAAAGTCAAGGACACTACCAAGAAGACGACAGTTCAGAGCAGGCTTTGATCCATAACTACTGCTATTGTGCAAGGGGATTTACAACTTTTTTAGCTGCTTGGTGTAAGGACACACAGCACTTGCTTCAGTGGGAGATATCTGGTTCATTAAACTTAACAATTAGCCTCAAGAAAGTCTATACATTGGATTAGTTAAATCATCTTTTGCAGATACAGAAGTGCTCATTAATTAGTAGCAGGAATAATTTGAGCTTTACTGCAATATCAATCAGGATTAAATGTGTTATATAATTTATTCATTAGGCAACACAATTATGCTGCGGTTTAAAAAAAGATAATTTTCTGTAACTGAGCAACATAAAGGAAAATATACAGCTACTCTTGATACAGCAGCAAAAGAAATTATTACAGATGATACAACTAGGAACTTATGCCATTAAAAGGGAAGGTGCATTAGGGCTTTTTTGCTACAATTTTGTTGAATTGAAGCTGTCTTGAATATTTGAGTATCTCCATCAATATGTTTCATTTCTTTCATATTTACAGGGGCTAAAAGATTACTATAGAAATTTATTTTCATTGCCCCACAAATCCCTCACTCCAAAGGAAAGCAGAATTCTTCTAAAAAACAGAACATGGAGAAAATATTTCAACAGTGTACTATACCAGAAACTTTTCAGGGATACAGGTAATGACTACTCTAGTCCAGGATCATCTGGCATCTTCAGCAAAGTAAAGCAGCATAGCTACTGTAAGAGGGTCAGGTACATTTTGGTCTTCACTAATAAGCAAAAGCAAATAGGGGAATTCCAAAGCAAAGCATCTCCTTCATTTTTGTAACCCTAAAGTTAAAAGCAAGGAAGAAACTCTCAGTCTCAGTTCTGACAAGCCCTTTCCTGGCCTGTCTTTTTGATTTTTAAATACCATGCCAAGTTAGCGTTAGTTACTTGCATGCAGTTTTTAACCCCAGATCTAATTTCAGTTAAACTAATGCACGCATCTGGGACAATTTTAGTGAAGTGGAGTTGCTGCAAAGATACATTCAAATCAGAGAAATGTTGACTGAAAAAAGCCAAAATACATTTGAATATCTTTAGTTTTGGGGGTTAGATTGCAGAATAATATTTTAAAATACATTCTACTATTTGTAATAAAGGGATCAGCACTTTGTAGGCTTTGATTGGAACTGCTAGAAAGTACTTTTGAGCTCTTGCCTAACAGCTTTAAAGGCATTAAGTTTTATTCTCAGTTTATCCTCTCACAGTAAAAGGCCTAAGTGACTTCAGTCTGTGTTGTATGAGACTAATCCTTTCATTAGGTCTCAGTTGCATGTTTCTGCACCTAACAAAGGCTGTTACGAAACAGTTTTTCTAGGAAATTTGAAAGAAGAATTGTGAATAGATTTGTTCAAAACAAGTAATTTCAATCACAGTTGTAGTTAATTAGTAAGGAAGCAAACTTCTCTATTGATGTGGGTTTTGCTGTTTGTTATTCCTCTGATCTTCCTGACTGCCTGCTGGCATTACATCCTGAACACTTTGCATTTACAATCCTCATAACCAAAGCCCTACTTAAAAAGTATCGATATGGATTAGCAAGAAAACAAAGACAGTTAAGTCAGAAATTGAACTACATGTTTTTGTGCATGTGTACAAATGTGTTATGCCCACAGACCTTTGAAGCATGGCTTTAATCTTATATCAGGGCTGTATCAGAGACTGCTCTGACACTCAGAGCTGCCAGAAACCTGGCAGCCAGCTGTAAAACTCTTTACACCTCCCCTTTGGGCCAGCATTTCTACATGCATAGTACAAGGTGCTTATAGAGAATCTAGCCACTTGTGTTGTCCTCAAGGATCCTGTCAATTATAACAGTATTATAGATGGCTTTATAATTTTATTTTTTACCAAATACAGTGGAGGAGAAGGCTACTGCATTCGTCTTTGTTGCACAGAGGCCTTCAAAAGCAGAAATACTATCAAGCTGTTTGTTTTGGTATTATATATGTATGTAAGAATATATGTATATTACTTAAGCCAAAAATGTTTCTAAAGCTCGATGTAAGAAGCTTTTACATTAAATTGATGACATTTATTATTTTAAACAAAAATAAATAGTAAATGCAGAATTAACTCAGAAACTATTTATGACTGCATTTATTTGGGGAAATTTTCAGTCAAAGAAAGTGGATGTAAATTTTAAAAGGTTAGTGCATTTTCTTGAGACAGTTTCAGGGTATAAAATTGTGAATTGCACCATTGATGAGGCATTTTGTGGCTAGCAAGATTCCTTTTGACGACTTTCCCACCTTGTAACAGTATTTCTGGATTTTTTTTTTCTCATCGACTTTATCTTTCTTCATTGCTTACTATCTCTTACCCCCAGAACAACTCTGCTCTTTTGTTTGAGTCGGAACAGGTTTTTTTTTCTCTCTAGTTTTCAGTTCACCAATTAAAAAACACCAAATTGTGGTTCAAATAATTCTCACACTCGTTCATATTATGAGTGGTTCCCACCATACATTCCCAACCTGAGTGGTTAACTCTTAACTGGGATCCAGAGGTACTATGGTGCTTCTCTCTAATAACGCTGTCTGTATCAGTGAGCTTCTGTCTGTGGCTTCTACTTCTAGGGTAGCTTTCAAAAAAAGATGATGAGAGTTGCCAGTGGTAGCTTTTGATGGAAACTGCACTAATTTTGGCTGTTCCCTGTATGTTCGAACATTATGGCGAAATAAGCCATTATGATATCTGTATCATTAGTCAAAATTTCATTCCTGAGTCTTCTTCTCTTATTTTCATTTGTTTGCTGGGATGCAGAGCTAAACTGTACCTCTGGATTTAAGTAGTTGTTAGCACTCATAACAATCTCTGTGGAATTCAAACCAGTCACCTTTACTACAAACAGAGTACCAAAATTTAGCCACATGTACAAGTGAAGTCCTAAGATAATGTACTGTGCCATCCACATGAATATTTAGCTCTTGAAGGAGGGCTGCTACATTTTAAAAGAAGCATTAAATTAAATATTAGTAATGCAATTTCAATAAGATGATTAGCTTAATGGGTCTAGTCCAATTTCTGCAATAGGCTGGAAGAAATTGCTCAAGTGATGTAACAACACTGTGCACTGTAATTTAGCATCTATTTATTTTGCTGTAGACAACATATTTTTCAGAGAAAGAAAAGTACTTAATACAGTATATCTCAGTCTTAAAATTGTCTTTCTGTAATATTTAAGAACTTGTTTATTTTTCTGTTTTATGATTATTTCTGTAACATTTCAATTATGTATATCACACTCCTACTATTTGTGCTACAACAGTATTTTCCTGCATAATTCCAGGTAGGGTGAACACCTTTATGGTTGAGCTCACAGTAGGTTTTTAAGCCAGCTAGAAAACCATGAGTTCTAGTCCCACATCAAGACTTGGACAGAGACCCAGAAGTGTTACTGCAATGCAGTATTAGAGATAATACTGCATTTGATGTTCGTTCTTTAGGATGAAATGATAAGCTTGTGTTTGCTTCATTAACCTTCAGTAATGGTTTCGTGGAAATGGTTCAAAATGATGTTTTTAGAAAAGAACATATAATAACCCTATTTCCTGGTCAGCTGTCATTTCTCCTCCTACTCAGTATTCAAAAATTCTCTTACAAGCTGTTAGTGAGCACACAGTAGTTGTTCTTTTACACATCCGATAGGTATGTCCCTATTTTGGGAAGTACTCAGAGATGAGGATAAATGTATCAGGTCACATTCTTGTTTTTCACTTCCAACACTCTCTCTGGGTTGTAGAAGTTTTAAGCAAAAATGTGCACTGAAGTGACTGTTCAAAGAGTTCCGGTGATCTGGGCCACAGCAGTAAAAATCCTGCCACCTTTGAAATTGGTAAAACATGGAGCACTGTGTTGATAAATAGGAAAGCTTGTATTACCATCCACCAACTCTTGCATAAGGATACAAAGGATAAAGATTCTTGAATTTTCCATCTACTCATTTTACATGAGTGGAAGACTGGAAAATCAATTAACATATATATGAGTACCTAGTTAGATTTTGCCCTTGTCTCTAAAGTATCTGGATGCTTCAGACAGATCTGGTTCTTAATGTGCTGTCTGCTCAACTTCCACCACCTGCTTATTTGCCTAAGTATGGCATGGAATGCTTTTATTCAATGAAATTATTTAAGGCATAATGGATGGATTATTTCTAAGGAAATTTATATTTGCAACTACAATTTATCTTTTCTAGTTGTCAGTGAAAAATTGTGTCTGAAATTTTGTGTTATGAAGGACATGTACAAATAGTGGCTATTTTATGTTTTCCAAAAAATGACTGCTCTTGTAAGTTCTGATGAAAAGCTTCTCTACAGGAATATGTGCTCAATCTTTGGTTTCTGTACATAACCTTGAAATAAGTACTACAGCTGATCATGACTTAATCGTTGGTCCTCACCTGTTCTGTTTTTACAGCTCATTCATAAAGCTCTGCAATGACCAATTGATGTCTTCAGTATTTATTGAAAAGTCAGAAATTTGTCCTGAGATGATGTTTTTGCAGACTAATGTGTGTTGTGCCTGGGAGCATAGAGTTTGGGGGCAGTGGCAGAAATAGTGCTTTAAATAATAAAAACCAGTTTTATAATGGGAATTGTAATCCAGTTTTCCATGAAACTATCAAATTTGCCTTTTGCTAGCCTTTATGGCTCTACAATTAGGAAAGTCTTGTTTTTTTCTGTCTGGATTAAAATGAAATGCAACTAAACAAATGACAAGAGTAAGTGACAGGTTAGAGAGCAGAGCATTAAGCAGAGAGCGGGAACTAGAAAAGGTAGTTGGAAATTGGTTTGCAGCACAAACAATATCTTTAGAAATATTAGGTATCAGTACCTTCACTTAGATAAACAGAAATTTAAAGTATGGCCTAGACATTGAGGAATTGTAAAACCAGCATGGTGTCTCTGGTGAAATAAGGCAGGCATTTAAGTTTTCAAAAAAATTCAAAAAGTAGTTATAGATATTTTAGAATGATATAATAAAATAATGATGGGTAGGTAAATAACTATTTTTTGTCTGCTCCCTTTTATAAATATATGTATTAAATGAAAATGCCATAGATTATTTTTCCTTGATTTCTATGTAATAGAAAGGATCTTACAATAAATGCATCATAAACCTATTTTATAAGTATTTTTAATATTTCCTATGAGAAATATTAAAATAATTTGAAGATATTATATTATGTGTAAAAATAAATATAAGAAATGCAAATTTTATCTCTAATTATATATCAGCTATTATAAATCAATGAATTTTCAGAGAACCTGAGGCTAAGCATTTAAGGTCAAAGACTTTTTTTACCACTTTTCATCTGTCACACACAAAAATGTTTCAATTCTTTTAGAGTGAATATTTTAAGAATACAATGTAGATTTTAAGAAGAACTCACTTTGACAACATTTCAGATTTCAAAACTAATATGAATTTGAAATGTTAAAGAATGTTTTGGTAAAGAAACTCTATGCCCATGTTTTTTTGATTACAGGATTTTTGGGATCAGTGTTTGAGTTATTTATACTCCTCTTTGCACATTTCATAAAGCCTTATTAATTGTTGATATTAATGAGACTTATACAATGGGACGAGTCACATTTTTTATTAAAAATTAAAGAAATTAAAGTGATATTTTAATAATATATATGTCCTATCTCCATTGTTTGTTTGATTGTTTTCTTCCTTTCTTCCAGAAGATCAAAGTTTAAATAAAAGCTTTCATCCTAAATTTTTAAAATTTTTGTCATATTCAATTCTTGGTTTGGCAGCTTGAAGCCAAGATTTTGGGCTTAGTAGATATTGCAACCTTCTTTGTGTGCTGAAATAATGCTCACTTTTTCCCAAGCTTTTACAGAGAAATTCAGCCTTTGCAAAAATGATTGAGTTGATAATAACCTGATAACTTGAGAAGTTATTAGGGTGGAGCTTGAAAAAAAAAATAATTCTCTTGTGTCTATTCCCCAGTTTGGCCAAGAACCAAATTATTTCATGCAGTCTTGTACAGTCATTTATGCACAAGTTTTCTTATTGTGCCTTTATATTTCTTAGAGAACCTCTTAGAGAACCGAGATTTGCTTTCTTTCCTTTTGGAGTGACCTGTAATATACAGCTTCTCCAGAGGATCCTCACTCCTGAAGTCTGACCAGGGCTCCAATTCAAGGGGTTCATCAAGCTTTCTCTTTGACTTTTTCACTTTAATACAGAGCCAAGCCAATTTCATGTGTAATATTGACTATGTATTTGATAAGCAGTGTTAGGCATCTAATTATGTAATTATGAGTGATTACAACCACCATAGTAAATATATCTGAAGCTATTTACTGTATGTCCCATAAACTCTATTAAAGCTAAAAATCAACATTGCTACCAAACCAAAAGAATATTCACTGTTGGATTTTGTTAGTTGCTCTGAAGAAAAAGGTTGTGGAATAGAAGAGAGTTTGTCATTTGCCCCTTTTGTGTTTCACCATACTCTGATATTTACTTTAGAGGTAACATGAAAAATAAATGCAAATAAGTATAAGTAGAAACAATTAAAGATATCAATAGTAATTTTATATTATCATTATATATATATATATATAATTATTCTCTGTTATTGTTTGATGATATTGCTGGATGCAGTGTATTATTGCAGCAGATAGATCCTTTATGATGTAAGAAAAACATCCAATAAATTAGAGATACCACTTTCCTAAATTTTTAGCTCAGACTAGTTTTTCAGAAAATTTCTTATATAGAGACAGAATGCAGGCCATTATTTTCAAATCCAATAAATAATCAAAATCCTCACAAAGAGCTAAATCAGTAAACTTTTCTCAAAAATCTGAAGGAAAGGTGAAGATACCTTATAATTTGAAAAAAATACAGGGTTCAAAACATTGTAAAGAAAGGCAGTGTGATTCTTGCTAACTGGCAAAGATTACCACAGAACTGAGTTAACAGATACTTGTTAGGTGTACTCATCCCATTCATCTCTAGTGTGTGACTATACCAGATGCTGTGCTTGAGTTGAATGATAATTTCAATAGAAGAAAAAAATGTAATTCTAGGTACTCTTGAGAATTCACTTTTCCCTTCTTCTCCCCACTGAAAGTTATAGTATTGTTAAAGGTGAAACGAGCTTTATTCATGGAACTAACTGGAAAATTCTTCTTCAGGTTTTTGCGTATTTTCTCTCACTTAGACTCAAACTTCTCAACAACTGTAGGACTGTAGCCCTGAGAGTCTAAAATTTACCAAAATAGTTTTGATTTGACCATCACTGATTGAAGGCTGATACACTTGGTAAAACTAAAACAGATTTCAACTTTATTCAATCTTAGCAAAATTTTCCTTTATACACTCCTGTTACATAAGAACGTGATCAATTTGCTGAAAGTTTTGGTAACACAGCAGAGACTCAAAAACCTTTCATTCTGTTTTGTTTTTTTGGTTTTTTTTCTTGTTTGTTTTTTTTTTAAGTAATTTTTTCTTGTGCAATATATAGATATGTCCATGACAGGTAATAATGAACATTTTTTACAATTCTTCAACCCTTTTGGATAGTTTTCTTTACAGGTAGTATCTCAGAGATAGAATGTTAACTTTGATTGCTGATCTCAGTTCAGCATCACAGTTCTGGTGTTTTATTCCTGTAAAATGTAAAATACCATTCAAACTCCAACAAAGATATGCATGAAGGCCTCTATGCCCCCTAAACTATGTAAAGAAAAGCTGAATTTATCATTGCAAGCTTTGGAAAAAGCATTTTGAGGTAATGCAAGGTATCTCTTTAGCCAGAGGTTCTGCTTACCCTTTTTGTTGCACTTCAGAAAGGCTGGTTAGGTAAACTTAATGGAACTGTCAATCCTGTATTCAAAAAAGGTTTCTATTTAGATTAACACTTTAAAAGAAGACCCTAATTTTTCCCAGCAAATAGACCTGGGCTGAGTGGTTCAACTCATTGCCTTAATCTCTAAAATTCCTTGCAATTATCCTGGGTATCAGGATAAAAAAATGTAATTCCAAAGAATAAATATGCCATAACCCTAAAGATTAGGGCTGAAATTAGTATGAAAATACCTCAGTTTTTAAATACCTGCATGTTATTTTGCTCTCACACTTGCTTGCAAACTGTACACTATAATATATTGTGTATCTAAAAACCAATGATCATTAAAAGGGTGATGGGTTCAACTAAGTCACAAAAAAAGCATATATTTGTAAAGCCTTTATCAAATGTAACTATTAAATATTTTCAAACATTTCAAATCCAACTAAAAACATAAAAGTTTTTCAGTTATTCAAAAACCTTAGAAATGAAACTAAACTTCTCTGGGAGATTTGGTTTACAATTTTTGTTTTAGATAAAGACCATAAATAAATAGGATGGAAACACAATTTTGAAAGTTATGTTAGTCAAGGGGAAGTTGTTTTGTAATACCTGTGTCTAAAGATAACTGTGTTTCCCTGCAAGGCACAGTATCAGAAGCAAGGCTAGAAAAGCCATCCTTTTGGCTCTTGCTCACATTCTGACTTTACTCGAGCCTTGTAGGGCCAAGTGTCTTTACCCGTTCTCGACAAAAACAAGTCAACATTTGCAATCAGCTTGTCACGGGCAATCTGACAAGGAATACTTGGTCCAGTCCAAGAATGAGAAATGATTTGTATAATCTCATTCCTTTAAATTAAAAATAAGACACAGCACTATCCACACTAAATTAATCCTATGCAGAAATAAAGCACATACAAGTAGCTGCCCTGAACACTGTACTATATCTGTTGCATGCAGAAATGGTGCAATTGAAACCTCAGTGTGAGACTCTCTCACTGACTACCTTACATGTAGGAATGGCTTTGCATCTGAGCTGAAATAAAAAAAAACACAAAAAGTTACAAATTGAAAAATTCTTGCATAATACTATGTTTTAATGCATGTCCTAGATGTGTTCTCTTCTGCACCATCAAATTAACTGATGTAGGGGAAACCAGCATTTCTAATGTAATGCCAGGAACTGCTGTTGTACACCCTCAAGATACTCACATAGGAGAGAGTAAAAGAAAGTTCCTTCTAGGCAGTCAATAAAGCAGGTTTTATAGATGAACTTTCAAACGTCATGTTAGGATGATTACAAAATAAAATCCAGCATGAAAGAGAGATCTGTAAGTGTTAAATATGCATGCACTATGGAGAGAAATTATTTTAATAATAAAATTAAAAATATTGTCAGTGCTGGCTTAGTTGGTGGAAGTATATTTGAGGCAGCTTATCAACACTTTCAAGCAGCAGTTGAAATCATCATTAAAATTATTCATTGAATATGCTTTGTCACATTGTGCTTGTTTAACAGTCCTTGTCTATAGATAAAGAACTGAGAGAAAATATAAAATGGGTTGAAAATTGGAATAGGCTGTCAGGCCCCCCTGTTGGGGTGTCTTAAATCAGTAGGATTATGTTTCAGTTATCTTTTCTAATATCCTCAGATGGAACCACATCCCTAAATGATGGGTATTTGAAGAGGTACTGCTTAAACCCACGGGCCTGACGTCACCGCGGTGGCACACGAGGCGCAGGATTCCCGATGCTCTGCTGGCTCTGTGTGAGGGGCCAGCTCCAGCAGGATGCTGAGTGCCATCAATGCCAGCAGGCAGATGTGCCGGGCTCCTGTTGGGAGGTAGCACACTTTTGTGCTGATTGTGGTGTTCCACAGGGTAGGGGAACGGAGTTGGCATTGTCCTAAAGGAAAAAGCTGGTATTAACCCTTGAAGAACACAGCAGACTTCTATCTTGCTGGAAGAAAGTGTATAGAACCAATCTGTATTTCTTAGAAGGAAAAACATAATTAAAAATTGCAGAAGAGAAATGGAGAAGAAAATGTTGCCTTTTGCATGACCTAACTAAGGAAATGTTAGCAATAAACTTTTTCTTCTGTGATGAGACAGTTTTTCAGTAATGTTACCTCCCTACTGAAAATCACTGAAAGAATTTGACACAGTGTCAAAAAAATTACCCTCTTAGAAGACCTGATTTTTTTCATATCTTTAGTGATGAGAATGAAGTGCTCAATAATATGTACCAGGTATGCTCTAGTTTGTTGCCAATGCAGCTGCATTTATCTTCTCGTCCAAGACAATTGATTAACTGTTCTAAAACTTAGTACTCCATCACAGCTTTCTTTAACATTAAGTTGGTTTGGATGACTGAGATCCACAGCAAAATAAACATTAGGATGTTTTTTTTCTTCCAAGCTTAAACACTTTTGTAAAAAAATTTACCAAAGAAAACCAGGCAGCTGCCTAGCAGCCAGATGAATTGACCTCTACTAGAAGAAAACACTGATTTCTTAAAAATAAAATGTGTAACAACACGGAATTTATACCATGTATCAATAATGATATTTGGAAAAGGTCTTCCATCAGAAAATATCTAGGTTGCAATTTCAACCATCTTGTATGTGTAATGTAAAATGATTTCCTAATGCATGAATAGGTGTATCTAAGTTATGTAAAATTTAATGTCTAAAACGTGACATAATACCGAACCATTGAAGAAAGAATAAGAATAAAAGTAGCATAGATGCTGCTTAGTATAATAAAAGATATATAAAATACCCACATATGGGTTACTGAATTGAGAGGAAACATAAAAAGTATGATATGTGACTCATAAGTTCTTCAAACATTGCAGAGGGTATTGCTCAAATGCTTTCTCAGGCACCATATCAGTCCATTCAAATACTCAGAAAAATGAATAAATGTATTTAAATACCAGTTGGCTCAGCAGAGAACTCATGACTGAGCTCAAGTGTAAAAAAAAAAAAAGACAACAGCAAAATGTCTCCAACAAAAATGATATTTAAAAGAGGTGGGAGAAAGGGCTGGCTACAAGAGAGGAATATCAAAACAGGCATTCTGGGATGGTTTTGGAAAAGCTGAGCTAGATTTGAAACTCTAGGGATTTCAAGGGCAACAAGAAGAGCTTGTGTTGCTAGAGTGTTAGCAGTAAAAGGATGAACAAGCATAACTTGAGTCTGCTAATGAGTGGGGAGAGTGATATAGTAACAGTGCAGATAAAGTTGAGGTATTTTAAACATTCACCACCTCAGTCTGGGAAAGGTTTGAATCTTGAGGTAGTGGAAAAGGAATGAGACAGCGATCTGTAGAGAAATTTGAGTCCAACTGTGTCCAGGATAAAACATAGTGGGTTGTATCACCATGAGCTTTGCCAGCAGATTGAGGAAAAGGATACTCCCCCTTTACTCAGCGCTCAGTTGACCACACTGGAATAGTGAATCCAACTTTGGAACCCTAGTACAAGAGAAATGCTGATACACTTGAATGAGGCTAGCAGAGGCCACCGAGATGGGTGTGGACTTGGTGCACATGTCCTTCAAGGAGGGGTTGAGGAAATTTGCCTTGGCTGGGAACCTAGAGTAGAGACAGCTCTGAGTGACATAATATCAGTCTTTCAATAGGTGTGAGGAAATTACTGGGAAATGGAGGCAGGTCTTTTACTGAGGTGCATGGTAAAAGAGTAATAGATAATACTTTTGATTGGTATAAAGAAAAACCAGTTTCATATGAGGGTACTGGAACAGGTTTCCCAGAGAAACTTCATTCTGGTGTCCAATTGGACAGGTCCTAAGCAATCTACTCTGAATTCTGTGTTGCTCCTGCTTCTGGCAGAAGGCTTGGCTGGATGACCTCACAATTCTCCTCCTGACCTAAATGCTTCTGGATTCTCTGAAAATACAATGGTCATAAAGGACTAATCTAAGAAAAGGATTCTTTACTATACTGGAACGGTAAAATGCTATATATTAGAGTTTGTGCCTTGCTAACAGAATGCTTTCTGAAAGCAAATACACCTGAGTGATTGCTATTTAATGTTTCCCAGGTGAAACAAAGCATTACTTGTTATACAGATTGTGCCAGTTTCTGAAAAACAAGAAACAAAGGGCGAAGTCCAAGAGAGGAATAAGTTACAATCTAAACTAGGTTATGAGGATATTCCTGGTTAATAATAAATTTTAGAGATATGTTAGTTGAATCTAATCAGATATATTATATCCTGCAGAAATGTCATTTTTTCCCCATTGGTAACTTTATGTAGATCACACAAGTATTCAGGATAATGAAGATCAGAATCCATACCTAAAAAGCTGAATCAAGCTAGAGTCTGATGAAATTTCAGTTCTTTGAAACCTGGAAAAGTGGAAGATTTTTGTTTTGTCAAGGAAATAAAACCCCATTTGTTGTATAAAACATGCAGCACCAGTTAAACAAATAATACTCAGATAAATTTTGCTTTTATTTTAAATAATGCTGCTCTGGCTCTGTAAGACTGATTAGTGGTAGCACCTGAATAAGTCCTACAATTATCACAACAAAGTTAAATGTGAGATTGGCAAAGGATAATTTTATTTCTGTTTGAAAAAAATGTGGGTTTAGCAGCCACTGAACTTTCTTAACCACGCCTCCTGTATTTTTTACTTTTTTTTCATATATTTTGCAGTCCTATTTTCTATATAAAATTTGGGTCTGAAAAGTTGAGGGCTGAAGTTGACAATGAAGTTGATCACATCTTTGTGTTCTTTTAACCCCATGTCAAGAGAAGGAAACAGTTTGGACACTTCTGCCATTCAGTACAATCCCCAGCTGTCTCTAACCCCATTCTGGCACTTCAGGGTCCTGTGTGACCTCTCTAAGACAAGAAGTCGTTTCTCTGTAAATTATTGTTTATTATGACAGGAGAGAGACACACACACAACTGAAATACCTGGGGTGTCATCTGGAACCTGACCTGTGGTCTGAGATGTTCATATAAAAATAATCCCTATTAAGTAAAATTCCTATTAAAGGTAGTTTTACAGCACTGTCCCCTGTAATTGGATTTTATATTCTCACTCTGTTATCCATTTTTTAGACTTGGCCATGTTGGGGATTTTTTGTGGCATTTTAATATATATATGTACGCTGGGAAATGTTACAGTGCAACTTTGGTGTACTGAATTGGAAAAGAGAAGAGAATAGTGCAAAAATGCAACAGAGAAGGATGTTTTGGAACTGTGAGCTTTTCCAGAATATTACGTCTTTTGAGGTAAAAGGCTCACTGCATGAATCAATCAGCTCATTAGAAGCCCCTCTAATTTGCTGTTCAATTCAAACTTCCTGCGATTGAATGTATTTAATAAGGAAAGTGCTTTATTAGCAAAACTGTTGTGAACTATAGAATATCAGTTTGTATCCTATGATGGGGTAGGAAGTAATTTTGGCAGCTCCCAAAGTGGTTCTTAAACCTTTTGAGAAGGAGAAATTAACTTCCATAGTATATATTATAATATATACATATATAATTGAAAATTTACTCCTTAATTTGATTTTACATGTAAAACTTCAGGTCATTCATTTCTCTTGCAGTAACCCATATGAGTTACTGAGTGTGCTCTTCATAGCTATGATAACTTAGTTATATCTGATATTTTAGTGCCTGTGGGATCTAAGGGGCAAATAAACACCCTCC